>CM075806.1:11190721-11760721 GCA_037975025.1 Excoecaria agallocha | reverse complement strand
GGGTTTTATGATGTTTTTATGAAAGATTTGAAATTGGAGACCTCTAATAAATAAAAAAAATACTTTCCTAATTTCCAAAATCCCAATCCTGGATTTTTATAATCTGGATCGAAAATTGTACACACATGCGGAGCACGTGCTTCTCTTTCGTTCCTCTGCGTCTTCTTTCCTTTCTCTCTGCTGTAATCTTCGCAGGCACACGGCTCCTTATTAGAGGGAAAGAGAGAGAAAGGAATCATTTAAAACCCGACGAGCAAGAAACTTACGGAAATTTTAAAAAGCTGTAAACGCATGACGACGTCGTAGAAGCCGAAGCTAAAACGGAGAGAGCTGCAGCCAGCGAGCGAGCGAGAGTGAGAGATCCTAAAGTTTTTGGTTTACTAAATGCACGCAAAGAGCAGGTTACCGAGCAGCGGCCACACCACTCCGTCACCGCCACAATCGCCGCTTCGGTCGCCGAGGTATCGGCCCGGAAGCAGCCGGTCCAAGCGGTTTACACCGGCGACATACCCGCCAGGTCGGACCTTTGCCCACCGTCTCGCTTGGCTTCTTCTCTCTGTTCTTCTCCGCCGCCAGGGGATTTTCTTGTTCGCCCCGCTCATTTACATTTCTGGTATGCTTTTATATATGGGAACGGTGTCTTTTGATGTCGTTCCCGTCATTAAGCACAAGCCTGCTCCGGGGTCTGTTTATCGGAGTCCTCAGCTTTATCAGAAGCTCCGCCCTGAAATGGATTCCGATAATTCCTCTGCTGATGCGGTTAGTTTATTTTCTTTTTAAATTTTCTTTTGATCTTGGGTAGTATCTCGTTTGGCGAGTTTCATTTCTTTGTGGCTTCGTTGGTTTTTGTGATGATCTCGAGATTGGGATCTTCTGGGTGTTACAGAGATTGTGGGTATGATTTTGGCAGAATGCAGTGGCTATCTGGCATTGCATGTATTCAAATCAGAACCAGTTCACTAATAGAAACTGTGCAATTTAATTTCTGACTAAGACGGCTTGGTATAGTTAGATGCAGTTTGTTACCGAACTATAGCAATTCAACGATTTGATTGACTGTGACAATATCGAAGACACTTCTGACAATGCAATTATTATTGCGAATTCGCTCTCCTAATTATTCTTGGAATGCTTCTTATTATTCTGTTGTCAAAAAGTAATCTCAGCAATTTTTACAATATTTGATGATGATATCAGTAATTTATATTCATCTCGGATCAGAATTGCTAGTCTTTGGAGGAAAACATTTCTGTAAATAATGCAATTACTGGTTGGGCTTTACACTAGATCTGTTCAAGCCAGATTGCTGCCTCCTTACTGTTAAACTAAACTATCATTTTTCTTTTTCATATTATATAGCTGACATAATTTGAGAGTTTCTTAGAAATTCCAGTAGAACTTAGTTCTTGTTGCTGACAATTGATTCTCTTCATTAGTTTTAGTCCACATCTGGAAATGGAAATGGAATGGAATTGTTTGAGTGGTATTCTAGTTTCTTGTTTATACACAAAGAATCCAGGTTTCCATGATGCTCTAGAATTTGAACTTGGATGACTTTAAATTTTTCAGTTGAACTTTTAGGATTACCAATAAATCCTTCTAATTATTTTATTTATAAGTTTTGAATCGGCTTCCAAGGTTTTACATCAGATTTTAATCCCATTCCATTTCCAATGTGCTATGTACAAGCCTTTAGAAAATTGATCTGTTACTTTAATTTATATGGCTAATTTATACTTTATATACCAGTTTTTGCATCCTGTCATTTTAGTCCTGAAGTCATTAGCAGAACACTCACTATATGCTTAGGTGCTTGCATCTTATTGTTGACCTGTTAATAATTACTCAGTGCAATGGTTATGTGCTCTTATATTCTCCAATTGAAGTTAGGCTCCGGAAAATATATAATCTAGTATTCTTGAAATACTTACCTTATTTTTGGAAGCTGTGCCATCAATTAATGTGTCTATTTTATTTTAAATAGCACTGATATTGAAAATTAATATGATTGTAGCTATTTACCATATGGAAAAACTCATATAAAGGTGGCGAGTGGAGATCATGTGTGAGCAAGTCTTCAGGAGGTATGATTTTGCTTTTGGCAGATCACAATTGTTATTTCTTTTGTTCTATGGATTTTAGTTGATTCCAATCAGTTGAAATTAATATCAACTAAAGTAAACTGTTTCATCCTAATCAATTTGACGCTACATATATACGCATATTTAGGGCTGCTAAACATTTCTCTCTACTTCTGGGCAAACCGAAGAGAAACTTTACAGAAAGTTCTTTTCTGTTTCTAATTTCTGATTCCCTGTTTTTGCTGAATTCTAATTAATATGAAGATTAGTTGGATATGGAAGAGATATCAGTAGCTTGCTGTGGTCTTTGTGAGCAGTGGCCTAAAGTGCTAATGTAATACCTCAGAATGGCAGTGGGTGCAAATGTTGCACAAAGCGATGAGCTACATAGGGATGGACATCTGTAAATTATTCTACATAGGGATGGACATCTGTAAATTATTCTTACTCTAAAATAGGACTGGGTCATCCTTTTCTCGAATTTGACCGAAGAGAAGTTGCACTTGATAATAGAAGTGGCATTGGGTCATAACTCATAAGGCCAATGAACATAGGTTGTAATTGGTGTGTGCTTCCTTTAATTATTATTATTTTTTTTGTGGATATATTTTTTGGTAGAACAGTATGCTATCATTTTTGTAGATTCCTTATCATGTATATTAGTTCATTTCTCTTGTGAGGTTGTTTCCCCTTTCTACCTCCCAATACATATGTCATCCTCTTTTTTTCTTTGTAGGTTGAAGAAAATTCTACAATTTTAACATTTGTTATCATGAGCCATTTTTGTTACATGGACATCATAAGTCAAGGACTGAGGACATAATGACCATACAAGCACATTGTGCTTAGCCTTTCTTTCTATTTGAAGAGTCTAGCTATTAAAGAACATGCCTTCTTCTCCTCAAGCTCATTGTTAATTATAAATTAAGCACTTAGGACATAATGATAATACAAGCACATTTGATTAGCGTTTCTTTCTGCTTGAAAAGTCTAGCTAGTAAAGAACATGCCCTCTTCTTCCCAAGCTCATTGTTAATTATTTTGACAAAACTATAATTAGCGTGAGCTTAAGCTGATTATCAGTCATTATATGACAGCTTGTTTTTTCTTTATCTCCCTTCAGGGAAAAGATTGGACTCCAGAGTGTAATAAGCTTTGAATTTTCTTTCTTTTTTTTTTTAATTAGTATTTTGAAAAATCTTCTAGCAGATCTTCCAGAAAGCTTTTGTTCTGGCCAAGTTTTTTCTTACTATCTTAATCATTCTTGGAATATATAATCAAAAGAGAAGTATTTGATAGCCACTACATATAATGCATCTCCAATCTGTATTCATTTATTATGTTCTTGATTAATGTCATCAATACAAGAATTATGGCTATATAAAATGTGCAGCTGATGTACATTACCTTAATTATTACAGCCAATATAACTTTTTCCTCAGTCTTAACTATTTTTGCATCCTGCTTCTCATATTTCTAGAAATTGTTCAAATCCGAAACATTTATATGCATCAAATTATGTCTCTCTATGTCTATTCAAATTCACTCCTGTGGTTGATTTCTTGTGATAGAATTATCCGAATCAAATGGTTACATATACGTTGAGGCGAATGGTGGCCTGAATCAGCAGAGGACTTCGGTTGGTTTGATTCCTTGCTTTTGCTCATTTCATATTATATATAGCGAGCTTTTCTTTTCTTTTTCTCTTTTTCGCTTTCTTTAAATTCAGATAAAAAAAATATATTCTAAACACAATTTTGTGGCCTTGTAGATATGCAATGCAGTTGCTGTGGCTGGCTATTTAAATGCAACACTTCTAATCCCGAATTTTCATTTTCATAGCATTTGGCGAGATCCCAGGTCTGTTTGCTGTTATTCTTTAGTCAGTGTATAAGGCATTCTTTTGACTTTGATGGTGAAAGTATAAAAATTCAACTAATATTATCTTTTGGCTTTAGGTTACTTTATCAGGACCATTTATCATAGCCCTTTTGGGATAGCATTAGCTGATAAAGTACATTTCATATGGATGTGGCTGTTCTTAGGGACAATACCTATATATTGTTGACATCCATTAGTTAATCCTTTTCAGTTTCCTTGATTGGATAAATAATGTAAAATAGTCTTGGAAAACACTGCCTGGCTGCAAATGCTTTCCATTCAACAGAATACAAGCATCATGTATCATAGCCATATGCTAGTGCTATGTCTGTTAATATCTTGTGTGCAAAAATATATTAAGGATTCTTGCCATTGCTACTTTTGATTGACAAAAGTCTAACATGAGAATTAATTGTACATTGCAGTTGCCATTATATTGTGTAAATTTATATGCATATGTACCTGAGTGTGCACTTATAAAATGTATATCTCTGTCTATCTGTTGGCCTCTTGGTTGGTGAGAATAGTTGAACCTGTCTAATGATCTTCCAGAATTTAGATGTATCCTATATTAGAAGAACTCAAAAATGAATTCCTAATCTTAATTGCTTATTTGAAAAAACAAACACAAATGATAACTTGCTTTTATATAGAATATTATACAAAAAGGCATGCAGATGATTTGGGTGGATAGATTTCACTCCATGGATAGTTTAAGCTGGGTTTCTTTAGCAGTTTCTAGGTGCTACTACCATGTGCATTCTGCTTGCGGTTGCTACTGTCCAATGTTCTTAGAAATTTATAAGTTTATCCTTCTAACTTTTCATTGGATTGTTGTTATGTAAGCTGTCTGAATGGAAAGAGCCCTGGAAGATTTTTTGAGGTTTATCTGGATAGGATTTCTGCTCATGAATTAAAAGTTACCTCCCAGTGAACTATATATTTCAATTTTTTCCAAGAAAAATGAGTGATTAATAAGTTGAAGTTAGATAACTTATTGATATTTCGTACATTTTCTTTCCCTTCTGCTTAGGCAAATGTGTGACTGCAGTATGTTAAATTCTTGTCATTGTTTTTACTTCATGGTTTTCACATTGATCAAAATGTCTGACTTGGAATTTTACTTGCCCAGCAAATTTCGAGACATTTATGATGAGGACTTCTTCATGAGTACCTTGAAAAATGATGTACAGGTGGTTGACAAGATTCCTGAATATCTTATGGAGCGTTTTGATCGTAACATGTCCAATGTCTACAATTTCAGAGTAAAAGCATGGTCATCGATTCACTACTATAGGGATGTTGTTCTCCCAAGGCTACTGGAAGAAAAGTGAGTTGTACATCCAGACATAAGATAGTTTTTGCAATTCAATTTGTTTAGTTTCTGTTCCTCTTAGATAGTTGGAAACCAATTGTTCCTGTTCCCCCTATTGCTCCTTTTGAATAATTATTTACTAAGTTTTGTTTATAAATAGAGTGTTCTCTTGTACATTCTTTAAAATGTTTCAGGCCATCTAATTTCTAGGTTGCAATTACACATGGATTTGGTATTCATGCAGTGATGGCTTGCATGGGTAATCTGTTTGTGGTGATCAATGTCTCAGCCTCTCATTTGTTGCTTTACTGTGGTTACTAATATGTTTTAGGTATGCCAAGCGAAATCGATGTCTGAATAAGTCTAATTGGTGATACTTAGCTTAATGAGGATGTTAATCCTGACATCTTATGGTTGGATGTGCAAGTTCTACTTTGCACTTCAGGTATACCTATTTTTGGGAACTACAGGGAACTTGATCTTGTATCTAGCCTAACAAATAAGTTGAAGTAAAGCGTTTTGATATGCATGGTTATTATCTTCTGATGAAATTCTGATAAGAGTCACATGTTGCTTGTTATTGGTGACTGGTGATTTCTGGTCCGCCTGTGCCTGTGGTAATTAAAGTGTTGTTTCTCTTGGTGATTGACTCAGGGTTATAAGGATTTCTCCTTTTGCAAATCGATTGTCATTTGATGCTCCTCCCACTGTCCAAAGACTAAGATGTTTGGCCAATTATGAAGCACTGAGGTTTTCAAATCCCATATTAACTTTGGGTGAAACTCTAGTGGCAAGAATGAAAGAACACAGCGCAAATCATGGCCGGAAGTATGTTTCTGTGCATCTTCGCTTTGAGGAGGTTGGTATTTTAAATGTTCTATTGCTCGTGCCCTTTGTGATGTTTGTGAACAATGTGCTGTTTTAATTTCTTTTTCCTTAGAAAATTTCAATCCTGCCAACAAATGCATAATATCCTCTCATCTGCAGGACATGGTTGCTTTCTCTTGCTGTGTATTCGATGGTGGAGAGCAAGAAGAAAGAGACATGAGAGCAGCAAGAGAAAGAGGTTGGAAAGGGAAATTTACGAAGCCTGGTCGGACCATACGTCCTGGAGCTATCAGGCTGAACGGGAAATGCCCTCTTACTCCTCTAGAGGTAAAATGCATTCCTATTACAACTTTTCATTTCATCAAGCAGTGATACCTATTTCAATTGCACATATTGCATGAATTCTGTTGTCATTTTAGCCGATACATCTTCAATCTTGAGGTTTTTGTAAAAATCTGTTACATATTCTAATTGTTGTCAACATCGTTATGCATGCATTATTGGTTAATGTGCCTTTAAGATGCTTTTGAAATATGTAAGTGATTTTTGTTTCTATTAGCTCGCTGGATAAGTAGTTGAGCTCATTTTCTTTAACATTAGTGTGGCTGATGACTTCAGAAGAAATTTTTATAGCCTAAAAGTGGTGGCTTCTTGTTTCCACTTTAACTTGGTTTATTGGACATCATGCAAAATTGAGCTCATTTTCTTTAACATTAGTGTGGCTGATGACTTCAGATGAAATTTTTATAGCCTAAATGTGTTGGCTTCTTGTTTCCACTTTAACTTGGTTTATTGGACATCATGCGAAGTCCTTCATAAAAACCATACATCATTTTTGGTGTTATGACAACATGTATAGATAATTTATTCAGTGAGGGACAAGTTTTATCTTCATATCCTGGAAGTCTTATGGATTCTTCCTCTTCTTAGCGTTGGAAGGGACTCAGAGTTTTAAAGGTCTATTCAGATACCCCATGATATTTTCCTCTAAATGTTATGAAACTGTAACTGCTTGCACACTCGTGCATACAGATTTATATGTTGACTGTTGTGCGTTTAGGTGTACTAGGTCATATAAAGGAAATAGTTTCAATTGATTATACTTATGGGAGGGGCAAAACATCCAATCTATGTTCCATGGTATAACTATTTCTTGTAAAGCTGCATTTCTAGTCCTGGAGTGTTTCTGGAGATTTAAAATGATGTTTCTGGAGATTTAAAATGAGTAAATATTGGTATCTGCAAATGCAGTTGTGATTCTTATTCATGGATTGTCCAACTTCAGGGAGGTCCATTTGTGCTCCAGATGATTTAGTATAGGCTATGTGTTCCATCAAATTGTTTCACTGGAAATATCATATTACTATATGTGTAAAGTTTTAGTAATTTTTAGATAAAAAACGCACATGCCTGCAGTTTTACTCCCATAAATTATGGCATATTGTAGTAGGTTTTTGATGAATTTTCTTTTGTCATTATAACTATTAAACTTAATTTCTTGGTAAATACCCTGCTCCTGTATGTAAAAGGATTACAATTGAATTATAAAATATAAGGTTTTTTATTTTGATTTTTTTTTCGTTATTAGGTAGGCTTGATGCTCAGGGGAATGGGATTTGACAAAAACACATTTATCTATTTGGCATCCGGGAAGATATACAATGCTGAAAAATATATGGCCCCTCTGTTGGAAATGTTTCCAAATATGCAAACAAAAGAAATGCTAGCATCGGAAGATGAACTTGCTCCATTTAAGGTAATGATTTCTTTGTTGGTTTCTTCCACTTTTGGCCTTGTATGGATGAGGCGAATCATGGTATGGTGTGCTATAGTATGGTATGGTATTGTAATTATTGTTAACATGTTTGGAAGGATTATACAATATGGAATATGATTTAATAAATTCTTGATAAATCAAAAAAGTAGAAAAAAGGGTAAGAAAAGTAAGAATGTTTTTGATAAAATAAAAATAAGATTAGGATTATATTAGAATATAATAGAAGTTTTAAAAATTAAATAAAGGTGGTAAGGGAGTGAGAATATACAATGCTATGATAAAATTACTAATTTGGTGGTTTAAAAATTTAGGCAAAAGTGAACCATGAGTTAACCATCAAATACCATAACCTTGGTTTTGAAATCTTTTCAAACAACCACTTGACCAATACAATACCATACCATACCATACTGTACCATCTTCCATCTTCAACCATGATCCAAACAAGGGGTTTAAGTGCTTGTAAGCATCATATAACTTATGTAGCCGATTGCAGAACTACTCTTCCAGGATGGCAGCGATAGACTACACGGTTTGTCTTCATAGTGAAGTATTTGTGACAACTCAAGGTGGAAATTTTCCCCATTTTCTGATGGGCCATCGGAGAGTTTTGTATGGAGGACACTCCAAGACAATTCGGCCAGACAAGAGAAAATTAGCTGTGCTCTTAGATAATCCAAATCTTGGGTATGCTTTTATTCTATTCCTGTGAATTTTCCTTCACTGATTAATCATATCATTAATTTCAAACCAAAAATAGAAGAGCGAAAAGTAATTGAACATGAAGGTGATCAATAATTAAGGGTTTCTGATCTAATGTATGAGTGTGAAAAGTGGCTGGAGCGAACTTAAGTGGCAGTGCATTTGTTGAATCCAGTTTATATTGAACTCTGAACAAATAGTCATGGGTTTCCAAATGATGTTCCTTTAGTGTTAGAGCAGATTGTGTATGCATGCGTGTACATAATGCATGAAAGGACTTACTGTTGTATTTTCTCTATTGTATTGGCTATATTTATCTGATTAAAGTATAGAAAGATTAGGAGTGAGCAAACATGTTTGTTGTAAAAAAATGCTCATCCTTTAACAGGGGAAAAAATGTTCCACAAAGTTCATGATTTCCTCTTTGTTACCAGATGGAAGAGTTTTAAGAGACATATGTTGAGTATGCGATCTCACAGTGATGCAAAAGGTTTTGAGCTCAAAAGGCCCAATGATTCTATATATTCCTTTCCATGCCCGGATTGCATGTGTCGAGTAAACAAGACAGATTCAAAATCGAAAGCTACATGATCTGCTTGAAGAAGATTTATCTATAGGTTGTTCTACCTGTATTTTGATGAGCACATGTTGCTGCTGACCCCCATTTTTGCGCATTGTAATTCTTTCATTTTTTCCCCTCGTGGCGAGAGGACTCTACCTCAATTTTGGGAACTTCAAAGATTTATTGGAGATTATGTTCATCTGATCATAAAGATTTATTGGAGATGATGTTTGTCTGATCATTTACTGGGATTGGCTATCGAAGGGGAAGTGCATCTATTTTTGTACATGATGCCGGAGAACATACAATCGACATTCTTTCAGTTGCAGGGATTACCTGGGAATTAACCGAGCATTGTTTTCATACGTGCTGCTGCTGCATCTAACAAGCTGTAAAATGATACATTTGATTCTTTTCCAACCTGGGTTTTGTCGTGCTTGTAAATTTATTGGGGTTTGATTCTTGTGTAGGACTGTAGGAAAACAGTACCATGAAGCTTTGGACATTTATGAGATATTGGGGCATTGATTTTTTCATTCTCTTATTTTGTTGCATTTCATATGAAGTGATTATTGATTCCTAATCTGGGCAAATGGGTATTGTTTTGTGTCTGAAGATGGCATGTTTACTGTTACTCTCTTAGCAGATGAGAAATGTTTGTATGGTCAACTTTAGCCTCTTCAGTTCAGCAGGGGCGTGAAGCTCTTTCTGGAATTTGAACATTGGACCTTGATATATAATGTTTGTGATCCTCCTGATATCTGAATTTAATTTGCAGCTATGTGCTAATTTTTTTTGTGACCAGTCTGATGTCGGACTTCAATATTCATTGCCTTAGGAAAATATATTATTGTTAAAGAATTGTTATTTCAATTCACCGATTTTAAGAACTAGATTTATCATTCTGATGTCGGACTTCAATATTCATTGCCTTAGGAAAATATATTATTGTTAAAGAATTGTTATTTCAATTCACCGATTTTAAGAACTAGATTTATATTTCCTTGTACTAAGTCACATTTTCAAGAAAATGGAATTAACATTAATACTTTTATTAATTTATTTGGAGTATATGTGAAAAGGATGAGATGTTAATTCATTGATAACAAGAAATGTTATATAATAGTAATTTAGAAATTGATTGTGTTGCCAAAATATAAAATAAGCTTTCATTGCTCTGATTTGAGGAAAAAAAAAAAAATTGCGCTTGTGAAATTGAAACAAAAGGACTATACTGCAGACGATTTAATAATTTAATAAGAATTATTTAGTTTATAAATTTATATGTGTAGTTGTAGATAATGGTTATCCGTATATACCCATTTTGCTTAAATACATTTATATAAAAAATAATTAAAATTATAAATGTAAATGAGAATTTAAACCCTTTAAAAATTAAAAGTTCAGAATTAAAATTTATTAAATTTCAATTATGCACTTATTTTTTTTTCCATTTGAGAGTTTATTTATTAAATTTCAATTATGTAATTATTTTTTTTTTCCATTTAAGAGTTTTACTTTAATTTTATATAATATTTATTGAGGGTTTTTTTATTTAGATATTAATTTAAAAATTTATTAAATTAAAATTTTTAATTTTCTGATTGTTTTATAAGTTGCAATTTTATTAAAATTTATATTTTAATATAAATCATGCATTGGCTAAATGGATAATTATATAGATGTGGATTTTCATAGATATTCATAAATGAATTTGGGATGGATAAATAATAGAAGAGTAAATTTAAATAGATTTGAGAAGGAACTTCATATCTAGAGGTGAGTATAGTCCGTTTATCTGGTCCATTAATAATTTTATTAACTAATTCGTTAATTTTAGTTAATTATTATATCAATTTTGATTTTTAATCAATTTTTTTTTGGATTTATTTAGTGGGCAACTGATAATGCATAAATTATTATTTGTGAGTCCGGCCCAACAACCATATGTCTAACTCAAATTTGACCATAAGATCTTCAAAGAGACAGGTCCAATAAGGCCCAAGCTTGGTTCTCTAGATGCCTAGTAAGAAAGCGAACAAACAGGTATGGGAATTAAAGTGATAAAATCATCTGATCGAACTGACAAGACTCGACCTTCGATATTCCACTAATAAACGCCTTTATCCCATTTATTACTTGCTCAGTATCACATCGCTAAACACATATTCCAACGTCTAAGTAGACCACTTAAATAGCTCTAGACGTCTCTTATAAATATTAGATCACCGCACATATAAGACAAGTCGAATCCTTAATCTCTCTCTTTCTTTATACTCTTCCAATCTAAGTCTTTCACTGACTTAAATTTCAAAGTGCTAACGCTCGGTTTGCCTAACACTACAAAAAAAAATTAATTTTACCGACGGTTGTACAATCCGTCGCTAAAAATAAGCCATTACTGACAGATTAGTTACGGAACAACAAAGGCATCGATAAAAATAAAGAAGTTGCAGTACGATGTATTTTTAGGGACGGATATGAAAACGGTCGTAAAATTAATGAGGAGTATTGGCGCCATTTTGTAGTGACAGATTAGCGACGGAAAATTGTGTCCGTAAAGATATAAAATATTTTAGCTGTATACCGATGGAATTCTCGTCGGTAATATAAAATTTTGTTTTATTTTAAATGTGTTAGCGACATATTGCCTTCGGTAAATAATGGCGGCATATTTTGGGGCAGCCTTTTGCATGTTATTTGTTGTCGGTAATCTGTCACTATTAGTTTTATTAATACAAAATAAATGTTTTAAGTTTAATTTTTTATTTTTTAATAAAATTTTATTTTTGTCCAAATAAACCCTAGACTAGATATTTTTCCATTTTAATTATATATAATTTTTTATGTAAATAATTAATATATTTTTGTTACATGCATATATTTTAATTTTATATACAATTTTTTTTTTGTTTTATGAACATTTAAATAAAATTTTGTTATATTTTGATACGATATATAAATTTAATCCATACAAATTATATATTTTTATTATTTAATTTTGACTCGATCGGTATATAAAGCAATATATCATTTTACCCTAAAAAGTTTAGATCAGATTAATGATTAATCCATAACAATTTATAGTATATAGATTAATCTTATTGTTAAATAAATTTTTATTGATTAATCTCATCGTTATAATAAATTTTATTTTAAAATTTTTACCTTTCAATAAATATTTTATTTCTATTAGTTATTTTATTATTATTATGATTATTATTTTTATATTTTTTATTTATTAAAACTTTTGTAAAATTTTAAATTATTAGGAGATTATTAAATTGTATTGGCTAAAATACTCTTACTTTTAAAGAAAGAAAACCACATAAGCATGGACATTTAAGTATTTTCATGATTTTTGCTCTAACTATAAAAACATATTTTTCCATTTCTCCCTCCTCTCTCTTTGTAGCATAGTTATTAAAATCAAATCGGACCAGTTGGTTGAACAGGTTTAATCACGAACGGACAAGCTATCTGATTGGTTCAACTATTGAAAACTGAATTGACAAAAACCGAATTGAACCGAAAAAATTGGATTGAACAAAAAAAAATTGGATTGAACCAAAAAACCAAAATTTTTGCTAAAATGTAAAAAATCATTTTTTTTTGTATATTTTCACCCACCCACCCACATATATATTATTTATTTGAAAAAATTAATATTTTAAATTTTAAGTATATCACTTAATAATTTAATATACTTATTATACTTTTGATCATTATAATCAAATATATATATTAAATTTTTATTATTTATTTATTTGAAAAATTAGTATTTTAAATTCTAAATATGTCACTTAATAATTTAATATACCTATTATCTATTTGGATCATTGTAATAATATATTAAATTATTAAGTAATATCTTTAGAATTTAAAATACTCATTTTTCCAAATAAATAAATAATAGAAATTTAATATATATATATTAAATTTTTATTATTTATTTATTTGAAAAATTAGAATTTTAAATTCTAAAAATTCTAGTTAATAATTTAATATACTTATTATCTATTTAAATTTATTGTAATTAAATATAATTATACTCGTATATGCAAGATTAATATTTTTTGTGTTTACTTCATTAGTACTTCATCTAAACATGAAATTATTTTTATGATATAATTGTATTTTTATATTTCTAACATATGATATTCAAAAATTTATAATTAATCACTTATAATAATAAAATTAAAATTATATTTTGTAATTTATTATTAAAATATTTATGATATATATTTAATATTTGATGAATATTTTTTTAATTTTTATATAATAGTATTCAAAAAATTATAATAATTATAATATTTTAAAAATAAAAAAATTTGATTGAACCGGTCAAACTATGAGCATCAACCTTGCCGGTTTTTTATTTGGTCCGATTTTAATACCATTGCTTTGTAGCCTACATCTTTCGTTCTTTCTCGTCCATCGCCGCTGGCCGTCCATCGCCGCCGCTACCGCCACTTATTCCACTACCACCCACCCCACCACCTCTGTCTCTTTCGCTCGCCATCTCTTGTTCTCACACTGCTTCTTTCTTTCCTGCCATTTCTCTCATGTTCTTACTCTTTCCTCACCTAATTCTTCTAAAACCAAGCTCTAGTCCTCCATTCATCGCTCGATACTTCATCTAAACCACCAAATTCTGATATTTTTTATTCTCATTTCATCTTTAATTTTATTTCCCCTCTCTTAATTTGACAGAAACTTGAGGATTTTTCATTTGGGTATTACTGATTTAAAGGGGAAGCACGGGAAGGGGTAAAACAGGCATTCGTCAAGAGGACGATGATGAAGCTCACACTAACACCTCTCATCAAACTCTATCACTTGGTATATTCTCTTCTTTATCTGATGTTATTTGGATTTCGTGATTATTGCTTCTTAACTAATTGAGTTTTTTGGGTATTAATATCCACCAAATGAAGAGGAAAGTCTAACATTCAGTGATAATTCGGTGGAGATGATTTTGCGGCCTCCAAAGGGAGGGCCTCCATGCTTCCCCGAGGATGCAGATGTGGTATTTCTTTGACTTTTGCTCGATCCTATTTGTTCTACTGCAGTATCTTCTAAATCCCATCATTTGTCCTCTGTTTTCTTAGAGCAATAGCAACAATAATATTAAGTTCATCCTATATTGTGGTTATGCAAAAAAGTTTCATTTTATATTGGTACATTGTTCCACAGGTTCTAGCTGCACTCAACCTGTACAGATTTATATTAATGATAGAATCAGCAGGTAAAATCTTAACTGCAAATTTATGGAACTTCAGTGATGAATACATTATTGCTCTTAATCTGTTTATTCAAAGCCAGCTGCATTGCAATGTTTTACATTTGAATAAAGCACAGTTTGTCCATGTTTTAGGTGATTCTAGCTAGAGAAATATAAAGTGATAACATGTGAGACTATATTCTTGATTGCCGATTTTGGCTCTTAAAATTTGCCTTTTTCTATGTCTCATAATTGTGCTTGGCAGGAAAATGATTTGAACTAAATTATGAAATTGAAATAACGCACTGGACCTGTAATTTTGAGACTAACATCTTATCTGGTGGAACCAATCACCGCATCTGCTATTGTAAAATTGTTTGTTGATGTGACCCTAAACACCAAGAAAATGGAGTTAATAATTTTCAAATTGAATTCTTGCCACTTTAAGCTCAAAATTTCTCAACATTTTGGTATTTACAGAATTTGGTTTTGTATTTTAGATACTACCTCTGTTAATCTTATCTCTAATTGGAACAGAGAAAAACCAACTACACTAAAGTAATGTCTAAGAACAATTTGCAGAGGGCATACAATGAATGGCTTATGCCTCTTTGAACCCTTGTCACTGGGTTTATGGCAGAGAACAAGAATGACAGTGAACAAGTTGTAGTTGATTTGCTCTGTGCCCTTAACCCATTTGAGTTAGTTCTATACTGCTGTATTGAGCTTGTGGAAGAAAACCTTAAAGATTCAACATAAACTGTTACTAGTACACTTCAATTGCCATCTCACTTGAACTGTAGGGGAATATAACAGATACGTAGTCACCAGCATAAAATAGTCCACAATTGTCTATTTATGGATGAATGATGATCATTAGTTCATTACAGTTGGTTGCAGTGGTGAAGTTGAAGCACTGCCGTTTCCAGCAAAAACATTCCCTCTGGTGAGGCTGACTGTAAATTTGTTTAATCCTATCTCTTTTTCTCCAGAATACTTCATCCTATGAAATCTGATAAGTTGATAAAATTGAGTAAGTTTCAGAATAGCTGTGAAGCATAACTAACATAGTAAAGAAATTATAATTAAGGACACGACTATAATGGGAAACACGAGATTCTTTAAGAAGAGTGAGATCATTCTCTTTGTTAACAAGAAAATTTAGTGAGGTTTTAGTTTGAATTAATTATTTTTATCTAGGACACAGTCCAGCAGCCCAATTTTTCTTTTTCTTGTTTAGTTGGGCAGATTGTCACCTTGCTGGGGCTCTTAGTTTGCTGAAAATTCTTATTTACAAGGAGCATTATTCTTTTGAGTTTATATTCTTTCCCCACAATTAATTTTTGTCTTTCACTTTGTTTTCCTTTTGTGATGCGCACGCTTTTTTATGTGAGAATGTGCCTACAGGATAATGATCATTTCATCGGGACTAGGGTCCACTTTTAGGACTGGCTAGATAAAAAGGTCTCCCAAATCGAGTGATCGGTATGCATTTATGTTGGACACCATAAAGCTGATATAAAGGAGCTACTATCCAATAGAACATTGAAAAATAGTGTTTGACCTTATGAAACCAAAATCAAAGAGGGTTCAGAACCTCACTCTTATTTATACCTTCGATTAGCGAACTATTATTGAGCTTTCAAAATAATTATTTTATTTCTCTCCTCACATGAATAATCATGCATATAAGATAACGATGAGGCAGTTGAGGAAGTTGGATATAAAGAGTTGCACTTTTTCATCAACATTGGCAACTTTGGTGGAGAGTAAATTTGAAGGGACATCTCTTTTAGAGATGTATATATATCATATTGAACATAATTTTTGGGATGATGATGAATTTTGGATTTTGACTTTGTAATCTTGATTAACAATAGTTATTTTTTTAGTACTTTTGCTTAGTTTTCATGATTTGAAGAAGAAGGTAAGCAAGGAAGAAGATACCTTGTTTGAAGGGAAAGAGAGATCCCCTTCTTCTATTTCTTAATTTTTATTTCTTCCTTGTAATTTTTAAATGAATGTTATTTTTGGCATTTGATTTATATGAACAATTTACTATTTTCCATTTACATAATTGATCTTTGAATGTAGAATTTGCTATTAATATTTTATTAGTATCATTATAGGTGAAGAAAAATGACCTTAGATGGCAATTCCTTTTTTGAAAATATTAATAATGGTTATAAATAACAGAGTTAGCGAGAGCAACATCTTATTGATAGTTAATCGTAAATTCATTATCGAAGCATAGTTTGAGAGATCGTATGTGGAGATAATTGCTATAGGTTGGTGAATAATCTTAAAATGTGCATTAGAATCAACTAGTTCATTAACAAGAGTTAAGCATTAGCATTTTAATTACATGTTTTAGGCATTTCAATTCATGTCGAGAGAGTGGATGAGAAATATATTTCAACTTGGCTTACTAATAAGATTAAAACATTTTAATTGAAATAATGGTATTAAATGCATGATCATGAGATTTCATTATATATATTGTCTTCTGTGATCATATTTATCTAAGATTTAATTAGTTTACACAATAAAGTAGATTAGAATTAATTTCCACTTATGAACATTGTAAATAAGATTAAAATTGAGTAATAATAGTGAGTAATTTCAATCAACATTCCTCGTGGGATCGATATCTGAAGTACTATAACCGGTACACCGTATACTTGCGGTATTTAAGCTTTTAGATAAAGCATAATAGAAGTAACCCCACATATGTAATTCTTTGGATTGAGGCGGAGATTGTACTTGCTAATCTTCTGAAAAAACTTCTCTAATGCCTCAAAGTGGACTTCCTTAGTAACTAACTTGATCATCATGTCATCTACATACACCTTTACTTTCTTGTGGATCAAATCATCTGAGATCTTAGTAGCCATTCTTTGATAGGTAGCACCTATATTTTTAAGTCTAAAAGGCATAACCCGATAAGTATATGTCCTCCACTCGGTTATGAAAGCTATTTTGATCCTGTCCACTATTTTTTTTTAGAATTTGATTGTACCCTGCATATCCATCCATGAAATTGTAAATGGCATAGGTGGCTGTACTATTGACCAGAATATCTATATAAGGCAAGGAAAAATCATCCTTGGAACAGGCTTTGTTTGGGTCCCTATAATCCACACAGACTGTTATCCTTCTATTTTTCTTTGCTACAAGGATTAAATTTGCTAACCATGTGGGATACTGAACTTCCACCAAAAACTTAGCCTCTATTTGCTTTCTGACTTCTTCCTTAACTTTCTCAGCCCATTTTGGCCTAAGTTTTCTAAGCTTCTGTTTGATTGGTTTGTAACCTGGGTATGTCGGAATGGCATGTTTAGTGATTTCTCGGTCTATTCCTGGCATGTCTTCATAGGTCTAGGCAAAGACTTTTTTTATATTTTTTCAATACTCTCTCAAATTTTTCTCTCTTTTGGAGTTATATCTAATGCCAATAAAATTTCTTTTGGATTTTCTTTAGTTTGGAAATTGAATGAACATGTGTTTGTTGAGTTAATGTCAAATATAAATGCTTTATGATCATGATAATGCATATTGAAATCAGAAGAAATATCATACAAGTAAGCAAAATTATTCATCTCATTAATGTAATTAAAAGAGCAAACATTAGTTTCATCAAAAAGTTCAAAAACATAAACAATATCAATCAAAGTATCTTCTTCAATCTTTTTAGCATTAGACGTCTCTCTAGCCTCTAGTTCAACTTTGGGTGGTCCTTAGTCTATATCTTCTTTTTTCCTTTCAACCGAGTAACAAGAAGCTTTTTTGTCATGACTTTCTCTAGTGCTTTTTTATCCCAGGCTGAATGGTGCAATAGAATCTCCTCATCCCAAAAACCTTCAACTGGTTTGATGATTCTTTATTCCCAGTCGAAGACTTCATTGAACAGCTTAAATCCCGGCACAAGCTCACCCTCTATCATTTGAGGATCATTCTCCCCATAACAAAGGCACGGGCTTGAAGCTAGTATAAAACTTTGAGAAATATGAGGAATTTTTTTCACTACTTCCTTCTCTTTACCCTTCTTACTGGAGCTTGTAAAACCTAACCCCTTCTTGTCCTTCTGACCCTTAGCATCTACAGTAGTCTGAGGTCCTGAAGAGTTCTTTCCTAAACTAGCACCAGGTAGGAAATTCATCCTTTTAAGCATATTAATCACTTGAGGATTGTCAAGAAGGCTACCCTCATTTTTTTCATCTTTAATGACTGCCATATGAAACCCACTGAACAGATGTTTGGCTATTTCAAATATAAATACTTGGTTCTCTCTTGCTGCTTTAATAGTGACTACTTGACCATTGTAGGGAATCTTAATCATTTGGTGCAATGTGGAAGATATTCCTCCCAACTTATGAAACCATGGTCTCTTGAGAAGTACAAAGAAATTTATTAGGATAGGCAAAACCACAAACTTAGCTTCAGTCTCAATGGGTCCTATCTTCACCATAAATTTAAAGGCCCCTAACAACTTGCCTTTTAGAGTTGTCATATGCAGAAATGGTCAAATCAAAATTGCTTAGCATATATTCTTATTCAATCCGAAAGTTGAAATTGCTACCAAAGGGTAGACAATAATGGAGAACCCATCATCTATCATCACACGAGCCATATACTTCCTATTAACCGGAGCTTTGATGTAAAGAGGACGATTATGACTTTTTCCTTCTGTGAGCAAGTCAGCATCAGAGTATACCATGTTCTCTCCGATTCCTCCCCTAACCAAATCCAGTAACTCAGAGGGCGAGATGGTGGTAGCAATAGTAGCTTTGCTTAAGGCCTCCACCAATTTCTATCTGTGTGAAGGAGATTGCCTTAACAAATCCTAGATATATATATATGAACTTGTGTCTTCTTTAACTGCATGGTTATCTGATCATTCTTAATTTCCTTCTTCGTTGGTACTGTAGTAGGAACCGACTGACTTTTAATCTCTAGGGCCATTCTCCCACTCTTTGTGATTTCCTTAACTCCCCTTTCTTCCTCTTATTCCCTTTCATCTTCACTGGCTAAACTCCAGATATCAGTGGGCACCCAAACCCCTTAATCTTCACTTTCTGTGGGGTATCCCAACAGTCAATCATAGAAACTGGCTAATTTTTCTCAACTAGCTTTGTTATTTTTGGGGTGGAGTGAGTAACAACCAAGTACTCATTCCCATACAATCCTTCATCACGTACCACTCAAGTAAGCTGGACTCGATCATATACATTGGTGAGGGCACAACATTGTATCCTTCCTTCCTTTTCTTATTCCTTTTCTCAAGGTATGAAATTTGCTTACTATTTATCAAGCCTTGAATCATATTCCTCAAAGTGTGATAGTAATTGGTCAAATGCCTAGTGTGTTGGTCTTTGGTAGAGGAGTCCCTAACTCTTTATGGGCCTTAATGGTAATGGCTGAAGCTTTTCATCTTTAACCAACCTATTCAACACCCAAGATAGTGATTTCCCCAAGTCAGAATAATGCCTCTGCTGGCTAACCTCTATAGCGGACACCTCTACGGTCTTTTCAATTTTGTTTTTCCCACTACTATTCTCGATAGCCTTGTTATAGCCAAAATTCCTCCTCGCATTCTCACTACTCGCCCTTCTAGCTAAATACTCTCATTCGGCTTCTATAGTTATATCCTTCAAGGATTTTCAGTCTTTCACACCTTTCATTTTCAAACCGTTTCTCAAGTATGGACTCGTATTCCGAATAAACAACCTGATCTAATCAGCCTTGTCAGGTTTCCATTTTCAAACCGTTTCTCAAGTATGGATTTTGACCATCATGTATTTTGACTAGCTCATATAGATTAGGTTGGGTCCATTGGGGTACGACAACCTTTAACTAGTACCCTCCAAATTATTTTAAGCGTGGTCAATACACAAAAGTCCAAATAGCAAGCAGAATATTATTATGGTTATACAACTGAGAGAAAGTTGCTATTGTCATTACATGGGCCTTAGTAAAGGGTGATAAAATTTTAGGGCTACCTAAGCATGGTTCCTGCCAATATGTCTAGCTCATCACGAGCATAATGACCGATAGGTCACCATTTTATATACCATTTGGTATTAGGCTTGGATTGGTGGGTCTCCTTGACACCTCCTTACAACGAGTGAATGTAAGATGTGCTTCAAGATAGCACTGGGGCTAAAAACGGATGTCTAACTTAATTATAAGGCCCTAAGATGTATGCAAGAAATGCAATTTTAAAAAGGAGATAGGATTAACGAATAAAATCTAATTATAAATAACTTAGCCAAAATATTTTTTGAAGCAAGGTCTCTTTAGTCTCCAGTGGAGTTAGTACTGTGACACACTCTAGAGCCTGCCTTATGTTTTCGGATTTGCTCTCGAAGGCCCACTTTTAGGGTCCAAGACTGGAGGAGGCTCTCTTTTAATCATAAATCATCTGTTTTGCAATAAGAAGGATTGAACCCTAATTATTGCTGACGATCAACCCATGAAGGCATCTATTAGTGGACTCAAAGAGACAGGTGTTATAGAGTTACCACCTAACAAAACTTTAGGAATTGAATCTCGATCTTATTTTGATGCCCAAACAGAGATTGATGTTCGGGATATCCCTCTTATTAGGCATCTTGGTTAGGTGTTGTTTTATAAATGAGTTTTAGAATTAATCCTCTCTCCTCTCTCATACGATGCAAGCGATATAATTTAAGTAAAAATCCCATTCAAACAAGAATAAATAAATACTTGAAGAATAAAGCCCTACTTAAACTTATTATAGAAGCAAATTATCTAAAAAAAAGAGTAAAGCATTGTACATGTATAAAGCGAGACATTCATTTAGATTGGGAACATTGGTTCCCTTATACATATTTATAAAAGATATTTATTACATTGTATGGATTTTTGGGCTAAAAATTTGGACATTATTCTGTGTTTTATGAAAAAACCCAATTCATTTGCTAAAAAAAACTCTTTAAATGCCTTTTAATTTAACGTGTTTGGAAAAATTATTTTTTACTAGCTATTACAACCCCAAAAATAATACAAAAATAATACATCTAAAAATAATCACCAATAGTAGCAAAATAAATAAATAAACAAACAACACTATAATAAATAAATAAAGATGTAAAATAAGGATGTCACCAGGGAGAGAGAAGGTGACCAATGTGGGAGCACAACTTCCCATGGAAAAAACCATATGTCCTTGACAGCTATAAATATATCGATTACTCGAAAAAATCAAACAAACAAATTCATTAGCATTGATGATAAAATAATTACACACTTTATTCATACAAACAGAATAATTATAGGTACAACAATATATGTACAGTAACACAAATACACCAAATAATGTATAAATATTGTGTGGAAAGAATAAATAATTTGAAAATACACACTATAAGAAAATGTTAAAATAACAGCGAAAAAATAGCAACGAAAATATTTTCGTTGCTAATTTAGAAACGAAATTCCAATTTCGTTGCTAATTAGAACTGAAAATCCAATTTCGTTGCCAAAATTCGTTAAAATTTTTCCATTTAGCAATGGAAATAAAAATGGTTATTTTCCATTGCTAAATATGGAGAAAAGTTTTAGCGCTAAAATATAGCAACGAAATTTTACAACAGAACGCTTATTTCGTTGCTAAATAAGGCGCTTGCAGATTGCGTAAAAATTTTCAGTAGCGAAAATAGCAACAAAAATAAATTTCGTTGCTAAAGTAGCAACGAAAAATAAATTTCGTTGCTATTTTAGCAACGAAAGGGTTTTCCTTTGCTAATTCGGAACTGAAAATTTTTAAGGTCCTCTAAATAGCAACTGAATATTATTTTCGTTGCTAAAATAGCAACATAAATAAAACTCGGTTGCTATTTTAGGAATCTTTAAAATTTTCAATAGCGAAAATAGCAATTGAAATCTATTCCGTTGCTAAAATAGCAATGAAAAATAAATTCCGTTGCTATTTTAGCAATGGAAGGGTTTTTCGTTGCTAATTCGAAATTGAAAATTTTTTAAGGTCGCCTAAATAACAATCGAATATTTTTTCCATTGCTAAAATAGCAATCGAAATAAAATTCGGTTGCTATTTTAGGAACCTTTAAACTTTTCAGTAGCGAAAATGAAAATTTTTAAGGTCCCCTAAATAGAAAAGGTTCCTTTTCGGCTGTGCAAGTCAAGCTTAGTCTCATGCAAATTAGGCACCATGACATATAAGGATCATAAGAATATAATTATTTTTAGTGATGATCACTTAGAAGAAAAAGATACTAGGAGAATGATTTGTATACACTTATACGTATAATTAATTAATAGAATAACAAAAAAATTTATAAAAAAATTGATCCGTCGGAAATTAAATATTTATTTATCATAGCTAAGTATGAGTTAAAAGCTAATTACAAAATTATTTGTCATCACATTAGAATTTATATAAACAATTAAACTTTCAAGTTAGTTTGAATTTAAATAGACATAGTATAATTAATAAAATATATTATTAGAGTTTGTTTGGCTAAATATGATAAATATAAATCCAAAACAAATCAAAATATAATAATTTGTAATAGTTATAGAATAAAATTTAATAATTGATAAATTTAAAAGAATAAAATATTAAAATAAAAAATTTAATTATCTTTTGAAAAGAATTTAGGTACCAGGATGTAAAAATTTTTACTAGACTAAAAAAAAGTCTAATTGGCAAATTAAAATGAAAGAAAGGAAAGGTATCAGAGAGAGAGAGTAAGAGGGATCCACTAGCTTTTGTAAAAACTGGACCAAACTAGATGAATTTATAATTCAACTGGTCTGTTTTACTTTTTCCTATTTTGTTCAGGTTTTATTTTTTTGGAACGGCTCAAAGTCCCATTCCCGATTTCCTGGTCAGACTAGCCAGTCCACTCTGGTTTTTAACAACATTGAAAATTTTAACACATCAGTTTAGACATTAATTTTAATTTTTGCCATAATTTATTAGCAAATCATTATTTACCTAGAAAATTTTAAATCTATGATCACTTTATATCAATATATAGGAAATTGATATAAATTTTATATATATCTTAAACTCCTTATTCTATAAAAATTAAAGTTGAACTTTCCTAATATTTTAAATATTTTTTAAGGGTATTTTCGATAACATGTAATTTGAAAAATGTCTTATATCTAATTTATTTGTAAAATTTGTGTATATTTCTTTTATATAAATTATTTTAAATCTGATAAATAATAATATTTTATTGAACTTTAAAATATGTATAGTTAATATATATCATAATGAGGTAATCTTTGTTTATTGATAAGATTAAAAAGATAAACAGAGGCAAGGCAATAGATTTCAAGGGAATAAAGTACTTTGGGCTATAGATTTCAAGGGAATAACAATTAAAAAAAAAGATTACCAGTTAACAAAAATGGGAAAGAAAAGAAAGGAAAAAGGGAGAGGAAAAAGAAAAGGCGGTGAGGCAGAGAAGGGCTCCACTTACACTGGCGACGGCCGATGGCGGCAAACCGGTGCTGCACTGGCCATCCCTGTGCCCTTTATTCCTCCTTTCTGCCCTCTATTATCGTCATCTTTGTTTCATTTTCAAAGGAGGAGCTAATGTCTTCTCAGGCAACTTTCGGCGAACTTCGGTGGCTGATGGCAATATGAACACCACCATCGAACTCCTCGTGACCAGATGTTCATTTTCATGCCCATCGTTCACCTTTAAATGTCGGCGACAAGTAGATCGAAAAAGGTAGTGATGGGTTGCTTTGATGCAGATCCCGACCACACCGTGGCTCCTCTAGGCGCATAGCCACCAATAACGGGTCCTCGACGCTTTTGGCTTTACGATGGTAGTATTGGTGCATCTCTGGCGAAGCTCTGGCGACCAGTTCGATGAGCACTATGGCGACAGAATATGGAAAATGCAGTAAAACCAATATCAAAAGTGTAAGTAACTACCAAAATTATCTTTGTTGATTTTGTTTTATAATAAATTCTAAAATTTGTTAAGATCTATTTAGTTTTTAATTAAATGTCTATTGCTCCATGAATTCTGCTTGTACAATATATTTGTTAGTTGATTTTCACTTATTTAAGATCAAATTCTGAATTTTAATATTTTTGATTGGTGATTCGAATGTCTTTTGAAAAACATCTTTTTCTTCTTGCTTTTACTCTTTTTCTGCAGGTTTTTGCTTGGTTAGTTTCCCTTATGGCTTGGTTTTTCGGTTCTGGTTTGGATATCTTTGAAAGGAGTTTTGAAAGTTGCTTGGTGCAGGTTGGTGGTTAGATGGCATGCAATATGTTCTTTAAAATTATATGATGGTTGGTGAGGTTTGTGGTTGATAAATTGATATATATATATATATATATATATATATATATATATTGGTGCTGTGTATGTTCTGGATAGTCCACATTTGCAGGAAGTTAGTCATGCCATTTTGTTCATTTGTTACTACTATTTTATGCCTTTATATCATTAATTTATGACTTTTCAAGACTTTTACTTTTAAAACATGTAAAATTAATAGAATGGGTAGCAGCATATATATACATTGTAGTTTGTAAGTGGCGCGGTGCCGGCTTTATTAAAACATTTAAAATTAATAGATTCGGTAATAGCCCCAATTGTGAATTTCATTATTCTCACAAAAAAATGTCAGTTTCACAAAACAGATTTGTTAATGATTTTATAAGTATCATCAATTAGCGTTGATCCTTATTTTATAGGTGCATTGATAAAATATTAAAATTGGGAAATGCTTTTTTTCTTTTTCATTTTGGCAGTTTGATATATTTCACTATGTCCTCTTCGTTGGCAGGTACACAAGACAAAGACTTGGGAAAAAGTAGAATATTACAGGTCATACTCTCAGACAAGCAATCACACGCAAGGTGCACATTTCTTCTCAACTTTGAGCGATATTAATTGTTTGTTAATATACTATTAGTCTGATTTGTATAGATTAATAATTTTTCTTAATTGAATACTATTATTAACATAAAAATTGAACTAATATTAGCTTTCAAGCTTTATTGCTTTAATTTGGATCTCGTAGAACATTATTTTCAAAAAACAATATAATTATATTGTCCTTTTAATTTATATTTCAAATATATATATAGCCCAAAATTTAGACATACATAATTAATAATTTTTAATGAATAATATAATCAGATTGAATTTATTAAACCCAAGTGATTAAATATGAAACCAATAACCCTTTGTAAAGTCAAAAGCAATTCCTCTTTTGCCGGTTCTTTATTCCTATTATAATAAATTAATCAATGAAAATTAACGTGGAATTGTGATTTGAAATATGAAATTATGAATTAAAATGAAAATTTTATGGCAGTGCATTCATAAAACAAGTGTATATCCAAGAGAGGTAAAAGAATGTTCCATTCTCTGTTACTTGCTTTTCTTGTGGTAATTGTTATCCTATTTGTTATTGAAAATTAAGAAAAAAAATTCAATGGACTGAAAACTATTCTTTTGCAAAAGTAATTGTTATCTTGTTTGTTATTTCTTATCTTCAATAAGAACACAAACTGGGCTTTGAAAGTCTGAATTGGATGAATATAAGAATTAAAACCCTTAACATTGCTCTATAAATTGATCTATTAAAGGATGAGGTTATTGATGTTTTTGAATGCTTATAATGTATGAAGCATTGGTATTTTTTAATTGAGTAATAATTTGTTCTTTTATCAGCATTCGTGTACATCCTAGATATGTTTATCTTGCATTAGTAACTAAGATGATTAAGTGGCACCTCAAAACATTCACCTATCATTTTTCTATTCTAATTGTAACAATTAAAAAATTATAATAATTGTTTGTGACGGAATGATGACGGATGGAACCGTCATAAATTTTTTTGTCTGTGCTAAAAATAGAAACAGAAATTTAAATTCTGTTGCTAAAAATAGCAACTATAATTACACTTCTGTTGCTAAAAATAACAACAGAATTCTATTTTTCGTTGCTAAAATTAGCAACGAAATTTCATATTCCGTTGCTAAGATTGACCAATTCACCGAAACTTGCCTTGGTTGAATTTAGCAACGGCATTCATTTTTCGTTGCTAAAAAATAGTAACTACCGAATTAGCAACAAAAATTTCCGTTGCTATTTTTTATTAGCAATTGAAATTGTCAATTTTCTGTTGCTATTTTTCTTTGCTAAATTGTAATTTTCTTGCAGTGACATAAATCCCTAAAAATGCATGAAAAATACCATAAAACACCCCTATAGACTACCAAAAGAGGTGAGGGACAATCATCTATAGAGCAAGGGACGAACAAGAGGAAAGCACTGAGATGTTCCATCCCTCAGATGAGGGACGATCATCTTTTAGCCCCTTTTCCTGTCTGTCACCTCTGGAACAAGACAGAAAATACAGAATTGAAGCAAAAATATAGGGAATCATAATTTTCTAACCCTGAATACATGATAACTAAGCACTAAATCATGCCAGAATACATTTGAAAACATTAAGATATGCATTGCATTACACCAAAATTATGGAATTACAATATATGTGCATGGAAAATAAGAAAAACTTTGTATAATAATAATGGAGAAATCTTCATAGTCTATCATATCTGTAGCATATTACACAGACCAAAAATGAATTTTACTTTGATAATATATATATATATATATATATTACTTAGATTTAATAATCAAAATGAATCAAATCAGTATTTAATAATCATGAAATCATATGAATGAATTGTAGAGAGAGAAAGTGAGAATAAACCTAGAATATTATCCTCAAGAGATATTTTGACTCTATGAATTCTACAGTCTAGATCTCTACTCTGAATAGTGCTTTTGGATTCTCAAAGAAAGTATGAAATTTGTTATGTGTGTTTGAAGAAAATTGCTAGAGTAAAAGCCTTTGGAGAAAGAAAGAAATTAGTTTTCTCATTCTCTAATGGTTTCTCTCAAGAGAATAATAATCCCCCTTTTTTTTAAAAGAAACCCTAGGCTTTTGTTTTTATACTTAAAGAAGAGTTTTAATTCAATTACAACTCAAAAATTGCCCAAATCTAGATACAAAATCCCTAAAATCCGGCCTCCCCTTTATCAGATCGCTTTTTCCTTTTGAAAATCTAAAAAAATGTGGAAAAATCTAGGTTTCAAGTCATGGATGGCCATCCCTCATCACTAAACCATTGTTTCCCAAAAATACCCCTGATTTACACTATATCGAAGGGAAGGACCCACAGAGGGTCACCCCTCAGGTGACAGACGATTGTTTGTCACCACTGTTAGTCCAAAAATAGGATTTTTTAATGTATTTTGTTAAAATACTCAAAAATATTTTGAAAGCACTTAGAAAATCATAAAAATCTTTAAGAGAAAATGATAAATCCACGATAAAAACTTTGAGATTTGAATCTACTGTCAATAATACACTATTTCCTTATCATCGGATAACCTTGATTTAGGCTACCTTGGGTCACAGTGTCTACAGATCTACCTTTTGCCTTTTGATGAGGGTAGTCCCTTTCATGACTAACACATATTGCTTGATATGGGTAAGGGATCTGAAGTACCATCAAACTTCGATAAATCTGGCATCTTAAATGGGTTAGGCAAAACATCTTTCTAGTCTGAATCTATATCTTCAGGACAGATACCTTTTTTAGTTGAAAGTACCCCAGCCATAGCCTCCAAATTTTCCTCTATCTTTCTAATAACTGGATCATCAATCCTTGGAACCTTATTTCTAGCTATCTGAGAACCCTGTGGCTCTTCATCATTATTAACAATTAAATCATACTTATGATCATACTGTGCCAAACCTCATTCTCTTCCTTGGCCAACTGATAGGCCTCTAGGTATAGCATTTTTGGCATTAACAGCTGGTGGGGGCACCAAAGTAATTACTGTAGGGGTCTTCCCAATAGGAGTTGGTTTAACTCATTCAGCATGGGGTGCATTTGATTGGGTGCTTGAAATAGGAGCCAAGTTGGCTGTCAAATTGGCAATTATGGACATTACTCGCTTTTCAAAATCATCCATCCTCTTGTCTAAGTCTTAAGAGGTTGAGGTACTAGCTTGCAATGTAAGGTTAGCCATATCTACCCTACTAAATGTTTTAACAACTGCTTCGAATCACTCAAACCTAATTCTAAACCTAGTTCTGACACACTAAACTCTCGCTATTCATGAAAAATCTTTTTAACCATTCGGACCCCTGAACCACCTAGGCGATTGATCTATCATGGCTAAAAAAAACAAAGTGTCAGAATGATGCATGAGGTGCATGTTATGCATGGTCGTGAAATGCAACATTAACAACCACACACAAGAAGCCTTCAAACCTTATCACTCCCACAAACATGGTCTCACAATCTCTGTCTTAGGTAGTCTTAGTCCTAGTGTTAATAATGAACCCAATGAACACTTATGATGCACAATGAAAAATCGACAGCATAATGCTCATAATGTAAGTACGGGCATATGAGTTTTGGCCATTATGTATTTAAATAATTTAAATAAATCAGGTTAGGCCCATCGGAGCATGACAGCCTTTGATGATTACCACCTAATTTAGTTGAATTTTTTCAATACATGAAGGCTAACATAGTAAGCAAAAAGATTATGGTCATGCCACCTAGGGCAAATAGATATTATCATTACATGGGCTTAAGCCTGATGTTTAAAACTTTAAGGCTATCCAAGCATGGTCCCTGTAAATGGATCTTGCTCATCACGAGCATAACAACCGATAGGTATACCAATTGGTCCAAGTCTTAGGCCGGTGATCCTCTTTGACACCTCCCCATATTGAGTGAACATAGATTGTGCTTTAGGATTACAATGGGGCTAAAATCGGGACACGTAACTTAATTCTAAGGCTCTAGCATGAATGCAATGCAATTTTTTAAATAAAGATAAAATTTCTTATTTATATTAAACTAATTAAAAGTACTTTTGGAGCAAAGTCTTATGATCCCTAGTGGAGTTGCCACTGTGATGTATGTGATTTTTTATGTGAGAATGTGCGCACAGGATAATGACTATTTCATTCGAACCAAGGTCCACTTTTAGGACTGGCAAGACAAAAAGGTCTCCCAAACTTGGTGATTGGTATGCATTTATGTTGGGCATCATAAGGCAGGTATAAAGGAATCACCACCTAATAGAATATTAGAAAATAGTGTTCGGACCTTATGAGGTCAAAATCAAAGAGGGTTCGGAACCTCACTCTTATTTATACCTTTGATTACTGAACTGTAATTGTGTTTTCAAATTAATTATTTTATCTCTCTCCTCACACGAATAATCATGTTTATAAGATAAAAGTGCACTCAATAAAGTTTGGAAAGTAGTAAAGCATGTCATATAAAGCAGTAAAACTATGGCATACAATACTATCTACTAAATAATAAATAAACATCCATAATAAGAGTGGTTCATTTATGAATTATTTTGGTGGGAACATTAGTTCCTGCAAGCATATTTAAAAAAAAAAGATTTTTATTGTGCATTTGGAATAAAAGTAGGATTAGTAATCCCATTTTGTTAGAAAAATCCCATATTAATTAATTATGTACAAAATCATTTTTTGTTATTTATAAAAAACTTATTATTTCCATGTATGATTTTCAGACTTAAAATATAACATTGGTCCAGTTTTATTAGTAAAAATCCTAATTATTTAATATAAATACTTTTATGTGATCTTTCTTTTTGGCAGTCGAAAAACTCCTTTTTTATTACAGACCCAGAATAATAAATAAATTGGAAATAAAAAGAAAAAAAATTAAGTACGAATTAAAGGAAATATCTAAAATATCTAAAAACCCTATTGTGCTATATCCGCCTAGTTACACTCACAAACCAAGTTAAATGCATGAAGTGGAATAAAATAAATAAATAAATAAAATATAAATAATTAGATAAATATAATATAATATAATATAATATAATATAATATAATATAATATAATATAATATAATATAATATAATATAATATAATATAATATAATAATAAGTATCAACATATAATAATAATAATAATAATAATAATAATAATAATAATAATAAGAAGAAGAAGAAGAAGAAGAAGAAGAAGAAGAAGAAGAAGAAGAAGAAGAAGCATGAAATAAGCATAAACATGAACATAAAAATTATAAAATAAATTAAAACATAATATTAAATAATACGGGTGTAACTTATGACCACGGGGTCAAAATCACACTGAGTTGGCTCACATTTTGTGTAGATCCTTGCAAAATTGGGATTTCAGACCCGTAAAAATATAACAAAAAATATCTAAAATATTTTAAAAGACAAGATCTAAATAATATGTACAAAAAAAAATAAGTTCAACAAACTAAAAACCACATTTTTAAGTTAAAAAATTACATTTTTAACATATAAAAGTTATTAAATCTTATTATTATTTATTAAATAGTCCAAATCCAGTTAAATATTAAGCAAACTGTCCAAAAAAGAGTCAGATCTACATCATTCAACAATAAAAGTATAGATCTGGTCCAAATAAAACAACAGGTCAAGATTATAGTTGGCTTTATAATATTACCTTCAGGAATTTTCTCATATGAATAATAGAAACTAAGTGTTTTTTTAGGATCTATTTAATATTTTTTATTAGGAAATAAATTAAAAATAAAAGGTTGAAGAGAAGATTTGAGAAATAAAAAGAGAAAATAAAAAAAAGAACTTAGAAATACCTTTTTTGCCTTTTCCTTTTATTTTCTTTCCCTTTTTTTTTCTTTCATTTTCTCTCTTTCTCTCTCTTAGACATTTCTTTGTGATGAAGAATGGCCAACCTCCGTGTTTCAGGTGGTGGGTGGCTTTTTAAAAGAAGAAAAACTAGAAAATATCAAGGAAAAGGAGTACTAAGTCCGCTTGGTTTGAGTCACACCCTGGGTGGGACTCAACATGTCACCCTTTGGGTGGGGCCTAATGAGTCACATTCTATGTGAGACTCGACGAGTGACCCCCCCTTGGGTGAGACTCAAACCAAATAGGCATAAAACTTACCGGTCCAAGGCCCTAATCAAAATATATATGTATTTTTGCCCATGCAAACAACATTTTTAGGTCAAAGTGTCTTCTTAAGAATTGTTCCCCTATGCATTATCTTTACAAAAAATCAAGAATCAACCAATTCAAATTTTATATCATTATTTATGGCCAAAATACTATTGACTGCTCATGGATGTCCATTAGGAACAAAATTGTTTCTTAGTTTTTGAAAAATTTATAGGAATAACATAGACATAATTAGCTCATGAATCCTTCATTAAAGTTTCTCCAATATGAGTCTAGTTTTTAAAAAAATTGGATTTAACTCAAAATGAGTTTTATAGGAAGAGGTATACCTAAATTATTTTAGTTTGGTCAAGAATAAGGGACAGATTTAGGTGTCTTGAGTTCATACCTAGTTTTGAGCACATTAAGACAAGAATTAGATTTTGGTTACTTCTAAAAAGTTGTAGATATATGTCTTAAGTTTTCTATGGAATCAAAATAACTTAATTTAAAGGTCTTTAATTTGAGATATAGCCAAAATACTAAAGCTAGTGTTAGCAAACTTTAAGCAAAATTTCTCCTAAGTCACTCCTCAATCCCCAATCTATTTTTTTTCAATGTTAAAACAAAAAAAAAAGTTTTCAAAAAGCTTATAAAGTAAAGAGAGATTCTTAAACTTTGATTTCTTTTCATTTAAAAGAAAATAAGCCATCCTCATTAGGTAACTCTAATAAAAATTTACTTAAGACCCAATGTCTATAGTTGCCCCCAACTTTGAGGAGGCTAGTACACCAAGTATCTAGGTGAGTCAAAGTTTAAAGTGAGAGAAAAAGACAAGTACCTAAGGAGGTAGTCTCCTAGCTGCTTCTTGAAAAGGCTTACCATATAGATGGATGGAGTGATCGGTGCTAGCTTTTCGGCAATGGTCGATCATGCAATCTCATTTTACCCCTTAAGAGATCTTGTGTGTCAAAGGTGGATGATGTTAAATCTCTGATTAAGGCCAGCTTATCGACATGCAGAATCAGGATCTAAGACACGTACCATCTAAGGCAGAGAATCTCTGGTTGGGTAGTTACTGTTAGCTTGTCAATGTGCTAATCCTTGGTCGAATCTCTGATTTAGTCCAGTTTGTCAACATACAGAATCAGGATTTAAGACATGTACCATCTGAGGTAGCGAATCTTTGGTCAGGGTAGTTGCCGTTAGCTTGTCGACGTGCTAATCCTTGGTCAGGTATATACTGTCAGCTTGTCGACATGCTAACCCTTGGTCGGGTAGATACCATCAGCTTGTCGACATGCTAAACCTTAGTTGAATGTCTAATTAAGGCCAGTTTATTGGCATACAGAATCAAGATTTAAGATGTGTACCATCTGAGGTAGCGAATCTCTGGTTAGGTAGTTATTGTTAGCTTGTTGATGTGTTAACCTTTGGCTGAATCTCTGATTAAGGCCAGCTTATTAACATGTAGAATTTGGATTTAAGACATAAACCATCTAAGGCAGCAAATCTCTTGTTGTGTAGTTACCATCAGCTTTGTCGATGTGTTAACCCTTGGTTGGTTGTCTAAAGTGCCCTTTGAGAGGTCTTGGGTTAAGATTAGTGTTGTTGGAAAAATTTCCTGGTTTTTGGTAGGGGTAGTTGAAATTAGTAGGGGCAGCTGAATTTTGTAGGAATTCGCATGGTCATTTTCCCCTGTAGTGGAAAGAGTGTCAAAACATTAATCAATCCTAAGGCTGTATCAGTACATGCGACCAATTGTCAAGTCTCAAGTAGTATTCCATTTTAATCTGATTGTCCAGTTATGCACAATGGCTGAAATCTCTTGAGTGGGGTAGAAGATTTCCTTTTGACAATAGGTTGCCCCTGAATATGTAGTCCTATATAGTTTGTAATTATTTCTGCTAGGTATGCCTGTCGGTACCCTCTACATAAGAATTGTCATCAACATTTCATCAGGGCGAATCTTTTATTCCTGCAACAATCATTTATGACCAAAAGGTATGCACATGCCAAAATCATGCTCGTGCCATACATGCCACATGTAATTAATGAATATATCACTTGCCAGGTGGCTCATGGTTTTGTTGTGACTTTGCTTATACCAAGTCAGAACTTCTATTTTCTAAAATTGGCAAGATTTTGATTTGATAATTTTTAGTTTTTTATCCTTTGTCTTCTTTTTGAGCTTTCTCATTATTTTTAGGGGGAACCGTCCATCGCTGTCGTGCTCCAGCCAAATGTAATCTGAACCTACTCAGACTGCTCATACTATCTAATGCCCTCAAGAACTTAGAAGGTTTGTCTTAGCTTAAGGACTTTTACCCATAATTTATTCAAAGAGATCCAGTTTGCATGCACTTTCATTAACAACTAGAGGATGCTGGGATCTGCCACCTTATATCTCCACTTTGTGTATCAAAGATTATGTACCCTAGCTATCGAGAATGGTCCTTTTTACCTCAGGGCTCTACCTTGTGTCCTGAATTGAGAGCCGTCTATTTGAAGAAAAGTTATCCGACAAATCCCTTATTTCCTTAAATGCCTATTTTTAGGTTTTCACCTTCTCTATTAGCCTAACTTTAGCTTAGAGAGTCAATTTTGGTTTTCATCTCTAACGCCCCTTTTTTTTAAAGGTAGTATGCCTTTTGTGTATTTTTTCACACCCTAGGTAGGATTCGATGAGTCACCCTTTGGGTGGAGCCCGATGAGTCATACTCTGGGTGAGACTCAATGAGTCATCCCTTGGGTAGGACTTAATGAGTCACACCCTAGGTGGGACTCAAACCAAATGGGCAAAAGACTCACCGATCTAAGGCCATAATCAAAATATGTATGTATTTTTAGCCTTATAAATTAAATTTTTAGGCCAATGTGTCTCTTAATAATTGTTCCCCTATGTCTTATCTTTCTAAAAAGTCAAGAATCAACCAATTCGGATTTGTGTATCATGATTTATGGCCAAAATACTACTAATTGCTCACGGATGTCCATCAGGGATATAATTGTTGCCTAGTTTTTGAAAAATTGTTGGGAATAACATAGAAATAATTAGCTCATAGATCTTTCAAGAAAGTTTCTCAATATGAGCATATTTTCTAAAAAAATTTGATTTACCTTAAAAGGAGTTCTATAGGAAGATTTATACCCAAATTAGTATAGACTAGTCAAGAAAAGGGGACAAATTTAAGGGTCTTGAGTTCATACCTAGTTTTGAGCACTTTTAGACAATAATTAGTTTTCTATTCCTTTTACAAAGTTGTAGATATATATCTTAAGTTTCATATGGAACTAGAATCACTTAATTTGAAGGTCTTTAGGTTGAGATATAGCCAAAATACCAAAAGTGGTCCCAACAAACTTTAGGCAGAATTTCTCCTAAGTTACTCCTCAATTCCCAATCTATTTTTTCAAGGTTAAAACACAACAATATTTTCAAAAATCTCATAAAGTAAAGAGAGATCCTTAAACTTTAAGTTCTTTACATTTGAGAGAAAATAAGCCATTCTCATTAGGTAACTCTGACAAAAGGCAACTCAAGACCCAGTGTCTACACTTTCCTTTTTTGTTTGTTCTCAATTCTCTGTCTAATTCTCTTGTTCTATAATTTTTTTATATGATTCTTTAAATTGTTATTTTCATGGAATCACCTTTGACAATGTAGTAATAAGATTGCAACTTCTTGTTGGGTGTGACAATATTATCACTGGTACATATCTATCCTGATGGCAATACAACCATGTCTTCCTCTTTACTAGAGGTGGGTTTTATTCACCAATTTTCTTTTGGGAAAAATTTATTGTGTATGCCATTTAATCTCTATGGTTAATCATTGCTTAAATGTTTAGTGTTTTGTGGGCAGTCATAATATTTCCTTCACTGCTGCACCTTCAAAGAGAATCACTTAAAATTTACTAGCTTTTCTTATAAAAGGCACACTATTGCATTCCCTTAATGGTTTGATGTAGCATGTCCTTTTTCTGCTTTTTATTTAAGTGATATTTGTTTTATGTTTCATAACTTGTAGACATGTTTTGACCTTTGATTACTAGTGCTACATTCAAAGTTGAAAGTTATATTAGATATTTGAATGAAGGTATCAATTACAGTAGGAAGCATTAGGCTAAAGATATTGGATTAAGGTCATTACGTACAATTACAGGCTTTTGGCTTGTTATCTAATATCTAAAGTCTCATTCAACTTTGTTCTTATAGGAGTCTTGAATTTGTAAGAATTAAGAATTAAAAAATAATCATTGCAACATTTAATCCTTAAAAATCCCAAATTTGAAGTTTTTTGTATTCCTTTATTATCATGACTAGTCAAATTTATTCCTATAGTAATTATCTTGCAAATAGGAACATAAGTGATTTATAAAGGTAGGTAATAATATTATTTTAAAGGAACATAAGTGCTAATAGAATAATGAAAGAACATGACATGCATATCTCAAAATCAAAAACTAAAAAATAAAAAAATAAAAAAGAACATGACATGCATGATTTATTTCACCTGTTAACTTGTTAATACTGCCTTAAATTGATAGGAACGACTTAAAATTGATGACAGTTTTGTACTTATCTAATTTTTTATTTTTTATTATTTTATCTTGCTATTTTTAAAAATGACATTGACATTATCTTTTGATGCTCTTTTAGAAAAGGTAAAAGAAATATAATGTTTATATAGTGCTTTATTCCAATGATGATTTAATTATGGAAATTTTATTGCATATTTTCTCAAAGTCAATGCTTAATATTTCTATATGTTACTCCCAGTGCTTTTTGTTTATTAGAAAAATAATAAATTAAATAAATACTTATACTATATAGGAACAAAAAAGGGGGAAAACAATTCTTAATTTAAAAATATCTTACTATTTTCATGATTGCCATTGGTTTTGCATTTGGCTTTACTTGAGAGCTCATCAATTGATGATGATTTTGTGAACCTGAAGAAGGAAATTTCTAGCAGCTCAGAGGTATACATTAGGCTGACATAGAGCATATGAGGAGATTAAAGCCTTTTATTAATGGCTAATTGTCATTTTCTTTGGTTGGTTAGCAGCAAGTGTACCGAATTGACAGGTAATAGAGTGGGATATTTTTAAGACCACAAGTATCGAACCCATAGGAAATGAATTGGTGCAACAATTATTGATCGATTACTTAGATGTGTTTAAAGAATTTTTCAATTGCTGTTGGTTATGTGTAGTTATTAATAAAAACAATTAACAGTAAAGGTGACTAAATTGTAAAATGTATATTAACAAAGAACTGAAAAACAAAAAATGTAAGTTGTGTGAAATAATAATTACTAAAAGCGTTGCTCAGAGATATGATCCTCCCCATTCCCCTACGAGGTTCATTTTAACATAACATTCATACATTTCAAATGTGAACAACCCATCTAAATCCTTAGTATCCCATTTCGGAGCCTACTACTCTAACTACTCGGTATCCTATTCTAGAGCCTACCTGATAGCCAGTATAAACATAGGTCCCAAGACCTAGGTATGACCTAATATCCCATTTCGGAGCCTATTAGTTCAAAACATAATCATTTTCCTCTCTTTTTTCGAAGTTACAACATATAAACCCTAGATCTAATAGATTTTCTTCCGAAAACTCCATTAAAACTACAACGAATATGAAGTAAAATAGAGCATACATGATATAAACACTAAACAAGCATTCTTTTTATCAACTTGAATAAGATTGAAAAAATAAATCCTTGTAGAACATACATATCAAGACAAGCACAAGGGAAAAGAAACATTTAAAATATATATAAGGTAACTAAGTTCATATCCCTTGCATGGTTGAGGGGATTCAAAGATCCCCAAACAAAAAAACAACTACTCACTATTCATAATATAAATGGTAAAGAAAATAGGAAAAGAAATCATAAAACCCATTTGAGAATCTGGATATGTAATACAACAACTCCTCTTATTCTTCTCCAAGCTTTCTCTTAATTCAAAACTTGAACTTTAACTTCTAACACTAACTATAACTACGTATCTTTGTATTTTTAAGGTAAAAATATAATAAAAGAGTGATTTTTACAAGTAAATTTATGTGAACTATATGTAAAAACCCTAAAGTATGAAAAACTATGAACTAAAACTACAGACTATACTTTTCAAAACATAAAAACCTAAAAATCTCTCCTTTAAAACTAGATAGAAAATAGCTTTTATAGTGGTCTAAGATAGCACTCAGTCGAGACAAAATGGTCTCAGCCGAGTCCAATAGGGTAAAAGAGTACTGTAGCCCAGCACAAAGGTGAGACAAAATGGTCTTAGCTTAGTGTACTCCTCTGGATTGAATCATGTTTAAGCTCTACATTGAACATAGTGGAGACAAATGGTCTCAATTGATTCCTTTGGTGAAACGGTGCGTTTTGCTGAATTACAGGGCACACGACCGAGACAAACGGTCTTAGCCGACTGGTAACCCTTTTTTTTTGCACAAAATTAAAAAATACACCATTAAACACCCAAAAAATTGATAATTATCAAAATGAACCTATTTGGCATAAAAAGAGAAATTTAATACTTAAAACAAGTAAAACACGCAAAACGAGATACAAACACGGATAAAAATATATTAAAAATAAACACTAATTTGGCATTATTAACTACCCCACACTTAGCTTTTGCTCGTCCTCTAGCAACTGGACAACCAAATTCAAGCATACCCAAACTCAGAAAAACAAAATACAAGTTTAAGGAGAGTTAAACAACACTACAGCAGGAGTCACTAATTATTGCCCTATACCGAAAAATTTTTAGCTTAAATCATACTAACTAGTCTCTTTGTGTGTGTGTGCCAGGCCTAATGATACTCCTAAATATAAAATTCCAATGCAATTCGATAATTAATAAAAGAATTCGTATGCAAAATTGCACATGCGGTTTTGCATTGAAACTCAAGAGATGTCGTAGGCCTCTCCTTTAGCACTAGAACCTGAAGGTCATCTCCGCAAATAATTCTAAACAAAATAAGATCATTAGGTCTTAACAGGTTGTAAAATTGCTAGGATAAGGCTAACAAAAAGTTTATAGGATAATCAAAATAGAACAACCATTCAATTACTCCACTCAATCTTAATAGTGCTCTAAAAATTTTTCAGCCTACATATGACCCTTTTTCTCAATTCACGAAAGATTTTAAATGGAAGACTATCTATAATACATAGTGATTTCTCATAACTTAGATTCCCAAGAGAAAGATTATGCAGAAGTGTTTGATTAATAGTGTCACTGCTTAATCGATTTACAAACTTTAAAGTCCCTTCTCTCAATTTAGCAAGCTACCCCACACTTATTACAAGTTATCATCTACTTTATTTCATTATTCTCTCTCTCTTCTTTTTTTTTTCCTTTTTTTTAAAGAAAAGAATGGGGGCTTGCTCTTAATACCACTATACCTGACTACATTCTGGAGATAATTCTTACATTCAAACATTAATCCCGATCTAAGATTTTTTTTTGATATTCAACCCTTCTCCTAGTTCAACTCTCTTATAGTCCTAAAACAAATTTCCTCTTAGTCACTCTAAGAATGTCTAGTTCAAAAAAGGCAAGAAAAAAAATTTAGTACGCAATTAGCATACCTTAATAGGCTCAAAGGGGTTATACAAGGGAAATAATTCAATACTAGGTAGGTCTAAAGCCTTTTTAGAGGCTTACAAAGAACACTTGCCTAAATCATTTCAAGTTCTGCATTTGAATTGCTATAAACGCTTTGAAGGGTGATGAGGAAGGTTCTAATGCTCTACAATTCCTATTCGATCACCTTTATGCACTGATTTTGTTTTTGCTTTTTCTAAGAATAGGCCTAAAGTACACATTATTTTAAGAGACCTATAAGTATTAATCTAATTAAGCCTAATCGAAAAAGAGTGAACAATCAACAACTAACAACTCTCCGATCATACAAGTATCCTAAGCATGCTTTTCTCAAACTAAGTTCAGAGTGTCCATAACAGGAATAGCCAAGGACAAACCAAGCAAAATTGCAAAAGTCTTTAGTAACAACTGAAATTAATAACCTATAAAAAATAATAGCTAATGAAAATTCAAAACAATTAACTAAAGTGAAAATTAAAACTAAAATGTGAATAATAGATACCAACATAAAAAAAATTTTGACAAAAACAAACAAAATAAGGCTTAAATATGAATGACAAGCTATAACACATAAAACACAAAAACTTAAAACATGAAAAAATTAACTATCATTAAAGAAACTTAAGTAACTAAGTTAACAAGCTACTATTAAGAACCTAAAATTAACAACTTAACTAAAATGATAAACATAAATATTAAAGCAGTAACTACTATGGTGCAAAAATTAACAATCTAAGTACTCAACATTCTAATGGAATTCCAAAAAAAAAACATCTCCAACTATACCCTCACCTCATACTTAAAATTTTGCTTCCCTCAGTAAAATACATATAAAAAGTCACAAAATACATATAAAATACTTAAAATACATATAAAAAGTCACAAAATAATGGGGTTGAGGAAAATCCCTAAAAAAATTTTTTCATTCATGAGCAGGTGGTGGTGGAAATTGGGCATCAAATCGAGATTACAGAGTCCCTAATGTAGTGACAATGTCATCCGTTCTAGCTGTCATGGTGTCAAGGCAGGAGGTGATGGTAGTGTACTGCTCATTTAAAAGGACGATATTTTTATACTCCGCTCTGTGAAGTTAAGTAGCTCTCTTTTTCATAGTATCCCTATACTATAGCCTGGTGGAAACCACAGTGTATCCTTGCCTTGGAAATCGCTAGTCATCAATAAGAACCGATATATTCTTCAGCATTTTCCTATCAATGACTCTTAGATTGCCAACAGACCTCCCAAGGTTGGTGTGGTTGACAAAGCGGGCTAAAGTGGTTACAAAACCTCTAAAGGCTAGCTTTGAGTCCCTCTTCTTATAATTATGCAAGTCATCAATTTTGGCTGAAAGGAAGAAGGCCCCATTTAGGCAAATTTCATGCTCCATGGTGTAGAGGACGGTCACTTCATTGGCATTCACATTGCCCAACCTTCCATGATGATTAAAGAATGCCAGAGCCAGGAACCTGTGCATGTTTTTTAAGGGGTGGCTTTTCAAATGATATTCCTTGGTGTTGCTGGAATTAAAGATGGTGAAAAATCTCTACAATCTTGGTTTAATGCATAGTTTCTACTACCACCTGCTCATGAATGAAAAAAATTTTTCAGGGCTTTTCCTCAACCCATTATTTTGTGAATTTTTGTATGTATTTTGCTGAGGGCAGTAAAATTTTAAGTGTGGCATGAGGGTATAGTTAGATATGCTTTTTTTGGAACTCCTTTAGAATGTTGAGTACTTGTATTGTTAATTTTTTTGCACCATAGTAGTTACTGCTTTAATATTTCTGTTTATTGTTTTAGCTAAGTTGTTAATTTTAGGTTCTTAATAGTAGCTTGTTAACTTAGTTACTTAAGTTTCTTTAATGCTAGTTATTTTGTTCATGTTTTAAGTTTTTGTGTTTTTATGTGTTATAGCTTGTCATTCATTTTTAAGCCTTATTTTATTTGTGTGTCCAATGTTTTTTCAATTTTTTTTATGTTGGTATCTATTATACACGTTTTAGTTTTAATTTTCACTTTAGTTAATTGTTTTGAATTTGCATTAGCTGTTTTTTTTAGGTTATTAATTTCGGTTGTTACCAAAGACTTTTGCATTTTTGCTTGGTTTGCCCTTGGCTATTCTTGTTATGGACACTCCAAACTTAGTTTGAGAAAAGCATGTTTAAGGTAGTTGTATAACCGGAGAGTAGTTAGTTGTTGATTGTTCGATCTTTTTTTATTAGGTTCAATTAAATTAATACTTGTAGGTCTCCTAAAATAATGTGCATTTTAGGCCCGTTCTTAGAAAAAGCAAAAACAAAATTAGTGCATAAAGGTGATCGAATAGGAATTATAGAGAGCTAGAACCTTCCTCATTACCCTTCAAAGCATCTATAGTAATTCAAATGCAGAACTTGAAAAGATTTAGGCAAGTGTTCTTTGTATGCCTCTAAAAAGACTTTAGACCTACCCAATATTGAATTATTTTCTTTGTATAAACCCTTTTGAGCCTACTAAGATATGTTAATTGCGTACCAAAATTTTTTTTCTTGCCCTTTTTAAACTGGCCGTTCTTAGAGTGAGTAAGAGGAATTTATTTTTTGGGACTACAAGAGAGTTAAGTTAGGAGAAGGGTTAAATATCAAGAAAAATCTTAGATCGGGATTAATGTCTGAGTGTAAGAATTATCTCCAGAACGTAGTTAGGTATAGTGGCATTATGAGCAAGCCCCCGTTCTTTTCTCTAAAAGAAAAAGAAAAGAAGAGAGAGAGAGAGAGAAGAATGAAATAAAGTAGATGATAACTTGTAATAAGTGTAGGGTAGATTGCTAAATTGAGAGAAGGAACTTTAAAGTTTGTAAGTCAATCAAGCAGTGACATTATTAATCAAACACTTCTGCGTAATCCTTCTCTCAAAAATCTAATTTATGAGAAATTACTATGCATTATGGATAGTCTTCCCTTCAAAATCTTTTGTGAATTGAGAAAAAGCGTAGAATGTAGGCTAAAAAATTTTTAAAGCACCATCAGGATTGAGTGGAGTAATTGAATGGTTGTTCTATTTTGATTATCCTATACACTTTTTGTTAGCCTTATCCCAGCAATTTTGCAACCTATTAAGACCTAATGATCTTGTTTTGTTTAGAATTTTAACAAAGATGATCTTCGGGTTCCAATGCTAAAGAAGAGGCTTATGGCGTCTCTTGAGTTTCAACGTGAAACCGCATATGCAATTTTGCATACTAATTCTCTTATCAGTTGTTGGCTTGCACTAAAATTTTATATTTAGAAGTATCATTAGACCTAGCACACACACACAAGGAGACTGGCTAGTATGATTTAAGCTGAAATTTTTTTGGTATAGGGCAACAATTAGTGACTCCTACTGTAATGTTGTTTAACTCTCCTTGAACTTGTATTTTCTTTTTTTTGACTTTGGGTAAGCATTAATTTGGTTGTCTAGTTACTCGAGAACGAGTAAAAGCTAAGTATGGGGTAGTTGATAATGCCGAATTAGTTTTTATTTTCATTATATTTTTGTCTATGTTTGCGTCTCGTTTTGCATATTTTACTTGTTTTAAGTGTTAAATTTCTCTTTTTATGACAAATAGGATTATTTTGATAATTATCAAGTTTTTGAGTGTTTAATGGTATATTTTTGAATTTTGTGCAAAAAAAAAGGGTTAGCACTCGGCTGGGACCATTTGTCTCAGCTGTGTGCCCTATAATTTAGCAAAACACACTATTTCACCAAAAGATTTGGCTGAGACCATTTGCCTCCACTGTGTCCAATGCAGAGCTTGAAGATGATTCAGTCTCGAAGGGTGCACTTGGCTGAGACCATTTTATCTTAGTCGTGTGTTGAGCTACAATATTCTTTTAACTAATTAGACTCGGCTTAGACCATTTTGTCTCAGCCGAGTGCTATCTCGGACCACTATAAAAGCTATTTTCTGTCTGGTTTTAAAGGAGAGATTTTTAGGTTTTTATGTTTTGAAAAGTATTCTCTTTAGTTTTAGTTCGTAGTTTTTCAGACTTTAGGGTTTTTACACTTAGTTCACATATTTTTATTTGTAAAAATCACTATTTCATTATAATTTTACCTTAAAAATACAAAGATACATAGTTATAGTTAGTGTTACAAGTTAAAGTTAAAGTTTTCAATTAAGAGAAGGCTTGGAGAAAAAGAAGAGGAGTTATTGTATTACAGATCCAGATTCTCAAATGGGTTTTATGATTTCTTTTCCTCTTTTCTTTGCCATTTACATTATGAATAGTGAGTAGTTGTTTTGTTGTTTGGGGATCTTTGAATCCCCTCAACCATGTAAGGGATATGAACTTAGTTACCTTATATATATTTCAAATGTTTCTTTTCCCTTGGGCTTGTCTAGATATGTATGTTTTACAAGGATTTATTTTGTCAATCTTATTCAAGTTGATAAAAGAATGCTTGTTTAGTATTTATATCATGTATGCTCTATTTTACTTCATATTCATTGTAGTTTTAATGGCATTTCCAGAATTGGAGCTGTTAGATCTAGGGTTTATGTGTTGCAACTTCAGAAAAAGAGAGGAAAATGAATAGGTTTTGAACTAATAGGCTCCGGAATGGGATATTAGGTCATACTTAGGTCTTGGGACCTATGTTTATGCTGGCTATCGGGTAGGCTCCAGAATGTGATATCGAGTAGTTAGAGTAGTAGGCTCCGAAATGGGATACTAAGGGTTTAGATGGGTTGTCCACATCTAAAATGTATGAATTTTATGTTAAAATGAACCTTGCATGGGAATGAGGAGGATCAGATCTTTGAGCAATGCTTTTAGTAATTGTTAATTCACACAACTTACATTTTCTATTTTTCAGTTCTTTGTTAATATACATTTTACAATTTAGTCACCTTTATTGTTAATTCTTTTTATTGATAACTACACACAACCAACAACAATTGGGAAATTCTTTAAACACATCTAAACAATCGATCAACAATTGTTACACCGGTTTGTTTCCCTTGGGTTCGATACTTGTGGTCTTAAAAATATCCCACTCTATTACTTGTTAATTCAGTACACTTGTCGCAAACCGATCAAGTCTTAAAAGTATCAGCCAAGTCCTTTGGTGAAGTGGTGCGTTTTGCTGAATTGTGGGGCACACGGCTGAGACAAATGGTCCTAGTCGAGTGCTAACCCTTCTTTCCATACAAAATTCAAAAATACACCATTAAACACTCAAAAACTTGATAATTATCAAAACAATCCTATTTGGCATAAAAAGAGAAATTTAACATTTAAAACAAGCAAAACACGCAAAACGAAACATAAACACAAACAAAAAAATATCGAAAATAAATACTAATTCGACATTATCATTCTTTGTCCTTAAACCTATTACATATTTTTATTATTGTTGTTCAGCTTTGAATTAGAATTAGAATCAGAATAAGATAATTTTGTATAGTATTGCAAAATATTGTGCATGATTTTAATATTATTTGTATACAATTTAAATATTATTTGTTAATTAATATATATTCTCAATTTAAATTTTGGACTTTTTGTGCTAAATGTATTACGTTTATTGTTTCTTTTACAAATAGGAAATATATAATTTTTACAAAAAAAATTAAAATTAATAAATAATTTATTTTTACCGATAAAATACTGACGGATATATCTGTTGCTATTTTTTCTAAAATAAATTATTATTTTTTATTAACCAAATTTACCGACGGAATATCCGTCGATAAAAATCAAAATGACGAAATATCAAATGGATTTTTTTATATTTCCGTTGGTAATGTTTATTGACGAAATTTTCCACTGGTAAATTGCTACCTACGCGCATTTTACCGATGTAATCATTTTGTCAATAAAATAATAAAAAATCATCAGTAAGGTCATTTTTCATTGGTAAAAAGCTTAGTTCTTTTAGTAAAAATTCATCGGTAAAATGAATTTTTTTTGTAGTACGAGCTAGCCTTTTTGGAGGACTTATCCTTATCATATTTGATCAGATTTTGCAGGCATTGTCTCTTGATTATGACTCCCATTCGATTCCCACCAAATGGCCTATCTCTCTTATTAAATCTCAAGATTTATTATTTGGTATTTTCGTTGAGAGCCAATAGTGGGATCAAAGTGCCCATCCTAATGACAATAAAAGCAAATATAGGGCTACCGATGAACGAGATGAAACCCCTGTAAGCCTCGAATGAGAATACCAGGGCCAAAGAAAGGTCAAAAAATGCATGCTAGGTCCAATGGAAGATGAAACATCTTTCCTCTGAGACATTAAACACAAGTGCATAAGCCACCCAAAACCAGCCTACTGAGAAAGACATTGGACGAGGCAATAGAGCTACTTTTCCCCGATTTGTGAATAAATCAATTCGAGGGGGAAAAACGTAGTAGAAGATGATACATCCCTTATGAAATCACAAAGAACCCTTACATAAAGAGATGTAATATCTCTCCAAAGATTGGGAACTCTTTCCAAATTGATGCATGAGCCTCCTAGTATCCTTTTACATAAGAGAGGCACTAAAGAAGGCTATAAAGCTACATCATTTTCTTTGTTGTAAACACAACAAGTACATGAAAAATTTGGAGTTCGGTACCAAAAAAAGTTAACTTAGGTTGATGGTAGACCCCTCTTTTTAAGGGGGTAAGAGACAGAAAAAAGATAAGTAGGGTTTGCCACAACATTATTCATCTTTGAAGCTACTTGTCCTACTATTCCCACTTCTATTCCTTCAAGTAAATCCATCCATCCAGTATAAATCATGACCTCTTTATTAGGCAATCCACCATCAAGCAAATTGGAAGTTAGTAAAGGCAAGCCAGGCTAGTTATAATTCGGTTAATATGCACTTTACTCATTAGGTTAAGCTTACATGCAGTGGAAGCTCTAAGCTTAGGGTAAACCCATCCAAGCAATGGTTGTGGTAGTTCTCCTCCCATATTTTAGATGTTTTGCTTCTATCTTCTGGGCCTTTTTTTAGGCGATTTTAAGATGCAAAACCTGTGCTAGAGTCTTATTTTACTAATCCAGTCCCTCCTTCACATGCAACCTTGCTTTTATCTTATTCAAAGATGATAGCACTCGCCAAGGCAAGGGAAAGCCTAACCTCACCTTCATCATTGACTCGTACTAGTAGTACCCCCAGAAAATCGGGTAGGGCTATGATGTACAGGATTAGTGGCTCTCCTCATATGAGTACAGTTAGAACCAGAGGACTCAAATGATATTGCTTTCTACTATAAAAAGCATTATGACACAAAGTTTTAACTTTGTGTCTTTTTTCATTAACTTTGTAAATGCAGCCCTCAATACAATAGGCTATTGGACATTAACTTATAAGATGCACAGGAGATACCTTACTTAAAAGTATTCATTCTCATTTAAGTAAGTGAAGCCAGTAGGAAATGGCTAGCTTATAAGATTTGGGCGATGCTTTTCCCTCCCCTCCGCTTAAGATTGCTTGCACCTGTTTGGATATTATTCTCACCATTGATAGTAGATAAAAAGAGTGGCAAAAGAGGAGCAGTGGTACGAGGCCTAGAAAACTCTTGCAATTCTCATCATTCGAAAGAAGCGAGAGACCCATAGAGACAACCTTGTAAGCACAACTAGAGGAAGTTCTTGTTGCTAAATGGTGGGACTATGGTGATAAATTAGGATCGAGAGCAAGTATTGACTAAGGTCAAACTAATATCTGATGATTCAAAGAAAGGCCCCCATCTCTTTGACTTTGAAGAGCTACTAAATAATGAGGTTCGACATCTGCTTGAGCAGGAGGAAGAAAGATTTGATTTACTCAGTTTAGATAATTTCCATAGGCCAATAAGACACTTTATGGGTGCATACAAAGAAGAGCCAGAAAGAGCTCATATGCAAGAAAGAAAGAGACACCCCTAGAGGTTGCTCTTGACTACAACAGGAGCCAGGCCCTAATAATACCAAAAGCAGAGGGAAGTAACAGTAAGTAGGAGTTCAGAGAAAAAGTAAAAAAATGGAAAAGGGCCATCATGGCGATCAATAATTCCGTAATGGTGAAGAACAGAAAGGCAGAGAAGATAGAATGGCTAAGCAAAAACAACGAATTCTTAATCATGAGGGAGGGGAAAATCTATAAGATTAGAGCTATAGTTGTAAAAATAAAGAAAAAATATGAAATTATAGCTTTTCAAATAACAATTGTAGATGGGATCGAGTAGAAAAATTGGGAATGAAATATCTATTTTTACCAGCTTCTAATCAAAGCTTGACTATTAAAGGCACGCTGGTGCGTGCATTCTTTTTTTAGTTAGGACCCAAAAGAATAAGTTTTAAGACCTATATAGAGCAAACCGACAATGTGGTAAGCGTAGAGTGAGCACATGGCAGATATAAGACCGAGGTAAGAGAAGCTTGATGCTAGTTTACTTTAATCTGAACCAGTCAAGCAAGTATGTAGCAAAAGCTAACACAGATCAAAGGCATATCACAAAAGGGATTGACATTGATATATGTTGCTTCGACTGTTGTAGTAGCTCTTGAAATTGATTAGTGGGTCTTTAGTTTATTTCAAGAGTTCTAGTACTTTCATTGCAGTTCGTCCATTAGTTTGATGATTCTTCTTAGCCTTTAAGTTAAGGCTTATTCAATCAATCTCATAGAATGCATCATTGCTATCGTTTTCATTCATCTATTTGCTCATCGATCTTGTTTGTAGTCTACGATAGCGAGTATGCATGCAATACGAGTAAAAGGAATGAAACTCTTATTTGAGAACTTTAGCTACGGAATTAGGTTAGCTAGCTCAGCTTCTCTTATGACTATTTGGATGAAGGAACTAGGGTAATACAAAGACAAAGGCCTAATTAATGCAGATAATAATAGATATCCGTATCTAACCCAGAGGGATATTAACTCCTTACCAGGATAGAAGGACAAAAATTTACCTGACATAATCGAAAGAAGGAGTTGACTGGTTTAAATGGATCGCATCTAACTACCACCCCTAAAGTCAAGGGCTAGGGCAAAAGAAGAATAACAAGGCTTTAACCTGGCAACCAACTAAAAAGCACAACAGGAACAAAAGGGAATGAGTTTCTTTATCACTGACTATGGGTATTGTGTACCCCCTTAGAGTTCCTTTTTACTATGGATTGTTACTTGAGGAATTACCAAATACATCCAAGGAATGACCGGTCTTACTAAGAGCAGCTACTACTGGGTTTGCTTACTACAGACCCTTCATTACCACTTTATCGAAAAAGGTATTTACTGCTCTAGGTACAATGGTATCGCTCCTACTACTCTTACCTCTTATTACAGAGGATAAACCAAGATGACTGCCCATAAACAATAGGAATGAATGTTACCCGAATAAGAGATATTCATCTATAAATGAATGAATAGATAGGTTTCATTGGAACAATTACCGTATCCCAACAAAATGAAGCCCAGGCCCTAGAAAGAAAGGTAAGGCAAATGTTATGGTAGGAACAGATTACTGCTTTACTGCTTGATACTAATCGAAGGCTATTAGCAAGTCAAAAAGGATAGAGGAAGACTAGTAACTACTCGTTCAATGAGAATAGTGTGAGGAAAAGAGTGCTAACTTTCTTCTGCTTAGAGAAGATGCTCTAGCTTACTAAGCTCTCCTCATCGGCTAAAACTCTACTAGGAGTTAAAGATATCATTCCCTTAATAAGCAATCTATGGAAATTTCTCTGTAGCAAGAAGTCCTGTGAAAGCCATCTCATAGGTGATTATGTCTTGGGAAAACGATCAAGAAAAGCCATTTTGATGGTATTGGGCTCAAAGGACGATGGGAGAAGTAGCTATACCCAATCAAACGATAAAAAACATGGTACCAAAATCTAGTTGTTATACTTTGATGTGCTTGTAGAAGATGACTCAAGTCAAGGTGAGGTACCCGAGGTCTATTCATTGGTCTGAAGTCAAGGTAGCTCACGAGGTTTTGAAAGATCTGGTTTGAAAGGAAGGACCGGTAAAGTTTGAATATTAAACACTATAAAGGAGTGAGTCAATCCATTCATGGATGAAGGATGCTTTCATTCCAAGCCAAGAAAAAAGAACGCACACTCATTTCAAGCTAAGATGAAATAAGTCACATCCCATACCTAGGGCTATCTGACCAGATAAAGCCCCTAAACACAATAAGGGGTCATTCAGGCCCATCAAATAGGAAAGGTACATGGGGAAGGAACATGAAAATGGAAATATTTGGTTAGCACAACCTGAGGGTGAACGCCATGAGATAATGGCCCGCGGCCTACTTGGTCTCCCTCAGAAAATGATAAGGAATATCCCAGGCTTCAACCTTAGAGTTCTTCTCAGGTAAGCATCTATGGCAACCAAGCAAACAGAACGAAGGCGCCTCAAAAGGCTTATTACAAGAAGGCACTTAAAAGGTAAACCATGTGATTCTTTTCTGATGTTTTTTCATTTGATGTAATTTTAATTACATGCATGTAACTCGTTTGATGTCTTCCAGATTGAGGTATTTAATCCCAATCAAAATGTTTGATCTAAAACTAATTACTTTTTCGATTGATGCATTCCCGGTCAAAAACATGTAATCCCAATCTAAAGATTGATGTAATCATTCTTACATTTCTTGATCGAAAGATTGATGTACGAACTCCTACATAATCTAGTGATTGATGAACAAATTACTGTTTTTACATGTTGAAGTGCTTTTAATGAATGTCAATCACATAGTTGATGTTATTATTATATAAAGCAAAGTTGTTTCCATTAAGGCCACCACCGATCATTATTATCCGATTGAGAAAAGAGTTTTTTCATTTACTCAGAATTGAGACTCAAGGGGATCTTCGATCATATAGATTGATTTATTTACTTATTACCAGAGAATTCCAATAAAGATTTAAGAAATCATTAATATAGTTATATGTTTTCATTCTCAGGTCAATCACAATTACTAAGTAACAAGCAAAAGAATAAAGAAACAACATTATGAATTAAAAATTAGGAATTTTATTAAAATTTCAACTATAGATATACATTGGATCAAAGAAATTCTTATCTAAATCTCTACAAAACAATTGCTTAATGCTGCAAGACCACCTCTCATTAACTTTTGTAGTGCTACAATCCTCTTGCTCTTCAATTCCAACTAAAAGTCTATGAAAAAATAGAGAAGAAAGTACAGGCTTTTAGCCATTCCCTATTCATTAACCACATTTCCTAATAGTGAAAAATGGAAAGTAAAAAAGGAAATTAAGAAACTGGAGAGGGAAATACAGATTCAATGGCAATTTATCTATTATCAACAGGTAATGCCATTACAAGGAAAGACCCATCAAAGGGAAAAAGTTCATTCATCTTTCTAAAATGGTGAAGGTCAAAAAGAAAAAGAGGTTGAAAAATCTCGAAGTAAGCAGAAAATTCCTTTGGAAGATTACGAAACAAGAGCAAAGGAGGTTATTAGCATAATATGCCTATTTTTAAGAAGGTATGAAGGATCTTTAATGATAGAAACCATATGGCAATCCTTAATAAATGAGTAATCAAAACCAAAAGCATCACTGCAATAAAAATGTAGGGAATAACATGGCAAGCCTTAAATAAGCCGGTTATTTGGATTTCTTCGAAGTAACGCTATTAAAAGGCGCGACGATCTAAAATGTCTGGATTTAATGAGCCAACTAGGAAAAATTGAAATGACTGATGTGACACCCTAAATTCCTTCCTACAACCCCTATTATTCACCTAAATCTAATACTGTTATTAGCACATCAATCAAATATATGTACTCAATATATATAAGTATATGCAAAATCAGTATTCATATTATCATTTCATTAACACTACAGACTTCCTTTATTACATGCCAGTCACCAATTGACATAGTCTAACTTACAATCACACTCTTACTCATTCTTGATGCACATGCCATGTTGTCTTCTAATATATCTTCGAGTACCTGTCCCTGCACACAGTCAATAAACTGCGCGCTAAGCAACATTGTCGCTTAGTGGTGGATATAACTATGCAAAATTTCATTCAACTAAATTTTTATTTTAAATTATTATTATTATTATTATTATTATTATTAACAATTCTATTTGGTTGACTGATTCTGTCTTTTAATGTTTTACTGATTTGTTATCACAGCTTTAATTTAGATTATACTTCTGCCCCTGCTTAATCACACATTTACCTTTTCATACTTTTTAAGCCTATTAATTATATTTTTCACTTTAATATTTTCTCAATCGCATTTACGATTTTCTTCATTTATTTTCCTTACTAATTTCATTTATTTGCCAACTTTATGTAAAAATTTCAGTTAAGTCCCGGAGTTATCTTTTCCCTCCATTTAACTTATATTTTGACTTATTTAAATTTGTTTGACTTCTATTTCATTTCCAATGTATAAATTACATTTTAGTCCTTTGAATTTCTCAAAGATGGCCAATGTACAATTTAGTCCCCAAACTTTTGACTAATTATAATTTTACCTCTTTTTGTCGAATTTAACTATTTTAACTTCATTATTCACTCCTTTTTTCTTCAATTAACCAATTTACCCTTATTTTATCACGTAATTATGATTTTGCCCTTACTTATCACATTGATCTTATATTTTCACATTTTTTATTATTTATTTACATTTATGGCATCTAAGTTATCATAATTACTATTTTATTTCGATTTTATACAAAATTATTATTTTGCCCCTAGTCGTGGACAACCATAAACTAGATAAATGGGACGTAAATACGGTGTACAGGAGGGATCTCATAACTAGGTACGACACCAAAACTCCAGTACTGATACATATAATAAGTCGGCTATCCAATCTCATATATCATAGTCACTTCTGATGACAAATATCACATAAACTCACGGTATCCCGCGGAATAAATTTTTATGGCTAGCCATACTATCCAAAGAATTAGATTTTTTACTGATACTAAGGGCATAATTAACTTTTATTCCTTATTACATTTCTGCAGTAATATTTATTTTCCATATTTTTCTTTGGTCACATATTGTTCCCAAACACATTCAATTAAATTCGTTACTCATGCATTCATCTCATTACTATATTTCGGCCATTATATAATTTTTACAACCATAAATCTTTTTATGTTTTATTCTATGCCAATTACATTTTTTTAATATTTATTTATAGGAAAAAATATTAATGTATGCTTCATTTCTCTTAATATCAATTAATTTTCTATATAAACATCATTATGTTTCAAACATAATTGCTTACAAATCTATTATTTTTAACTCAATTTCACTATAATAATTTTAGCCACTATTATACATTAAAATTTCATTTAATACTTTATAATTCATCAAAATTTTCACTTAATGTTCTTAAGCTTCCCATTCGGCCACTATTGCTTCAACCATTAATTAATTATTTTCTTTGTGTTTTTATGTTTATTTCATATTTAATCATCCTCTTGTAATGTTACCTTAAATAATTTCACACTATTCTTCCATTTCATATTGTTACATAATGTAAAATTTATACTAAACTTCACAATTTAAATGAAATTGAGAGTTGTTTGTATTCACATACCTTATTTTCCTTGGTTCTTATTCCTTACTCTTCAATTCTTTTATCCCTCATCAAAGAACATCATGTTCCTCTCAAACACCAAGTGGCCGAACCAACATGACCAAGAACTTAATTTCAAGAACATGAGCTTGGATCCTTAACTTCTCCTACTTCTTTTACTTAAAAGGGAGTTTAGGAATTGCCATCATACTATAGAGGGGCTGAAATCTTATATAGAAGCTTGGGATTAAAGAGAAGTATGAAGAAAATGCAAGAAAAATTAAGAAGAAAAAGAAAAGAAAGATTCGGCCAAAGAGAGAAGCCAAGAATCTCGGTGAATATGGTAGAGCATTCTGGAATTTTCTGTGTCTCTTGGTCTTTATATTCTTAAATTAATGGGCTTAATGAGTTTAATTAAGGTAATTGGGCCTAACCCAAGTCCAACTTAAAATTTCAAGCCCAATAAGCACATAAAAAATATTTCTCTCTCCTTTCAAGCTTAATTTCACTGCAAATCAATTCCAAAATTTTTAAAATAACAAATTAAGTCTCCATATAAATTTTCAGCTCAATTGGAGTCCATTCTCAGTCCGATCCATCAAAGGCAGTTCGATAAGCAAAATCTCGACTTTGTCGAAAAATTTATTTTTTATACCAAAATATTCTACATAAAATTTCATGTATAACTAAAAATTTTGGTGATTTTTAAAGATCATTTGCTATTTTTAAATTTTCACCAAAACCTTAATCAACCCTTTTTCTCAGTTTCTCGATCCATTTTTTGAAATCAGTGTTTTCGATATCAGAATGCCTTGAAATTTTTCCTCACATGTACTAGCATACTCAAAAACATGTGATTAAAATTTTAACCAATTCTGACATTGTTTCGATATACTTCTAGCTTTAACGACCAGTGCAGCTGATCAGAAATCGAAAATTTTAAAATTGTCAAAACACTTCTTTTTCACTTCTAATAGATCATTTAGATTATTAATAACATATTTAATAAGTCGAAATAATTTTCGGAGGTTAATACACCAATTCAGAGTACGGTCAAATTTCCAGTCAACCATTGCTACGGTGTTAGGTAAAAACTTCTTTATCCCGTTTAAGGATCGATTTAAGCTCATTTTCAGCTCAAATTATACAACCGGACTTCGTTTAACACCTACTTTCATAGACTACTCTTAAGCTAAACTGCCTGTCAGGTCACCCATCATCAAATTACCGTGGCCTAAGCACGTTTAACTTTTATATTTTCTTAAATTTCTATATTCCCTTCAATCCTTTTGTTCCGAAAACTATCCCGAAATTATCTTTCACGCTCTACAACATGTTAAGAATGTCGAATGCAAATTTTTGGGGCATTACAACTGACCCTTGAACTAGTGATATCTTCCAATCATACCTATGTTTTGTGTGTTTTTAAGCATGTTTTGGAGCTCATTTAGTGTTAGTTTTGTGTGTTTTATGTTGATGTTATGTGTGTTTTGAAATATTACAGTTTGAAGTTAATTTATTTTTTTTACAGCATTAAAGACCAAAGTTTAAAAATCAACTCGGCTGAGACAGTGAATGGCTCGGTCGGGTCACCTTTAAATCATGAAGACAGAATTGCATGACCCAACCTGGACACCATATGGCTCTGACGGTTAATTTAAGTCTTTATGTGAAAAATGAAGATTTTCAACATTAATTTAACTCCTAGTGGTGGCTAGATTTCAAGTATATTAGGTATTTAGTGTTTTATCATGAGATATCAATCGTTAGTAATTTTCTATCAAGTTATACTTAGGTTTTACATTAAAGCATAGTTCTTTAGCTTAGAGATATTCTTTAAGGGTAATTCAAGTTTTTCTCTGTTGGTTTTTCAAGAGCTGAAAATCAAGGTAGAGTTAATTCTCTGAGTATAGTATTTGGTTTTTCATTCGTTTATTCAATTTCAATAATGAACAGTGAGTAGATTCTTTCTTTTTTTGAGGGAAACTTGAACCCTCAATTTTCCTATTATGATGACTCATAATTGAGCTTTAAATTCAATACAAATTTTGTTCTTTCATAATTCTTTAGCTAATCTATATTGTTGATTTTATTTTAATTCATGGTTAATGTATCGAATAAATAATTTAATTGTAAATTTGAGTTTGATCAATAATATATATGCCTTTTCTAATATTTTTGTGTTTAATATATTCTTGTGTTCTTGAAATTGAGACAAAATTTTATGATCATAAGTGAGTTAGGTTAAAAAATTTAAAAAATTTAAATTATAAATTGATTGAGATTAAATTTTTCACAAGGAGATTTAAATGAAATTTATAACTTAAAATCAAGATTTATGCTAATTATTGGATTGTTCTTAACTAGAGAGTCTAATATTCTAAAAGAGTATTTTAAATAAGATATCTAAACTTAGTTCGGTTTTCCAGAATGAACTTGTGTTTCTTTGAATATAGTCAATTTCATTAGGAGGTGAGGAGGATGGTTCCCTTGGCAAAATATCTTTAGTAATTGAGTTTTACCTCAATTTAGTTAACCTTTATTTTTATTCAAATTTAGGCTTTATTTTATATTTATAATTAATTTAGTTTAATTAATAATCACACCTAAAACTTATGAAAATCTTTCACACAATTTTTAGTTTAAAAAATCTAAAATTGACAATCCCTTAGGTATGATATTTAAGGGTCTTAATTTTATTTTTCTATATTACTAACTGATCTGGTATACTTACTATGTAAGGCCCCAACATGTACCTTAGGAGAATAATGTGTGTAAATGGCACACTCGAAGCAATAAAGAGACAAAAAAGGGGACATGGAGGATATTATGAGGAAAGATAAGGACAATTTGGTAATTTGGAAAATTAACGTATATTTATTTATTTAAAAGGAAAATGAAATTATTAAGTGATTTAAAGGGGATTTCTCCTAATGGCTATAAGTGGAACAATAGGATAATGATATATGTAGTTCTAGAAGGACTGGAAAGTAGCTAATTAAGTTAAGATGAGGCAGCTGACTATGGGAAAACCCATTTTTTTATTCATTTGGTTTGCTACCATTCCATTTATAGCTTCCTTTCTTTTGTTTGTAACTCAAAAAATTGTTATAGAGGTGACTTGAAGACTAGAACAGATCAAGGTGAGCTTTTACTGTTATTTCTTCTCTTCTCTTCCTTGTTCCTAATTTTTGTGAAATTGGTTGAAGTGAGACAAATGAAGATTAACAAGTTTAAGATGATGATTATAGAAGGAAAATTCAGCAAGAAGGAAGAAGAGGGGAAAAGAGATTGTTTAGGTGTAAAGAGGATTCTTGAGCATTAAAAGGTATGGGAATTTCATACTCTTTTTAGTGTGTGTTTAAATTGAGTTAAGCTAATGAATGTAATGTAATTGATGTATAATTAATGTTGTATCCTAGAAATGAGGAAGAAATGCACGAGAAAGGTGATTAGAGTCCTAAAGAATTATTTAGTGAAAATATATTATAGAGTTCACTTAAACCAGTTTTAGTGCAAAGGCTATAATTTGCTTTGTAGATACTCAAATAAAGTGATTTGAATTGGATATGAAATTTAATACATAGATCTAAAAGTTTGTAGAAGAAATCAAAATTTAATTCTGTCTCCAAGTCTATCAAATATTAGCTTGAAGTTTTATAATGACTGTTGCCATGTCAATTAGAGCAGTTTCTATGGTTTTGTATATATCTACGTGTATATTTACCTAAATTGCATGATTTTTCTTTCTATGGAAACTAGAGATATAGTGAAGCAAATGTGTAGAAGGAGTTTTTGTCAAAAAATCACATTTTAGGTCAAAATTGGTGTATAGGTTAAACCTGGGAGTCTCCTTATTGAGTTCTAGGTAGATTGAATCAAGCCGGCTGGGACAGAGAGGTACTGGTAAGGAAAAATGCTATGATCCATCTGAGATAAATATTATCCCAGCCTGGTCACTTGTGTTTTGTTCCCAAACTTTGCTGAACCTCCCTCGAAAGTTAACGAACGGCTTTTAGACTTTTCCTAACACTTTTAAAACCTTATGAAAACATGTCTAGGGATATAGTATGATTTTATATACATGAAATACATAATGTCACATTGATATATGAACACCAATTGAGCCTAAATGTAAAGAATTGTTAGCATATGATATGATTCATGGAATTACTATTAACATCGCCAACACTTGAAAAGGACTAATAAGAGACATGATATGTGAATCACATATATGTATGCATGTACATATTTAGACATGTGGCTTAAGGCTAAATTATAATCTATAATCAGGAAACCATGGATATGAATACTCTAATGCTCATGTTATGTCAAGGCATACTATTACCATGTATGCATAGTTGCAAGTAAGTATTCCCTTATGAATAATAAGTACTTGCACATATGTGATTTCCATGATTTGTTGTTGAATTTATATATGATAGTGTTATATATGCATAACAGTATGGTGACTTACTTTAAGACTGTAAATAAGAACACATAAGTGTAAGTATTCATGAGTAAAGGTATATCTTTCTTGAGGAATCAGGTACATGTGTATAAAATTATTGATACTATCACTGTATGAGCTTAATAAACAAATTAACTTGTAAAAGGAAGTGATGTATAGTTGACTATTTGATAAGTGTAACTGGATTTTTTGATACAATTAATATATTTATTGATTATGATGTTATATGAATCTAAAGAATGAATGATATGGAAAGAAAGTAATGCATGCATATAGAGTTTAGTTATGGATAGTTAGACATGCTTATAGCGAGATATTGTAGCTGTTACAATCTTGATCTCGTTTTGCTCCTACAGTTAGTCTCGAATTGGGACATATAGTCTTGACCCTATTTAGGTCCGACAGGATTAATACCTATGCGTATCCACATGAACAATACATTCAGGTATCTACAGTACCCCTTATCCATATCTACGAGTATAGACAGGCTGTGATGCATACTAGAGCTACTGTTCGTTTTTGGTTGGGTTCTCGGAGGCCCGTTTTTAGGGCCCGAGACTGGAAAAGGCTCACTTTAACTCATAAATTAGCCACTTTACAAAAAAAAAAAATCATGCCCAATTTATTATTGGTGATCAACCCATGAAGGGGTCTACTAATGGGCCCAAAAGAGGTAGGTGTCATGTAGTCGCTACCCAAAAGAATGTTGGAAAGGAATCTCAATCTTTTGATGTCCAAATAGAGATTAATGTTTGGGACATAACTCTTATTAGGCATCTTGGTTAGGTGTTGCTTTGTAATTGAGTTTTAAAATTAATCCCCTCTCCTCTCTCACACGATGCAAGCGATAGAATTTAAGTAAACATCCCATTCAAACAAAAAAAACAATAAATAATTAAAATAAAATCCTACTTAAAAATTATTGCATAAACAAATTATCCCACAATATCAAAGCGTAAATAAATATACATACATAAATAAGGAAATCAATTTGGGTTGGGAACATTGATTCTCTTATATATATTTTACAAAAATCATAAGTTTATTCTATGTGGATTTAGGCTAAAAATAAGACATTGGTCCATGTTTTGGAATAAAAATCCAATTGACTTAATAGAAAATATTTTAATGCCTTTTTATTTTATTGTGCACAAAAATCCTTTTTTACTAACTATTACAACCCCAGAAAATAATACATCCAAATGAAATATCAAATAAACAAAAAAATAGAAATAATAAATAATAAATAAACAAAACCATAATAAATAAAATAGTAATTAATTGAGATAACCAAGGAGTGAAGATGGTGACCAACTCAAGAGCACGACTTTCCATGCAAAAAACCACAAAACTATCTATAGCAAAGGTACCAAGTACTCAAAAAATCATACCAAAAGGATAAATTGATTAGCATTTTTAAATATTACAATAAAATAATCACATATTTATTTTACACAAACAGAATGCACTCAAGTACATAATCATATCATACAACATTGGAATTACATCAAATAATACATAAATATGATAGAAAATGAATAAGTGACATGAAAACACATCAACATACATAAAACATATAAAAAATACCTTTAAATACACTCACGGATGCCCAAAACAGGTAAGGGACGGCTATCAGGAAGCGAAGGACAGGATAAGGAGACAAGCCTAGGATGTCCCATTTGTCGGATGATAGATGGCCATCTGTCAGGTCATCTTCCCGTCTATCACCTCTGGTCAAAATCAAAAATGCAAATTTTATGGAAAAAATGCAGAAAATCATGTAAAATGGATTTCTAGCCTTAGATATGCAATGTTTAAACCCTAAATCATGCTAAGAACACGTTAGAACATCTAATCGTGCATAAACAACACTAAAATCATATAATTACATAATTAAAAAAATAGAGGGAAAGCTTCATATATACAACAATAGATGAATCCAAGAACCTATCATGCCTCTAGTATATTTAATAGTCTAGAAACAAATCACATTTAAATTAAACTCACATATCATATGAATTATAGTAATCAAACCATGTTAATACATATTTAAGAACCACAAAATCATGCAAAATAAATTATAGAGAGAGAAAATGGGAATGAGCCTAGAATATTACCCTCAGAAGATATTCTCACTCTGTAATTATTGTAGTCCAGATCTCTACTCCAATTCGTGATTATTGTTCCCAAAAGAAAGTATTAAATTCGCTTGTGTGTGTATGTTTCAATCAAGAATTGCTAAAGTAAAAGGTTAGAGAGAAAGAAATCAATTCTTCTTCTCCTCTAAGGTGGTTCTTTCAAAAAAATGTGATTCCTTCCCTTTTGAAACCCTAGATTTTAGATTTTATACCTAGGGAAGAGTTTAAGTTGAATTCCAACTCAAAACTCTTTAAATCTATAGATAAAATCCCCCAAATCCGAAATCAAAATTGTTTAAGATAAATTTGCCTTTTTTTTTAAATCCAGAAATGTGAGAATTCTAGGTTTCGAGCTAGGGATAAACGTCCATCACCACTAAACCCAGAATTTTCCAAAATACACCTTAGTTGGCCTGTGCAAGAGAGAGGGACCCATAGATGAGCACCCCTCAAATGACATACGACTGTCTGTCACCACTGAAGGTTCAAAACCAAGTTTTTATGCTCATTTTGTTAAAACACTTGAAAACATTTGAAAATAATGAAGAATCTTTAAGGTGAGAAATTTATGATCGAAGCTTTGAGATCCAAATATGTTGTTAGTAATATGCTATTTCCTCATCATCAAGTAACCCTAATCTAGGCTGACTCAGGTCACGGTGTCTACATAGGCAGTTAAAGTAATTGGTAATATGAATAGTCACAATGTGAATTGCTAGATTATCCACCTAGCTATGTGACTAATAATTTCATTCACCTTCCCGATTGGTGCCTTATCGATCGATGTGTTTAAATCCCAATCAAAAGACTAACGACTTTATCATCTTAAATCGATGTGTCACTAATAGACGGCTTGAATCCTAACTCTAGGATTGACGCATTCTCGCAAAGTTACTTCCAGCTGCGTCTTGACTCGTATTAGACCAAGGAACTATAAAACTCTGACAAGGCAACAACAATTTCCTCATGTTCCAATTGGTAAAGACCAGGCATGCGTGTAAACTTTGAATTCTTTGTTATCCCAAGTTAAGAGTTACATTCTCTATTAACATGCACTCAAAACTTGATGACTATATCTGAGTAATTCTCAAAAAGGATCATAAGCATTTAGTGATATATTTAAGATGTTGGCAAGATACCATATAAATAAGCATGTTGATCAGAATGGTGAAAAATAGCTTATGAATACAAAAATTTGACTACAAGCGAAGAAAACAAAATGAAGGGAATTTCAATCTACATCTAACGGTCAACTATCCCCGGCACTCCTATCTGGATCTTCTTTTTCCCTTTCTCCGAAATCTTTTTCCTCTTTAGTAGGAGGATCAGGAAGTGAAGAATGGTCTTTTATAAAGCTAAAATCCTAACCAAGGAAGCATTTTTCACACTCTAATTGTATATGAGTAATGAGATCGGTCTAAAGATCTCCCAACTGATCTAGCAATTGCTTCTTCTAATCAGTCAACTCCTTCTGACAAGTTTGGTCTGTAAGATTCAATTTTTCCTCAAGCTGCTGGTTAGTCGACCTAGTCAATTCCACCTTTGATTGAAGCTCCTTCATTTGTAAAGATAACTAAGTTATTTGAGAATCATTCTTAGTCTTTAAAGCTTCCAGATCCTCTTTCAGCTTCTGCTCACATTGGGTCTTTGCAACAAGCTTTTCCTTCCAGGCCAAATTCTCGTTGTACAGTTGCATAGCCCGTTACATAACCTGTCTGAAACAAAAAATAAGTAAGCTTTAAAATGCTAAGAAAAAATTGAAAAAAGATATGACATACAGACATCTACCTGATAGGCCTTGAAATTTATCCCCACCAACTCTATACTTAGAAAAATAATCGAACCCATGTCATTTATGTCTTTTTCCAATAGGACACCTTTGCTTAAGTAGTCTAGCACTTGTGGGCTACGAACAGAGCATATTTGGCCGAATCTTTAAGCCAACAACTCTCTAAAAGGAAGAGTATTAATCGAAGGGAGAAGTGTAGATGCGATAGCTGTAGCTGAGGGCACATCAAGTGTAACCTATTGAGGAGAAACTCATTCAGTAGATACATCCCCATTAGCCTAAATTGAAGGAGCAATCTTTATAACTCCCTCAGAAGTTTCATCATTGAGGATAAACTTCCTTACTTTGGCAGGATAGGTAGTTCGATTTTCCCCTTTATGAGATTTTCTCTTCCACAACTCTGGAGTCCTTTTGGTTTGCTTAGCTACCCATTTTTTCATCTTAGGATCCATGAAAGTTGAGAAAGGAGAAAGGAAAATGTTAGATCACAAGTTACAAATCGAATTATGAATAGAAATTAAAACTCATATAGGGTCCTAAAGGCTCACATTCATCTAGTCCGAAAAATAAGGTTTCCCAACTAGTTAGGGTATCTTCATGATCTTGTGTATATTTTATCAATTTTTGAATATTGAAATAAAAATTTTAAAAGCTACAAGCCAAATCTTTCAACAGAGTAGGCTCTAGCAATCTATACAAACTTACACCTAAACTTTATTTTTGTTCGATCAGAAGGAAGGTCTCTTTGAATCTATTTATAGATGTGGCTAAGGTGAAAGGCCTTTTTTTTATTCCTAGAGGTGAAGTAATATTTTGTCCACTCTACTCGACTAGATAAGTAAAAGAAGTAAAAAGTTCAAAAGACGGAGCGACTTTAAGTGACCCACAGAGAATTCTAAAACAAATGATCATTCTTCATCCATTTGGATTTAATTAGTTGGGTGCAATCTTATAACCACGGAGAACACTCTGGTAGAAAAAAGGCAAAGGAAACTTTAAGCCATGCTCCAAAAAACTTAAAACCTGATAAACTATTCTGGAAGGTGTAGACATTGGGTCCTGAGTCAGTTTTTATCGGAGTTACCTAATAAGAATTATCTTTTCTCTTTAAATGCATGAAAACTAAGGTTCGAAGGACTCTATTTCCTTTGCATACAAATCTTTATTTTTTAATAATTTCTTTAGTGTTTTTTGGCCTTTTAGATTGTTTCGAACCATCGAAAGGTCACTTGTTTGGGGCCGAACTAAGTTTGGGTCACAAATCAATGAGTCCGGCTGATGTCATGTAAAATGTCTACCTTTTTATGTGTGTTTTTCTCTTATTTATGTAGTTAAGTATGTAATATTATATGTATTTTTATGTGTTTATGTCCAATTTATGTGTTTATGTTTGTTTTTAGGATAAAATTGGTGAAGTGTGAAGAAAATGAAGAAGATGGTGAAATTTCAAAGAAGGAGATCACGACTCGGCATCAGGATCAAGTGTCGTGAAGTTAATCACGACTCATGAGGGTGTTCACTAGTCGGATGATGTTCACGAGTCTTGAAGAGAAGTTGAAGATCACGACTCGTGAGGGTGTTCACGAGTCGGACAAGGTACTGTTTCCCAAACGGTGTATTTTCTACACTTGAGTTTTCAGCCATACATTATGTCCTTTCAGAGGCAATCTTTCGTGACCTATTAAGAGACATACCTATAGAGTTAAAAAAAGGGGATCAGATAGGAGAAAAACTCTAGAGAGAAAAAAAATCAACAAATTCTTTTACTGTTTTCTTAAGAACATTTTAGTTGTTTTGGACAATTTCATTTTACTTAGTTTTAGAGGATGACAAAAGAGCAAAGCCAAAGGAATAAGAGATTTATCAGAAGGTTAAAATAGAAAGTAAACCCTAGAGAGTGATGTTTTCTTGTCTCTTATTTCATCTTTATTGTAATTTTGTTTATGGCTAAGTTCTTTTGGTATATTATAACTAATTAATTTAAGTTGTTATTCATCTACTTATCTTTGTCTATTGAATGTTTATTTTATTTATGTATGAAGTATGATTTAAGTTTGTTTAAGTGCTTTGATTTGCTTAGTATGCTTGATCACCATATTAAGTATGTTAGTCATTTAATTCACAATGAGAGTTGGAATTCTTTGATGGAAAGTTAAATGAATTTACTTAAAGCATTGAATTCACTTAGAGATAAGGAATTCACTTTAAGGGGTTAAAGAATTGGCATAAAACTTCATAGTTTTTATTTATCTCTATAATGACATGAGAATGCTTATAGACTCTAAGTAAGAACATTCTTTATTGACAATGAGAATTGCTTTAAAGAATCTTGGCTAAATTCTCCATTCATATCATTCATACAATTGTTAATTAATTCAAAGATGAACTTGTTTTATTTGGTTATAATGTATGTCCATCCCATCTTTTAAGTAATCTATTATCCAAAATTAACTTAATATATTTTAAGTAGTTTAGTATTTACATTAATTGCATGATTTTAATTGAAATTGTTACCTATCTATTTACTTGTTGTTATATCAATATAAAATTTGCCCCGTTCCCTTTGGAACGATACCCTACTCATACTATATGCAGTCTAGTGAGACTAAGGGTTTAATTAAATCCCCATCAGATTTTGACATCGTTGCCGGAGAACGGTTTAAATGAATTTTTATTGATTGATACAAAAGAGTAGATGTTTTAGGATTTTATGATATAAATTAGTTATTTTGATGTATGAAATTTTATTTGGCATTTTGTTTGTTTTACTATTAGAGTTTTTGTAATAGTTTTAGACTAAAAGTATTTTTGATTTGTGTAAGGAACTTAGAAGGAAGCTACAAGAGGAATTTAGTTTGCAAGTAGAAGGAGAACAAAGTGCAAAGTTGGAGGAAGGTCATAATATTCCAATTATGGCGGGTGAAGAAAGGAGAACACTTGGTAATTTTGCGATGCCAAATATTTCAAAAAGTTTTGGAGGAATAGTGGCACTGGCTATTGCTAATAACAATTTCGAGATCAAGCCGGCTGTCATTCAAATGGTGCAAAATAACCAATTTGGAGGTTTGCAAGGGGAAGACCCTTATGCTCATATCCTTGCTTTTCTTAATGTGTGTGCTACGTTTAAAATTAATGGAGTGAGTAATGATGCCATTAGACTTAGGTTATTTCCGTTTTCTTTAAAAGAAAAGGCTCAAATTTGGCTTGCTAGTATACCTAGTGAGACAATTACTACATGGGACCAATTAAAACAAGCTTTTCTTCATAAGTATTTTTCGCCACATAAAACGGTAAAATTTAGAAATCAAATATCTACATTTAAACAATTGCCTAATGAAACCATTTATACCTCTTGGGAAAGATTTAAGGAACTTCAAAGGCAATGTCCTCATCATGGCTTGCCGGATTGGATGATTCCTCAAATCTTTTACAATGGGTTAATGGAGGAAAATAGAAATATTGTTAATGCTGCTTCAGGTGGGAAATGGTTGGAGAAAACTGCTAAGGAAGCTGAAACTTTATTGGAAGAATTAGCCTCACAAGGCTATATGGGAGAAAAACCCACTATGACGAAGGCTAAAGGATTTTTGGAATTGGATTCCATTAATCTTTTGACGGCTAAGGTAGAAGCTTTGACAAAAATGGTAAGTAATTCTCACTCTAATGTTGAAAATATTAGTCAAGTATGTGAGAAATGTGGTGGACCTCATATGTATGCTAATTGTAGTGGGGGGTCTAGTGAGGATGTCAGTTTTGTTCAAGGAAATTATAATCAAAGGTTGGGTCAAAATTCTAATTATTATAACCCATAATGGAGAAACCATCCCGGTTTTTCTTGGTCTAACCAAAATGTCCAATTAAACCCTCCTAATAATAATAATCACAATCATATGAACAAGTTACCTAACCCTTCACCTTTTCCAAATAAGCTACCTTTTAACTCCCAACAACCTAAATCCCATTTAGAGAATTTGATGGAGCAATTTGTTAATCATCAAATGACTACTAACAAGCAAAATGAGGAATAATTTAGGCAAATAAACACTAAAATTGATCAACTTGTCACTCATAATAAGATGCTTGAAACCCAATTGGCTCAATAAGCCACTTCTAGTGCTAAACCTTTAGGTAAGCTACCAAGTCAACCTGAAATTTTGCCTCATGAATCAGTTCAATCCATTATGTTAAGGAGTGGGAAAAAGATTGAGAGTAATAGTAAAAGTGATGAGAATCTTATTATGAATGATGATCATGTTGTGGATGTGAGTGAAAATGATAATAAGCTTAATGAACCTAAAAAAAATATAACCTCATCTAGGGAAGATGGACCTAAAGTTAATTTGAATGTTTTGCCATTTCCTCAAAGACTTATTAGAAGAAATCTTGATAAGCAATTTGGCAAGTTTTTGAATTATTTGAAGGAACTTACTATAACTATACCCTTCGTGGATGCCATTAAAGATATGCCTTCATGGGCAAAATTTTTAAAAGAAATTATGAGTCATAAGGGTAAGCTTGAAGAATATGGTTATGTTTCTTTGGTAGAAGAGTCTAAGGCTATGTATTCTAAATACCCACCTAAGCTAAAGGATCCGGGTTGTTTTACGATTTCTTGTGTTATAGGTGGTACATATTTTGATAAGGCCCTATGTGATATGGGTGCTAGTGTTAGTCTTATGCCTTATTCAATTTATAAAAAGCTTGATTTAGGTGAGTTAAAGCCTACTAATATGTGCTTATCAATGGCGAATAAGTCTATTTCACACCCTATAGGCATATTAGAAAATATTCCAACCAAAGTGGGTAAATTTGTGATTCTTGCTGATTTTGTTGTGTTAGAAATGGATGAAGATCCTGAAATTCCCATTTTGTTTGGTAGGCCATTCTTAATTACTGCTAGGGCTATTTTTGATATGAAAAATGGTAAAATATCTCTTGAGGTTAATGGTGAAAAAATTGAGTTTAATGTTTTTGGCATGATTAAATCTTCACCAATAGAGGTGGTAAATAGAATTGATTCTTATGATGTTCTTGATGAGTGTATTGATAGTGTTGTGCATAATTGTGTGAGTCAAAACCCTATTGCACCTTATTGTTTGAATGAAAGTTGTGATGAAATTTTGCAAGTTGCCTCATATCCCTCCTATGGAAGATTTTCAAAAATTGAGTCTTTGAGAAAGGATGAGGATATGTCCTCAAAGATATCTAAGGAGGAAATCAAGCTTGAACTTAAGCCACTACCAGCAAGCTTAAGGTACGAATTTCTAGATGGAAATTCTCAATTATCATTCATTGTTAATTCATCAATTGCTAAGCATAATGTGGATGCTTTACGTGGTATTTTACTTGCTCATCGAAATGCTATGGGATATTCAATTAGTGATTTAAAAGGGATTGCACCTAAGGTTTGCATGCATAGAATTTTGTTGGAGGAGGATTCTAAGCCGTCTATTGAAGGTCAAAGAAGGCTTAATCCAACACTTAAAGAGGTTGGTTGTGAGGAAGGAAATAATTAAATTGCTTGATAATGGTATAATTTATTCTATAAGTGATAGCAAGTGGGTGAGCCCAATTCAAGTTATCCCTAAGAAGGGTGGTTTGACTGTAATTCATAATGATAGCAATGATTTAATTCCTACTAGGACTATCACGGGTTGGCATATGTGTGTAGACTATAGGAAGTTAAATAAGGCTACAAGAAAGGACCATTTTCCTTTACCCTTTATTGATCAAGTTATTGAAAGATTGGCTAATTTTTCTTACTTTTGCTACTTAGATGGGTTGAGTGGTTTCTATCAAATACCAATTCATCCACATGACCAATCTAAGACAACTTTTACATGCCCATATAGAACTTTTGCATTTAGGAGAATGCTTTTTGGTTTGTGTAATGCACCAGCTACATTTCAAAGATGCATGTTTTCTATCTTTAGTGATCTTATTGATCAATGTGTAGAAGTTTTCATGGATGATTTTAGTGTGTATGGCACTAATTATGAGGATTGTTTATCTAATCTTTCTAAGGTGCTTGATAGATGTATGGAGCATGGTTTGGTTTTAAATTGGGAGAAGTGCCATTTTATGGCTCAAGAGGGTATTGTTTTAGGACATTTAGTTTCTAATAGGGGGATTGAAGTTGATAGAGCTAAAATTGAAATAATTGCTAATTTGCCTCCTCCTAAAAATGTTAGAGATGTTAGAAGCTTTCTAGGCTATGCTGGTTTTTATAGGAGGTTTATCAAAGATTTTTCTAAGATAGCTAAATCCTTATGCACTTTGCTAGGTAAAGATGTTGAATTTCATTTTGATGAGGCATGTCTTAAATCTTTTGAAACTCTTAAACATGCTCTTGTCACTTCACCGGTGTTACAACCACTAAATTGGGATCAACCTTTTGAATTGATGTGTGATACTAGTAATTATGCAGTAGGGGCTGTTTTAGGACAAAGAATTGATGGGAAGCCTTCTGTTCTTTATTATGCTAGCAAATTACTAGATGATGCCCAAATTAATTACTCCACAACTGAAAAAGAACTCTTGGCTATTGTGTATGCTTTTGATAAATTTAGGGCTTATCTTGTAGGGCAAAAAGTCATTGTCTATTCTGATCATGCTGCTCTTAAATATCTCTTAAGTAAGAAAGATGCTAAACCTAGATTGTTGAGATGGATTTTAATGTTACAAGAGTTTGATTGGGAAATAAGAGATAAAAAGGGGAAGGAGAATTTAGTTGCAGACCATTTATCTAGGTTGACCCAATGTGTTTTGCAAGATAATGATGATGGAGTACCTATTGATGAAGCTTTTCATGGGGAACATCTTTTTAGTGTAGTTTTCAAGGAAACTCCTTGGTTTGCTGATATAGCAAACTACCTAGTAAGTGGTATGCTTCCTTATGGTTTAGATTATAGGCAAAGGAAGAAATTCCTTCATGATGTGAAGTTTTACTATTGGGAAGAACCTTTATTATATAGGAGATGTGCTGATGGATTGATTAGGAGGTGTCTTCCTCATGAAGAAGTTGGTGAAGTATTAGCTCATTGTCATTCTTATGCTGTAGGTGGTCACTTTGGGGTTTCTAAGACAGCTTCTAAGGTTTTACAAGCTGGTTTTTGGTGGCCTACATTGTTTAAGGATGTTAAGGACTTTGTATTAAGTTGTGATAAGTGCCAAAGAATGGAAAATTTGTCTAGGAGGAATGAAATGCCTTTACATGGTATTTTAGAAGTTGAATTGTTTGATGTTTGGGGTATGGACTTTATGGGACCATTTCCTAGTTCTTTAGGGAATAGGTATATTATAGTTATGGTGGATTATGTATCTAAGTGGGTGGAAGCAATTCCAACCATTACAAATGATGCCAAGGTGGTTAAGAAGATGCTTAAGAAAGTTATATTTCCTAGATTTGGAACACCTAGGGCCATTATTAGTGATGGTGGGTCTCATTTTTGCAATAAAGTTATAGAGCAATTATTGAGAAAATATAATGTGACTCATAAAATTGCTATACCTTATCATCCCCGAACTAGTGGACAAGTTGAGATTAGCAATAGAGAGCTTAAGTGGATTTTAGAGAAAACTGTCTCTAGGTCAAGAAAAGATTGGGTACTTAAGTTAGATGATGCTCTTTGGGCATATAGAACAGCTTTCAAAACTCCTATAGGTCTTACACCTTATTAATTAGTTTATGGTAAGTCTTGTCATTTGTCGGTTGAGATTGAACATAAAGCTTATTGGGCAACTAGGGTGTTAAATTTTGATATGCAACAAGTTGGTAGGAAGAGATTGCTTCAATTACAAGAGTTAGAGGAACTTCGTATGAATGCCTGTGAAAATGCCAAGTTATATAAAGAAAGAACTAAATCATGGATTGATAAACATGTATTAAAGAAAGAATTTCAAGTTGGTGACATGATTTTGTTGTATAATTCTCGATTAAAGCTTTTTCCTGGAAAATTAAAGTCTAGATGGTCGGGTCCTTTCAAAGTTGTTAAAGTTTTTTCTTATGGGGTTGTTGATATTGCTAATGATAAAGGAGAGATTTTTAAGGTAAATGAACATAGATTGAAGCCTTATTTCATTGGTGATGCATTGGTTCCTACTCACAAAGTTTCTTTGAAAAATTCTTCTTTTGCCTACTCCTAATATTCTTTTTGTTTTTCCTTAGTTATTTTAGTTTGAATTTATTTATTTTATGGTTTGATTGTAGACTACATTATATGTTTTATATAGTTTTTATATTCCTTAGCTTATTTTTCTTTGTTACTTTAATTTTTGGATCAAGTTGTTAAGATTTTGCAGAGAAATACATTATGTTCACGAGTGCATCACGACTCGTGAATGCGTTCATGAGTATTCCAGAGGCTTCATCCATTCAGTCGTGAGCAAAATCACTAGTCGTGAAGAGTATCACGTGTAGTACAGCAGTGCAAGGCTCACGAGTCGTGAGATTCCTGTCGAGTCGTGACCATTGCTTCCTTAACACTCACTGCCTTGTCTTCACAAGTCGTGAGGAACATCACGACTCGTGAAGCACTATTCCAAGAGTTACGAGTCGTGATTTTTCACTTCATGTTTTTATTTTTATTTCATTTTCATTTCTTTATTTCACTTTTATTTCTTCTAATTAGGAGTATTAGCGGTTTTTAATTGGATTAACTACCCTTTATTAACTTAAATTTAAGAGGGGGAACGGTTATAACTTAAATTTAGGGTTTCTAAATGTCATCTCTTTTCATTTTTCCTTCTTCTTCTATGAATACTGTGGTAGTTTACTTTTCATTTTTTTTACATTCTCTTTCGTTTACTCCTCTCATACACTTCTTTCTCTTCAACTGTAACTTGCATTTCCTTTTGTCTCTTTGTTTTTCTTTCTCTGCAACATTTTCTTCCCATTTCCCTTCTTTTCATTCACGTTACACATTGTTATCTCTGCTTCTTTTCTCTTTAACAACCATGGTAAGGACAAAGAACGTTGCAGCTTCAAGGTGTCAGCAAGGATAAGATGAAGCACCACTACAGAGTTTACAGACCGACTTTGGTGCTCCATTCCATCTTTATTCCATTCATGAAGGTAATAGATTCCTTATTCTTAAAGATAGAGCAAAATCTCAATGTAAGTATTTTCCCACCTCTTTGCTTGAACAAGTGGGTGTTCTTGATGAAGTGAATGAGATGTTGTCTCAATGTGGCCTCTTGCATTTTGTTAATATGCATGAGCAGTTCTACACTGATTTAGTTTTGGAGTTTTACACAAAATTCAAAGAAAATGCTGATAATCCTAGACTTGTAGACTTTCGCTTGAATGGTGTTGATCATACTCTTACTTATTTCATGATGCATCGTATCTTTGGTTTTAAACCAAGTGGATTATGTACTCCTCCTAAGAGTTATAGACCTAATGATTTTTGGACCTTTCTTACTGGTTTGACTACACCATATAGGGCTAGAGAGGCTAAATCCATGTTTATATCAGACTTAAAATATTGGATTTTGCATAAGATTCTTGCCTCCATTGTCTTCAATAAGCCTGAATTTAATAGAGTTTTTAGTCATGAATTGTTTTTGATGTGGTGTGTGCATAATCGTAAGTCTATATGTTGGTCTTATTAGATTTTCAAATAATTATTGAATCGTGTTAGTCACCCGGAGTCCCCTATCACACATGGTCATGTCATAGCTGCTATTGCTAGGGGAATTGATATTGATTTGCGTATTTATGATGGTGTACTTCCATGCATATATTTTTCTAAGCATTTATTTATAAGAGGAGAAGTCACTAACAATTCCTTTCAATACATACCACCTATATATCGTTCTTGTTAGAAGGAATTACCAAGCACTTCTACTCCCTAAGTGGCTACTATGGAAAGTACTTCGAAAGAGTCAAGGCCAATAGAGTTAGGGCAAAGTGATGATCCTATGGAGGGTACACCTAGTCATTCACCTGTTTTCACACGAACTGCTGGATCTTCTTCCAATATCACCACTTCCATGTTCAATCAATTGCTACACAATCAATCCGCCATCCAAAATTCAATTGGCTTCCTTAGAGCAAGCCACAAGTCAATTGGTTCATCGTCAACGCCGTCTTGAACACAAGGTGGACGCTTTCATTGCCCAAGCGGGCTATGAGGTCTTATCACCTCCACCTTCACCGTGAATTTGAGGGGAGTTTTCTTTCCTCGATTTTGTTTATTTTTAATTTTCTTTTTGTTTGTGTGTTTGTTTTGTTTCTCCACATTGAGGACAATGTGTGTTCTAAGTGTGGGGGAGCACTTGTGTGTGTGTGTTATTTGTTTATCTTTTTCTTTATTTAGACTAACTTTTATAGTGAGTTTTATTATAAGTATTGCTTATATTGTATGTAATATAGGTTGTTCTGAAGATTCATTTACCTTTTATACTCATTTGATTAGTTATTCAAGATTTTTGGCATGTGTTTTATGTTTTTAAGTTATCTCTTTTTACTTCTTTCAACATTTTAGGTTATTTAGTCTCTTCATTAACTATGCTTTAAGGTTAGAATATGCTCATTTAGTTTAAGATTTTAGGATTTTAGTTGCTTCATGGAAACTATAGCCATAATACTTACCTTTAGCCTTTCAATAATGGATGAGGACTAATATAAAAAAAATGATGATAATGATAAACTAAATAAAGCAAGATGCATATCTAAAAGCTTAATAAAGTATGGGATGGAGCGTAAAATGCACCCAATGCTACATTCTCTTGCTATTCATGGGATAAAGTCTAAAAGTATACCCATGCTAAAAAAAGAAGGAAAAAAAAAGAAAAAAATGAAAAAATATATGTCTAAAAATGCCATGAGATAGGTTTAAAGGTATGTGTGCTTTTTAATTGTCCAAAAGGCAACTATAGTCTTAGAATCTTAGGCTTTATGATCACTATTCTCTCTTGAGCATGGTTAGTCTTGAGACTTTATATTTTTGATGTCGAATTTAGTAAATTTAGGTGACTTGATGATTTAAGATGCATGTTTTAAGTCTTGATGTACTAATATTTTGAGTGTTAAGGTGTTTGAATTCATATCAATCTTATCTTAAGTGACAATTGAGCAATGCTTTATAATGTAACATACTTAGTTTGACTTGAGATTAAATTTTCTCACTTTTCTCTTGCTTGGGGACAAACAAAGTTTAAGTGTGGGGGAATTTGATGTCATGTAAAATGTCTACCTTTTTATGTGTGTTTTTCTCTTATTTATGTAGTTAAGTATGTAATATTATATGTATTTTTATGTGTTTATGTCCAATTTATGTGTTTATGTTTGTTTTTAGGATAAAATTGGTAAAGTGTGAAGAAAATGAAGAAGATGGTGAAATTTCGAAGAAGGAGATCATGACTCGGCATCAGGATTACGTGTCGTGAAGTGAATCACGACTCGTGACGGTGTTCACTAGTCGGATGATGTTCACGAGTCTTGAAGAGAAGCTGAAGATCACGACTCGTGAGGGTGTTCACGAGTTGGACAAGGCACTGTTTCCCAAACGGTGTATTTTCTGCACTTGAGTTTTCAGCCATACATTATGTCCTTTCAGAGGCAATCTTTCGTGACCTATTAAGAGACATACCTGTAGAGTTAAAAAAAAAGGGGATCAGATTGGAGAAAAACTCTAGAGAGAAAAAAATCAACAAATTCTTTTACTGTTTTCTTAAGAACATTTTAGTTGTTTTGGACAATTTCATTTTACTTAGTTTTAGAGGATGACAAAAGAGCAAAGCCAAAGGAATAAGAGATTTATCAGAAGGTTAAAATAGAAAGTAAACCCTAGAGAGTGATGTTTTCTTGTCTCTTATTTCATCTTTATTGTAATTTTGTTTATGGCTAAGTTCTTTTGGTACATTATAACTAATTAATTTAAGTTGTTATTCATCTACTTATCTTTGTCTATTGAATGTTTATTTTATTTATGTATGAAGTATGATTTAAGTTTGTTTAAGTGCTTTGATTTGCTTAGTATGCTTGATCACCATATTAAGTATGTTAGTCATTTAATTCATAATGAGAGTTGGAATTCTTTGATGGAAAGTTAAATGAATTTACTTAAAGCATTGAATTCACTTAGAGATAAGGAATTCACTTTAAGGGGTTAAAGAATTGGCATAAAACTTCATAGTTTTTATTTATCTCTATAATGACATGAGAATGCTTATAGACTCTAAGTAAGAACATTCTTTATTGACAATGAGAATTGCTTTAAAGAATCTTGGCTAAATTCTCCATTCATATCATTCATACAATTGTTAATTAATTCAAAGATGAACTTGTTTTATTTGGTTATAATGTATGTCCATCCCATCTTTTAAGTAATCTATTATCCAAAATTAACTTAATATATTTTAAGTAGTTTAGTATTTACATTAATTGCATGATTTTAATTGAAATTGTTACCTATCTATTTACTTGTTGTTACATCAATATAAAATTTGCCCCGTTCCCTTTGGAACGATACCCTACTCATACTATACGCAGTCTAGTGAGACTAAGGGTTCAATTAAATCCCCATCACCCGCTCATGATTCGAAGAGTCCTGCTTGAGTCACACCCATGTCTAGTTGAGTCTTTCCCATGACTCATTTTTTCCAGTGCCTTTTTGACTTAATCTCGCTCATGAACGACTTATAGGGTGTGACTCAGTAAGTCCCGCTAGTGACTCATCTAGTCACGCCCAACAGTTTAAGACTCACCCGTTCTCCTACACTGATTCATTTATCTCCCTATTTAAAGCCTTCAAACTGCCCCAAAAAAGGGGTTAGGCCATTGATGCCTTGTAACATATCTACTTTTTAATATGTATTTTCTTATGTTTAAGTAGCTTAAGTATGTAATATTATGTGTATTTTGTGTGTTTATGTTTAGTTTATGCATTTATGTGTGTTTTTAGGTTAAAGTTGGTGTAAATGAGAAGTAAAGTGAAGAAATGGTGAAGATTCAGGGATGAAGATCACGAGTCGTGAAGTGGTTCACGACTCAAACTGGAGTTCATGAGACGGAGGGCAGTTCACGAGTGAGGCAGAGAAGAAAGGATCACGAGTCGGCAACATGTTCACGAGTAGGCAGAAATGTCACGACTCGGATGAAAGATCACGAGTAAAGGAGCACAGCTGGGATTCACGACTCGTGAAGCAGTTCACGAGTCGGAAAAAATACCTGCTTTCAAATGTTGCACCTATTTACACCCGATCCTTCAGCCAACCATCAAGACTCTTCAGGGCAGCTTTTCATGATTAACAACTATTCTGAAGAGGCATATCTGTAGGGTTAAACTCTATAAATATGGGGGTGAAGCTTTGAAAAAGAGGAGGATATCAAAGAAAGAAAAATTTCTTTGTTACTTAAGAATATTTTTAGTTACTTTTGGACATTTTCTCGTACTCAGTTTTTAGACGGTGACCAAAGAACAAAGCCAAAGGAATAAGAGTTATATCAGAAGGTCTAAATAGAAAGTAAACCCTGGGGAGTAATGTTGTTCTTTTCTCTTATTTCATTTTTATTGTAATTGTGTATTTGGCTAGTTCTTTGGTACATTATAACTACTTAATTCAATTTGTTTTTCATCTACTTATCTTTGCTTTATGAATGTTTATTTTCTTTATGTATGAAGTGTGATTTAAATTTATTTGGGTACTTAAATTTGCTTATTATGCTTGATCACCATAATTAGCATGTTAGTCATTTAATTCACAATGAGAATTGGAATTCTTTGATGGAAAGACAAATAAATTTACTTGAAGCATTGAATTCACTTAGAGATAAGGGATTCACTTTAAGGGGCTAAAGAATTGGCATAGAACTTCATAGTTTTTATTTATCTCTATAATGTCATGAGAATGCTTATAGACTCTAAGTAAAAACACCTTTAATGACAATGAGAATTGCTTTAAAGAAACTTGGCTAAATTCTCCAATCATATCATTCATACAATTATTAAATGATTCAAAGATGAAATTGTTTTACTTGGCTATAATGTATGTTCATCCCATCTTTTAAGTAATCTATTATCCAAAATTAACTTAATATATTTTAAGTAGTTTAGTTATTACGTTAATTGCATGATTCCAATTGAAATTGTTACCTATCCATCTACTTATTGTTATTTCAATACAAAATTTACTCTGTTTCCTTTAGAACGATATCTTATTCACTCTATATGCAGTCTAGTGAGACTAAGGGTTCAAATAAATCGCCATCAGCCATTCTAAAATATAGGAAGATGTCCAAGGAAGAAAAAAAAAAGAGAGAGAAAAGGAGACAAAAAAAGAGAGAGAAAAAAGGAAAATATAAGAAAAGAAAGAAAGAAAAAGGTAAGGTTTTTTATTTTCTTTTATTTTTCTCATCTTCTTTCTTAGATCTACTCTTTAATCTTTATCTTTTCCAAAGTATTTCTTGATAAAATTATTAAAGAGAATCCTAAGAACACTAAGGTTTTGCTATTATTTTGAGAAAATCACTGAAGGTAATATTATAAAGCCATTTATCACTACAAGAAAAATCTAGTTTCCCGACAGAAATTTCTGATCGAAATGAGTGAATTTCTGTAGGGAAATCAAAATACCGATGGAATTTAACGACGAAAAATGTCGAAGCAGTATCGTTGGTTGGTACATTTGCCGACGGAAATATTTTCGTAGGTAAATTTACCGACGAAAAATTTCCATCGATAAATTTACCAACGAAAAATACTTTATGTCGGTAAGTCTGTCGGAAAGTTCAAATCGAGAAATTGTCGTAATTTGAAAAAAATTTCGACAAAAAAATTTCCATCGATAAATTTACCTACGAAAAACACCTTCTGTCGGTAAGTCCGTCGAAAAGTTCAGACCGAGAAATTGTTGTAATTTGAAAAAATTACCAACGAAATTAAAATTCCGTAGATAAATTTGCCGATGGAAAAAAATACTCCGTAGGCAATTTTGCCGATGGATTTGAAAATCCGTGGGTAAATTTATCGACGAAAATAACCACACTGTAGGCAATATGGTATATTGTTTTTGTAGGCAAAATTAGCGACGAAATAATTTTCGTTGTTAAATGCCGTCTATATTTTTAGCGACGGTTATCTAAATTTCCATCGGGAAATATTAAATATCAATTTTTTTCTTTTTTTTTCCTATATAGTGTAATCATTATCAATAATATGATATAAAATATATAATTTACAGTAATAAATTAATAGATACCTAATTCATATTATAATATAAAATTTATAATATTCAATAACACATCAATAATAATAATAATAATAATAATAATAAACAACTCGTATATCAAATAGAAAATGAAAGTTGATCCACCAAAATTTAAAGATTAAGAGGTAGAAAGATCATAATCATCACAAAGCATATATTAAAGTGATGTGCAGCGTCAAATAATAAAAGTGATGTGAGGTTCTTCAATATAATGGGCAAAGAATGAAGCAAAGCACTCTATAAATTGAATAACAATTATGTTAAGTGTTGTCAGTAAAATACAATAAACTAAAAAAAACATTAATAAATTTGATCAACTGATGCTGATAAGCAATGTTAAAATTATGCATCCTTTTATATATGTGAAAATTCCTTAGAAAAAATAAGTTCAATTAAATGTTTCTGTGTAAAGCAAGGCTCAACTAATTAGTTTGATCCTGCTAACAGCTAAACCACTAAATTTTCTTTGTGCTAGTGCTCATGGGAATACATGAATGCATTAATTTATATGCAAGCATTTTTTGTTTGTATCAAACAAAATATAGAATTCCATTTAAATGCATAGTATCTGCTGATTGCTACACAATTAAGGTAGACTAACCTCTTCATCACTCATAATCTAGACAAAATTAATAAGTTATTCAATTAGATAACAAATATCAATTTGACCATCTATTTCACTAAGCTGTACAGAACTAACAACCCAATCAAGATAGTTGAAAAATGCTACAGCAGAGGTGGAGCATATAGACAAAGTATCGCTTAAATTCACAAATTTGACAAAAATAAATAATCAGTGCAAGACTTTAAGCCATCAGAAAATAGCAAAGACTGATTCATTTAATTTAGGGAAACTTTGTAGAATTCTCCAAAATGCATCCAATTAATTACAAACACAGCATTAGGTAATGCGATTATCCATTAAACCATATATTTTGCAAAGAGATCAATGAAGCAGAGTAATGACATGCCTCAAGTCCATTTTATTTTCTTCTGATATGTGCAAAAAATACATTTAAAAGCTTTGGTACCAAGTCATTGGATTATTTGCACCCCAAAAAAACTAAATTTAGCAATTTGACAAAAAGGAAAGACAAAATATTTCAAATTATATAAAAAAATACAAAAAATTTTGGCACATTAGAAAGGAAAAGCTTAAGCACGTTAAGAGTCAAGTTTCGCCATTTTTGCTTTGTGAAGTATACTAACAGAACAACAAACAAGCAAATGCAAAGAGTATTTAGTAAAAGTAAATGCAAAGATTGAAAAGGAAAATAAAAAACATGTAAACATGAATATATATATATATATATATATATATATATATATATAAACAAATTATTATATAGCCTTCCATTAATTAGTTTTAATCTTATATATTGTCTAATTTAAAAAAAATCGTATATATTGTCAAATAATTACAAAATTTATGGTCTAAATTGTAAGAAACTAAAGGGTAGAATATGAATAAAAAAGCAAAATGCTATTGTAAACTCTTATATCAGCCTAATTGATTGGCATCAACTTTTTGAATTTTTTGTTATTAATTTTCTAAATATTTATTTTATAATATTAAATTGCAAAATTTTTATTATTTTTTATATTTAACTTTCTTTTTGACGCAAACTGTTAGCATATACATCCGTTATATACATTTATTTTTCTCGGCCAATTTAACACGAAAGAGAAAGACAAACAATATATTCCATTTGATAATAAATGCCCATTTTAAATATTCCATTAAAATCGAGAAAATCTTATACTTTATTAATTTAATTTTTGCTCTCTATTATTTTTAACGAACCTTGTGGTGTTTGTATTACAATGGCAACATATTCGGAGGCTGATGACAGTCTTTTATATATATTACTTCCTTCATTATTTTTTATCAATCATTATTATTATTTTTATTAGAATTAAAAAATAATAAATAAATTTAGTATTAAATTAAGTAATTAAAATTAAATTATTAAATTTAATTGGTTCTAATTTTATTGAAAAAGAAAAATAAATTAAAAAAATAAATTAAATTATATTAAAAATATAAAAATGATAAATAAATAAAATTTGAATTTTATTTAAAAATAATAGATAAAAAATAACAGAAGCAGTATTATATATTAGAGAGTTGACCTCGGGTTCTAAAACGGACAGTAAAGAAAGATAAATATCTTTCTAAGAAATAAAAAGTTAATCATTTATTGTTACTAGAGGGGAATAAGAAGCAATTATCCTTTTCAAATTATCACCTTGAAGAAAATTTAGTAAAGTACTTCCATTCGACTCGCTGGTATCCAGTCATCGAAGCTTCATCGGAGAAGCAACTTTAGTGTCAAAATGAAGATAGGGCTGCCGGTAACCTCCTAGCAGTGATCATGCGCCATAACGCGTCGTGTTCTGGCCGAAATCCATGCCAGAGTACTCCCACATACCCATTTCTGATCTACTTATTGTCGACATGTGAGGAGGATCGATTGGTATAGAAAGGGGCGTCTCACCTTCAAGAGTCTGTCGATGGTAGTCGTATTGCCATCTAACATTGGAAATGGCTGGAATCACAAATTGAAATTTTCGAGTTTCAACATAAAAAAAAAAAAGAAAAAGCAAAACCTAAGGAAAACAAGGTTGGTGAACGGTGATTGATAGAGAAAAGAAGGTGATAGTGTGGCTGGCCGGTGCAGTGGAGGTCAATGTCAGGCTATTGCCGGCGATAGTGGCCCCTTCTCTGCCTCACGCCTCCTCATCTCTCTCTCTCTCTCTTCTATTCCCTTCTTCTCTTCTATTTTGTTCTTCTTTTTTTTTTCTTGTGGCTATAATTCTTTTTCTAAATTTTGCTTGCCAAATTTCAACCCCCAAACTTTAATTTCTTTGATTTTCAGTTTTAAAAGAGCTCTAATGGGTGAACTTCCATGGCACACGAAATTTGTGAGAGATGGCCTTCTTCTTTTTTTTTTAAATTTGCTTTTTATTTTTTTATTTCTTATTTCTTGTGGCCTATATTCATTTGGTTGAGATATTTTTATTTGTTTATTTTTTTCCTTATCAAGACTTAAGTACAATTATTATGACAAGACTATTTAGTAAAAGTTTATTAATGTGCTTTTTTGAAAATAAGAAATTACTGTTGTTATTTATATGCTAAGTGAACATTAAGAACATACGTGCACGGGCACAAGTAATCACAAGTTTTAATATTATCTTTTTATTTATATATTATTTTTTATAATACTAAATTATTTTTAAATATAAAAATTAAATTTCAGACACATTTCATAATTAATTGGTTTCTAAGAGGGTAATATAATCCACATAAATAAAATTAAATTAGTTACCAATTGAGTATAAAACTTTTCTCAAATTTTGAAGACAAATTTAAATTAATGAGAGGATTTAAATTAGAAATGGAATTATCTCTATTTATAGTGTCACTCAATGATCAAAGAAAGAAATGTGCTTGTATACTTACTGCATATCATAAATTTCATAGTTACTATTTTCTTAATTGATAACTATAGAAAATATATTTTTAAAGACCCAGTTAGTCTGGTTCAATAACATCTGGGACGGTCCAAAGTCTATTAATAAAAAAGGCAAAGCATGAGCTGGAAGATAACACAGGAAAGCATGGTGTTCGATCGGACTGATGAGACAACCCATTCTATTAGCCCACTGACACAAGCCAACGCCCATACTCTCCATCTACTTCCTGTCACATCACTGCGCACCCACTCTGATTGCTGGTTATCGCCCCCTAAGGTACTCAAGTACCTCTCCAAATAACTCATATAAATAGCCCAAAGCATGATGGCACCGGATATTGAACTCCTGAGACTTTCTCACTCTTTAAACACTCTCTCTAAAGATACTAACTTAAGCTTCGGAGTACTAACGCTCGGGTCCGATCGAATGCTCCCTTTTGCAGGTCTAGCCATCCGACCGACCTTGGAACTGCCAGCTCTCCTCTTATAGAGAATTCGGTATCCAATTTTTTACTGCAGCTTTCACTCCTTCTTTCACAGATAAACTATCTTAGGATTTATCACTTGGTGCTTTCGTTGAGAGGCATGGCAGATTCAAGATCTTACGAACATGCAGCTCATGGAGAGCATAGTCGCCACAACCTGGACAGGTCCGAACCTTCAAGGTTAAGAGAGAGATCTCTTAGGTCACCAGTCGGAAGCAACCCCCTCTTAAATCTCGATGATATGGTTGAACGACAACAGGAGAATGCCCCTATTACTATAGGTGACATGTGCATTGTACTTGATCACCTCACTGAGAGCGTGGTCCAAGCCTTGGAAATAGGAAAAGCGCCCGAAACTTTCGAAGGTGTTCAAGAAATGGATTTGATGGCCGAAGACTTCAGAAGAAGAAGGAATAGGGGGATTTTCCTGAGAGAGCCGAGTGCTCATAACGGGAGAAACGCAAGCACAAGAATCACAAATAAGTACGATAAGGGGAAGGAAAAGATGTTTTCGAGCAGAGATGCTCCTTATATCCCTAGTAGATCATACGCCTCATCCTTTGGTGAGTAGGGAGGATGTGCGCCCAGTCACACTTGCTTCCAAAGGACAAAAGAAGAGTTCACTCTTACGGCGATGAGCAGCGAGGATGAATGGTTTAAACAAAAACTTGAAAGGTTTGAACTGATAGAGCTAATGAGAATGATGTCTGAGGAGAACGCTTACAGCGGCAACTCCCCTTTTTACAGGGAAATCATGGAGTCCGAGCTGCCTCCTAGATGGAGAGACGTGGTGATGGACAAATATATAGGTAAAACTGACCCCGCCATTCACCATGCGGAATTTTTGACTAAAGTGTAGGTTTATAACTTCGATGAAAGGATCGCCTGTAGAGTTTTTCCAACTACCTTAGGAGGGAATGCCTTGAAATGATTCCTTAGACTCCCTTATGCATCGATCGCCTCTTTCAAGCAACTCAAGGAATTGTTCATGACATGATTCCACATGCGAACACGTGCATCAAAGACGGTCAATGACCTGCACAACCTTTACCAAAGAACCAATAAAAGTCTCAGAGATTACATTGTTCGCTTTCAAGCTACAATGTCGGAAACAGGGGATTTAAGCGTGGAATTGGCATCAAATGCTCTGGCAAAAGGTGTCACAGATCGCCCATTTGCCGAATCACTCACAGCAAGGCCACCAAGTAGTTTTCTCAACCTAATGGAGAGGATCAAGCGACGCGTCCAGCTAGATGATGCTCTCAGATCCAATAAAATCAAGAAAACTAATGTGATGGACAAATTGCGATATTTAGATGGTCGGCTATTCAATAGAACCCCTGCTTTCGATCGAACAGAAGGGAAGTTGAAATGGTCGATCTTCTCGAGGATTTCAAAAAGGGGAAATGAGGACGAGCGGAATCAACTCGACCGCCGAAATAGTTGGTCAACTGGGACTTCTACCCCCCTCAGTGCCGATTCTCTCCAAACGCCATTGAGTGCCAAGAGAAAACATGAAAAAACCAATTGACTCAAAATGGCCAAGCAAGAGGAGAAGCAATGGAGGCTGCGACAAAAGTCATGAGTTATCCCGCAAAGGGATCAGTAGGCAACAACAAATCAAGTGCAATTGTTACAATTTGAGTTTTTTTAAAAAAAGGCAACTGTACTAAATTTGAATGTTTTCTTATCCTCCTGTAATAAGTGTTGGAATACTAGTTTGTCTTAATATTACTTGTTTGCCATTTAAAGATATATTCTCAAGTGACAGCAATAAAAAGGGGCTACAACATGCAAAAAGCTGCTAAAAATACGCGCACAAAATAAGCACCTCCACAAAGTAAAAATAGCTTTAAAAACAAAAAACGGGTACGTGTCCAAAACTTGCAAATTTAATACTTATCATTTGAGTAAACTTATTAATTCTCCAGCGAACCGATTTTTCGGATCGAATCATTTGGCCTTCGGGAGTTCGAGATAAAGGCTTTGAAGGCCTATAGACCTCACCCCGATTGGATAAGCATTCATGCCATCGCTAAGAGCGGATCAGAAGAACATCCATCCCTAAGAGCGAATCGGATAATATTTTGCCACCGTCAAGAGCGGATCAGAAGAACATCCATCCCCATGAGCAGATCGGATAATATTTTGCCACCGCCAAGAGCGGATCAGAAGAACTTCCATCCCCAGGAGCGGATTAGATAATATTTCACCACTGCCAAGAGCGAATCAGAAGAACATCCATCCCCAGGAGCGGATCGGATAATATTTCGCCATCGCCAAGAGCGAATCAGAAGAACATCTATCCCCAGGAGCTAATCAGATAGTATTTTGCCATTGCCAAGAGCGAATTAGAAGAACATCCATCCCTAGGAGCGGATTGGATAGTATTTCACCACCACCAAGAGCAGATCAGAAGAACATCCATCTCCAAGAGCGGATTGGATGGTTATTGTCACCACCGTTGAGAACGGATCGGATTGTGTGAAAATGCCTCGAGAAATTCTCATTTATTGCCAATGGCGACTTTGAAAATGTCAAAAAGACAACGTACACAACCATAAAATGAATAGGTAAGTATTTATAAAATTATTTGAACAATAAAATTGCAAAACATTATTTGCAGGAAAAAAATAGATAACTTCCAAAATTATCGAGCCTTCGATCTCAAAGATCGAATTGCGTGGAGGGGGACTAGAGTACACCCAAAATAAAATTAACTATAAGGCTGGCTCATTAAAAGCCCATGAAGAGGCCTAAAGAGATCGGGGATAAAGGTTGTGGTGCCAATAACCCCCCCAGGCAGTTATAACTCCATCACTAGGCTCGATGTCCATCCCGAGCGTGGAATAAGAAAGCTCCCCCTTACCTTAAAATTCATCTTTTAAGTCTAACATTATTCTTGAATCTAAGTTGTAGGATGCCTCAACTTGACCTCCATTGGCCTAGTCACCAGATTCGACGCCTATCTTGACGATCGGCACCGCTATCTTAATTCCGGTCGGATAAAAATGTCTAGGCCTAAATAGGTAACTTCCTACAAGCGGATGACTCCCTTGAACTTTTAGAGTCTGAATTCCCTTCTTGGCACAACTTATCTATGATGGTTTGATGCTTATCTCAAGCTCGGGATATGAAGGGTGCTTACACCTGTTCAACCTCTGTCAATTAATTTGCTAGATTCAATGTCTATCCTGAATTCAAGATGCGAAAGTTGACAACTGAGTTAGCCAACTCCCTCGAACAAATATCTGATCAAAATAATGAAACGCCATCCGTTGCGCCTGATGTAATAAATCTGAGTCACCGTTATTGATCGAATGGTTCGCGGGTCCAACCGTACTAAGCAACTGTTGATAGAATCATATATCGCAATACTTGAAAAAGAAAATTGAAGTTCAGGGAGTATTTTTCCTTAGTTCGTACATTCTCCATGAATGGCTTACACGATTCTCCCCAGTTAATTTAATATTTTCTCCTTAACTGATCTTATGGTGAATATTTATTGAAATAAGAATTGCAGTCTACAGACACGGCTGAGAGAAAGCTCTGCTATTATATAAGAATAATTCTTACAAAGTGGGGATAAAATCATTACAGCAAAAGCTATGCTTCTACATTTACTATTTCTACACCAAAAAAGGGTCCTGCAGTAACTTTAGCAGAACATTCGGGAAATTTTGCTGTTTCCTCGGAGGCATTCTCTGTCAGCAAAAAAGTTTCAATATCAGAATTGACTTCTGTATTGGTGTTCGGTCGAAGAGGATACAGAGTCTAGAGAGATTCTGCAACCATCGTAGCTAGAAAGAGGGTCGGGCGAAGTACTTGGGTCATTCATCTGGCTGAGATTAGCCTTGGGAAAATGCCTGCCGGCCTCATTAATTAGTCAAGACTGCAACTTTCTCAGAACATCTCTTAGTTGACCCATGATATCTCCCTTTTAGGCAGAAAGCCCTTCCTCAAGCTTCTTTCTATGCGCCACCTCCTTTTTAAGGCAGCCTGCAATGAATCCCGCTCCCCGCGTAGAACGTCACACTCGGACTTAGCATTTGAACATTCAACCAATAGACGGGCTATATCACCTTTGAGGTGGTCCACCTTTTTCTGTCGAGCTTTCAGATCCCAAGAAAGACGAGCGAATTCCTCTTTCAACTTTTCAACTTTCTATCGGACAAGCAAAGACTCTTTTCTCGTCAAATCGTATTTGGCCTCCGCTTCCCCCTAGCCCGAGTGGAATCTTCCCATTTCTTTTTACAAAGATCAGCCATGCCATGCAGATGCAAATCCCTTTTTATCAACTGAAAATTTGTAAGAGGAGACAGGTCGGGGAGTCAAGAGGATAGTAGACTGCAAGACGAATGTTTGTTTAGGAATGAACATTTTGAAATAATACCTCTAGGCTTTGTCGTTGAAAAAGGATGCGTTCTTGGGGCAGTATGTTGGGATCTCCCATTACCTTAAAATCATCCTCTTGGAGTATGCCTTGGCACAAAAAGCTTACAACCGCCCCATTTTCAACGGACCAACCATTGCCAAACTAACCTTTTAGAATTTCTCCCAGTGATGCGGCACGCCTTTCAGAAATTTTTTGCGGTAACGCTCCTAAGGGACTTGTCTTGAAATGGCTCCTTGCCTTTGGCAGCGACCCTAGCGCCCGCAGCAGCCGCTAATTTAGTAGTTTCTTCCTTATCTTCTTCTTCAGCTCTCCTTTATACACTTTTATCTCCTAGGGGTGCACTGATTTTAACTGACCCCGTCTGAGGTAGTACGGGACGCTCCTTTTTTGTATCAGTTTCATCCCTTAATAAGGGATGTGGTAAGGAGCGTTAACCCCCTAATAAAGGCTGATCAACAGTAGGCATCAAAAGAGGTTGATGAGGATAGGAGACTGCAGCGCTGGCGAAAGGCGCGAAAGCCTGCGCTTTTGAAGAAGACATAAGTCTTCTATTTTTCAATCTCCTCTCTTCCCTGGTTGTACGTTCTGCTTCCATTTTTGCTTTAGCTCGATCGGCCAACCGTTTGACAATATCGTCTCCCTTAGCCATCACACCTGTAACTGCGTCGTAAAAGTAAAAGATAAGTACTCTCTCCAGTTAACGTAGACTTTATAAACATGCAATACATGATGATATAAATTTATCTTTGACATTCATGATCTGCATCAATATCGACATCAAGGTATGAGGATCCGATCAAAGTAACAAAAAGATGATTAGAATTATATGTGATAACGCATGATGTTATCTCCTATCTCACATCGGCTGGAGATGTGCTCAAAGTGGACCTTATAAAGCTATAGATACCTTCTCCTTGCATAGGCCTTTTGGGGTAGCGCCTCAGAAATAAAATCGTGAGGGCTCCGGCCCAAAGCGAACAATATACATAGAGCCCATCCATTCAGAAGCCGAGAGGCAATTCTATAACACTTGAGAATCACAATTTCGAAAGATGTTAAGGGGAAGTCTCGCTACCACACCCCACTTCTTGGACGGCCAATAAATTGCTCAATACCTTCGTCATCCTCTCCTATGTGAATTTGGCAGGGCAAATGGGGATCTTATAATATTTCTGAGCTCCAAAAAACCCTTTGGTTGAAGAATAATGTAGCTCGAAACCATTTGTTATGGAAGGGGAGGAATAATGAATAATGTAATATGATAATGTTACAAAAGATAAAGAAAATTAAACAGCAGGAGTTACCCACTTACTTGAGTAATTTGATATCCTTGTGGGAAATGCTGAAATCCTCAGATCCTCGGAGTATAAAGAAGGGGGACTTTGCAAAGAGAATTCGACAGAGTTTTGTTAAGAATCATGGAGAGGTCGTATAAAAATTGCCTATTTATAGCCACAAAAAACTTCTAGAACTCTCCAAATGACTCAAAAGTCTGTTAACCGCCACACGTCTCCAAACCATCATGATGGTTCTGGAAAAGAGGCATCGCCCTCGACATGCGCATCAGCAATAAATACATAACAGTTGATATGAACAGGCACGACTTATCAGATTCAGGCCAATTTGAAAATTCCAGCCAAAAAGGTAGGTGTAGGCACAGAAAGGTGACGAAATTGGGAAGCTCACATCAAATTAAGAAAACCCCCTACAAAGTCTCCAAAGTTTTTGTAAACTCGGAACCCTCGTAAGGCCGGACGTTCTCAGAAGTTGGAATATTGAAATGCCCGAGAATTATTGAGTATAATCATACAATACTTGATATTCGATAAAACGGATGTTCCCTATTTTTTCTTCATCTCTGGAAAAAAGGTACGTTTTGTTTATTTGTTTTTAGACCTTATTTTTGTTTACAGGTTGTTTATCTTACTCCAACCAACTGAAATCCCGACTGATGAGTAATCCAAGTCCGATCGGATCTCCTACTGTTAAGAATATGAGACAAGATCTCATACTGATCGGCTGGAGAGCAATCCATCGCCTATAATCAACTACAATATATCCTGAAAAGACAATCTCCATAAAGAAACTAAGGGTTCTGACCGATCGGCTCGTATTGTCAAAGTTTGCTAAGGCCTACGATAATTGAAAATGCAAAAGTTGGAACCCACTTGCTTGTAAGATAAGGCCTCCTGTTAGGCTCGATGTCCATGTCTCCATAAGCCTTAAGAAAACACCAATCTTTAGACTTTATGTCGCTTAAAGTCATCTTTGATAAAAAAGAAGAGGAGGCAGGAGATATTACAGATGAAGAATTATTAGTTAATCTTGCTGAAAATGCATGATAAGAATTTCGTACTTCCGTCGGGAATGGCTAAAAAATAAAACAAAATCACCCTAAAGCCGCCTACTTATAGGTTCCAAGCTGCTAGAATTCTCCAATCACCTCTCTGCTGAATAATCGCCACATGACTCTAATCAACAAAATGAATAGCAAAGAGTGAAGCGTCGCCCTTGACGCAAGAGCCAGTGTTAAATGTGTAACGAAAAATGAAGTGTTATCCTTGGCGTATGTGCAGGTATTAAATGAGTAACAGTTATCCAAAATTAACAGATGTAACTCCTCAAATTGGGTACTTCCTGAAAATTCAAAAATTTCGCCAATAAAATCGAACAGCTCCTCGCCCGATCGAACCTGTTGGGGGGGATAAGTAATAACTATAGAAAATACATTCTTAAAGGCCCAGTTAGTCTAGCCCAATAACATTTGGGATAGCCCAAAGTCCATTAGCAAAAAGGCAAAGCATGATTTGAAAGATAACACAAGGAAGCGTGGTGTTCGATCGGACTGATGGGATAGCCCGTCCTATCAGCCCACTGACACAAGCCAGCGCCCATACTCTCCATCTACTTCCTGTCACATCACCTCTCACCCATTCTAATTACCGGTTATCACCCTCCAAGGTACTTAAGTACCTCTCCAAATAACTCCTATAAATAACCCAAAGCATGATGGCACCAGGTATTAAACTCTTGAGACTTTCTCACTCTTTAAGCACTCTCTCTAAAGATACTAACTTAAGCTTCAGAGTGCTAACGCCCGAGTCCGATCGAGCGCTCCCTTTTGCAGGTCTAGCCATCCGATCGACCTTTCAACTGCCAGCTCTTCTCTTATAGATAATTCGGTATCCAATTATTTACTGCAGCTTTCACTCCTTCTTTCACAGATAAACTACCTTAGGGTTTATCATTAATGATATTACATATCAATCGTATATAAGCACATCGTAATAAGCTTTTCAATTAAAAGAGTGCTAGCTTCTTCAGTCCATCGTGGATCTTATTACCCTCTCAATTAATGGATAAGTATTTCATTTCAACTCTTTATAAAAAGTACCTTTATGAGTGTATCTTCTTCTCACTTTTACAAATTAACTTTTAAAATTAAACCAATTCTAAATTAAATTTTTATAATATGATATCAAAATCATTGGTCTTATAATATTGGAATAATATATTAAGTATCTCAATAGCTAACTTCTTAAGACTTAAGTTTTATTATTATGGCCAACATTACATTTTCTTTCATGAACCTAATTAATATTATCGAAAAACAGAAAAGTCTATATTGAAACTGTATTTAAATTTTTCGATGGAACTTTCCAATGGACTTATATATATATATATATATATATATATATATATATATATATATATATATATATATAGGCTAAAAAAATAGTTAACAAAAGAATATTTAGATATATATCTAACAAAAATATAGAATAGAATAATTTAGAGAAAAAAAATCGAGTTAATAATTTATTCTAATTTTCCTATAGAATTATGTTTTCGTAGGCAAATTACCGACGAAAAACATTTTCGTTGGCAAATTACCTACGAAAATGCCATTCCGTAGGAAAAATACCTACGAAAAATAAAACTGTGGGAAAATTACCGAAGGAATGTTATTTCCGTAGGTAATTACTGATGAAAATGTGATTTCGTAGGTAATTTCCCGATGGAATCATGTTTCCGTAGGTAAATTACCTACGAAATTATTTTTTCATAGGTAAATTAGCGACAGAAATGTTTTTTGTCAGTAATTTACCTACGAAAACATAATTTTGTAGGAAAATACCTACAAAAAAAGATTTCGTTGGTAAATTTCGTGTCCTATCTCAGTCGTGAAAAATTAGCGTCAATTTAATGATGAATTTTTTGATTCCGTCGTTAATTTCTGTCGGTAAAGTCTGGCACAAAAATTTTCCTCCATTTTTTCGATGGATTTGTTATTCCGTCGCAATACACATTTTTTTTCCTACGATTTTGCCTACGAAAAGATTTTTCCATCGATATTTACCTACAAAAACAATTTTTCCGTCGATAATTTACGATCGAAAATTAGGATTTTTCTTATAGTGTATATTCTTGACCCATTATTTACTTAGACCAGATCTATACTTTTATTATTGGATGTTGTGAATTTGACCCCTTTTTGGACAATTTTCTTAATATTTGACTAGATTTGGATTATTTAATATCAAATAATAAGATTTAATAAACTTTATATGTTAAAAATATAATTTTTAAAGTAAAAATGTTATTTTTAGTTTGTTTAAATTATTTTATTTGTATATATTATTCAGATCTTATCTTTTAAAATATACTAGATATTTTTTTAAAGGTTTAAACCCCAGCTTGGTAAGGATCCATATAGAAAGTAAGCCAACTCGGTGTTATTTTGATCCCTTGGTCATAAGTTACACTCATATTATTTAATATTATTTTTCATAATATTTTATATATTATATTCAAATTTCATATTTATGTTTATCTATTAAATTATGTTTTATGATTTATATGTTATATTAAATATTTGTGTGAATTTGTTCTATTAAATATGTCTCTGTGTGATGTTTATATATTTATATTTATGTTTACTATATTGTGCTATTTATTATTATATTATTATCACATTATGATATTTATTATTATATTGTTATTATATTATGATATTTATTATTGTGTTATCATTACATATATTGTGTCAAATTATTATATTTTATTATATATATATATATCATTTATATTTGGCTTATTTATTTACTTTATTTATTTTAGTATACCACTTCATATATTTAACATTTGTTTGTGAGTGCAGTTTGACAGATATAGTGTAGCAGACTTTTTAGATATTTTAGATATTTTCCTTAATATGTAATTAATTATTTTTTCTTTTATTTTCTATTTATTTATTATTTTGGGCCTATAATGAAAAAGAAATTTTTGACCATTAGAAGGACAATATCATTAAAAATATTTATATTAAATAATTAAAATTTTTATTAATAAAATTGGATCAATATCCTGTTTGAAGCCTAAAAATCATGCATTTAAATAATAAGTTTTCTTGTAAATAACATAAAATGATGTTGTATATAATTAATATGGGATTTTTCTATAAAAAAGGGATAAGTCATCCCACTTTTATTAAAAATGCACAATGGAAGCTTTTTTTGTAAATACGCTTGTGGAAACCAATGTTCCTGATAGGAGCTTGAAAAGCTCATAAATATTGTGTGTTAATATGTGGTTTTGTCTAGTATTGTTTTTATTATTTTGGTATTTATCTATATTTTGTTGCTTTTATGTGTTTTTTTTTTGTGTGTAGTTGTTTTATTTGTTTTATAGGAGAAGGGAATGATTTAAAGTTTAAAGGAGTTAAGTTGAGGAAACAAATCCATATGAGCTACATTGAAGGTGTCGCGAGCGCGTCAAGGGGGAGAGATCGCGACAGCATAAAGGGCGGAGAGCCAGGCCAGTCAAGCATAAGCGTGCCATGTCGCGAGGGCGACAAAGCAAGACTAGCTCACGACAGCCAGCGGAGCCAGCCAAGCAGAGGCATGTCTTGTCGCGAGCGCGACAGGAGTCGCGAGGTCGCGACAAAGTGCGGATGGGCAGTTAGAATTCTGAAGTGATGTAACTTTTCATGAACAAATACAACTTTTGTGAAAAGATATCTTGAAGGGACATAACTTTTAGAGAGATATATATATGCCAAGTGACAGAATTTTAGAGAAGAGAAGAAATTTTATAATTTGATTTTGTGATCCTAAGAACAATTAATTTTCTTTTAGTACTTTAGTTTTTATTTTCATGTTTTGAAGAGGAGACAAGAAGCAAGGAAGAAGAAATCTTGTGTGAAGGGAAAAGGGTTGAGAGATCCCCTTCTTCTTATTCTTATGTTTTATTATTCTTCCTTGTAATCTTTACATGAATATTATGTTTGCATTTGAATATATATGAACAAATTTCTATTTCCATTTTCAATATTGATCTTTGATTGTAGTATTTTCTATTAAAAGTTTATTGGTATCATTATAAGTTAAGGAAGACGACCTTCAATGTGCAATTCCTTTTCTGAAAATTAACAAAATGGTTATAAATAAGAGAGTTAGCGAGAGCAACATCTTATTGAAAGTTAATAAAAAATTCATTATCGAAGCATAGTTAGAGAGATCACATGTGGAGATAATTGCTATAGGTTGGTAGATAATCTTAAAATGTGTAATTAAAACCCACTAGTTCATTAACGAGAGTTGAGAATTAGTACTTTAATTGCATGTCTTAGGCAATCTAATTCATGTCGAAAGAGTGATTTAGAAATTTATTCCAACTTGGCTTACTAACAAGATTAAAAACTATAATTAAAATGATGGTATCAAATGCATGATTATTTAATTTCATAATATTTATTGTCTTCTTGATTATACTATCTAGGATTTAATTAATTTATGCAATAGAGTAGTTAGAATTAACTTCCATTTTTGAACATCGTAAACAAGATTAAAATTGAGTAGTAATAGTGAGTGATTGAAATCAACATTTCCTCGTGGGATCGATTTCTGAAGTACTATAACCGGTACACCGTATACTTGCGGTATTTAAGCTTTTAGAAAAAGCATATCAAGTTTTTGGCGCCGTTGTCGGGGATTAGTGTTGATTTGTGTGGGCGATGCCACCAAAGCTAGTTGGTAGTATGCATATAGGATTAGTGTTAAATGTTTTATGTTGAGTTGTGTGATGGAGTTATTCTTTGTGAAATTTTTGCCTATTAACATATGTAATTAGTCTTTGCATAGTTAATTATGAGTTGATTTGATACATTTACTAACTTAGAATTAAGGGTCTTTAGTTTTAATATGATTATGTTTCTATGGATAGGCATGTTTAGGTAAAGTACTTTGGTATATGGTTCTTTTAAGCCATGTTTCTTTAAGCATGTTCTTTAGAATAGTGAGAATGCATAGAGTAGAGTTTTATCATAGCTATGGTGAGCTTTTGAGCCTTAACACATTAAAAACATTTTTTGTTGAGAGAATTCCTCTTGTATTCATTACTCTAGAACTTGTGTTGGATAATTTTTGAGATCATATTTAGTATGAGATATGCATGAAAAATGATAAGGGCATTAGATTACACCATTTTGGCTTACTTTAAAAACTTACCTTCTTGACTTTAGGTAGCCATTTTGAGCCTAAACTATTTTATTCATGAGCTTATTTTTAGCCTTGTGCCAATTTCTAACCAATTCAACTTTGAGCTTGACCCCTTATGTGGAAAATGTAGTTATGCTTTGATGAGTAGGATATAGTATTGATATATTTTAAGTATGAGTTTTTGAATATGTGTCTAATCCCTGAAATTTAAAGCCACTAGTACTTCCTTAGTTAGTAAAAATAAAAAAAAAAAGAGAAACAAATATAGAAGAGAAGGAAGAAACAAACAATTACACTAGTTTGCTTTTAAAAGAAGGAAAACAAAAGTAAGGAAGGCAACTAGTTGAAGTTGAGTATCGGTGAAAACTAGTGGGAAGTGAAAAATTATTGTAAGGGGATATGGAAATTGAATTAGTATAATTAGAAATCATGCTTTAGTGTAATTTTTGCAATACATAATCTTACTTGTTTGAGTATTTGCTATATTTTCCACATAAATGAGCTACTTAATCAAAATTTTCCTACCTTAACCTAAGCCAAGCTATAACCCTTTAAAGACCCTTTTGATTTTGTGCATTATTTTATGCTAGTGATGGAGATTTTTATTTAATACAAGCTTATGGTATGTGGGGGTACAAGAGGAAATATGAGTTAAACACAATCCATTAAACACTTGAGTGACGTAAGGTAGAAATTATGAGAGAATAACTCTACATTTTGTATTACTTGCTAGGATAGAATACATGTTGTAAGAAATAAAGGTTTTTAAGAGCTTTATATCATTGTACTTTGCATTCTCCTGCTTATCTTATTTTGAGCATATGAGGATTAAACCTTATAGATCCAAGATTTTATTTTGGTATTTGTTGACATTGACTCATGATTAATATGTTAAAGAAACCTTGCGTGTGTTAATTTGTGAGAATTTTAAGAAGGACAACTCCATATTCCATGTTTTATGTTTAAATTAAATGTTTGAGCTTTGATGGTTTCTAGCATCTTGAGTTTTTGCTTGAGGACAAGCAAACGTTTAAGTGTGGGGAATTGATAGGAGCTTGAAAAGCTCATAAATATTGTGTGTTAATGTGTGGTTTTATCTAGTATTGTATTTATTATTTTGGTATTTATCTATATTTTGTTGCTTTTATGTGTTTTTTTTGTGTATAGTTGTTTTATTTGTTTTATAGGAGAAGGGAATGATTTAAAGTTTAAAGGAGTTAAGTGGAGGAAAGAAATCCATATGAGTTACATTGAAGGTGTCGCGAGCGCGTCAAGGGGGAGAGATCGCCACAGCATGAAGGGCGGAGAGCCAGGCCAGTCAAGCATAAGCGTGCCATGTCGCGAGGGCGACAAAGCAAGACTAGCTCGCGACAGCCAGCGGAGCCAGCCAAGCAGAGGCGTGTCTTATTGCGAGCGCGACAGGAGTCGCAAGGTCGCGACAAAGTGCGGATGGGCAGTTAGAATTCTGAAGTGATGCAACTTTTCATGAACAAATACAACTTTTGTGAAAAGATATCTTGAAGAGATATAACTTTTAGAGAGATATATATATGCCAAGTGACAGAATTTTAGAGAAGAGAAGAAATTTTATAATTTGATTTTGTGATCCTAAGAACAATTAATTTTCTTTTAGTACTTTAGTTTTTATTTTCATGTTTTGAAGAGGAGACAAGAAGCAAGGAAGAAGAAATCTTGTGTGAAGGGAAAAGGGTTGAGAGATCCCCTTCTTCTTGTTCTTATGTTTTATTATTCTTCCTTGTAATCTTTACATGAATATTATGTTTGCATTTGAATATATATGAACAAATTTCTATTTCCATTTTCAATATTGACCTTTGATTGTAGTATTTTCTATTAAAAGTTTATTGGTATCATTATAAGTTAAGGAAGACGACCTTCAATGTGCAATTCCTTTTCTGAAAATTAACAAAATGGTTATAAATAAGAGAGTTAGCGAGAGCAACATCTTATTGAAAGTTAATAGAAAATTCATTATCGAAGCATAGTTAGAGAGATCACATGTGGAGATAATTGCTATAGGTTGGTAGATAATCTTAAAATGTGTAATTAAAACCCATTAGTTCATTAACGAGAGTTGAGAATTAGTACTTTAATTGCATGTCTTAGGCAATCTAATTCATGTCGAAAGAGTGATTTCGAAATTTATTCCAACTTGGCTTACTAACAAGATTAAAAACTATAATTAAAATGATGGTATCAAATGCATGATTATTTAATTTCATAATATTTATTGTCTTCTTGATTATACTATCTAGGATTTAATTAATTTATGCAATAGAGTAGTTAGAATTAACTTCCATTTTTGAACATCGTAAACAAGATTAAAATTGAGTAGTAATAGTGAGTGATTGAAATCAACATTTCCTCGTGGGATCGATTTCTGAAGTACTATAACCGGTACACCGTATACTTGCGATATTTAAGCTTTTAGAAAAAGCATATCAAGTTTTTGGCGCCGTTGCCGGGGAATTTGATTGCTTTAATTTATTACATTATGAACCTTGATTTAAGATTTTGGATTACGATATTTAATTTGTTGTTGTTTGTTGTGAATTTTCAAGATTTGACTGTTCATGCCGCGTACAAGGAGTTCGTAGGAAGAACTTGAACCGTTCAATCCGGAGATAGAGAGATTTCTATTAAGTAACCGCAAGTCAAATAAGAAGAAGAATCGGAGTAGAAGGATTATTATGGCTGAAGAAGAAAATCCACCGCGTTTGATGGACTTTGCCACGCCAGCATTGAGTGGTGCTCAACAAGGTGTGGTAAGACCTACGGTAAATGCGAACCAGTTTGAAATTAAACCATCGCTTTTACAAATGATTCAAAACAGTATCCAATTCTATGGTTTGGCAAATGAGGATCCAAATGCTCATTTGGCAAATTTCTTAGAAATTTGTGATACTTTTAAGATTAACGGAGTTTCGGCGGATGCAATCAAGCTTAGGCTTTTCCCTTTTTCATTAAAGGACAAGGCAAAAGCTTGGTTGAATTCCCTTACTAGGGGATCTATCACAACTTGGGACCAATTAGCCCAAGTCTTTTTGTCAAAATATTTTCCCCTAGCAAAAACTGCCAAAATTATAAAAGATATTACTACTTTTGTTCAACATGACTCTGAATCTTTGTATGAGGCATGGGAAAGGTTCAAAGAATTGCAGCGAAGTTGCCCACACCACAATTTGCCAAGGGAGTTGCTGATGCAAACATTCTATAATGGTGTGAATCCCACCACTCGAGGAACCATTGATGCGGCAGCGGGGGGATCTTTGATGAGGAAGACCACGGAGGCTGCATTTGAGTTATTGGAAGAAATGTCAATGAACAATTGCATGTGGCCAACCGAGAGAGCTAGGGATACAAATTTCTCAAATACAAGGAGAGTTCATGCAGTAGATTCAGTGGTAGCTTTGCAAGCTCAAATTGAGCAATTGACGCAAAAAATTAATAGCCTAGGTGTGGGTAGTAATCCAACTAGTGGGTGTAGTATATGCGGACACCAAGGCCATGGAAGTGAATGGTGTAATTTGGGTATGGCTAGTACTAGGGGTGTTCAAAACTCGAACCGACCCGAATAACCCGAACAACCCGAACCGAACAAGCTATTCGGGTAGGGTTGTTAAGGTTATTAGGGTAGGGTAGGGTTGAGGATTTGAGGGTAATTCGGGTTCGGGTCGGGTGAAACCTTGATTAACCCGACCCGCCCGATTAACACTCAAAACTCACCGTTTTAACCCATTTTTTGCCTTTCACATTTCCACGCCTCCTCTTCCACAGCCAAAAACCAAAATCCCTAATTTCTCATCTCACCCCTCGCCTCATTGCCACGACGCCACCCCATCCCATTATCGTCGCCGGTGCTACTCCATCGGCCACCAGCTACTCTCTTTCTTGCTAACCATGATTGAGGAATTTGATGATCTTCTTGTTGATTCTTCTTCTTGCTCTCTTACAAGCGTGCATGCACACACGCACAAATGGGGAAAAGACTGGCATAAATCTAATGGAGCTGTTGGCATCTATCACATGTTTATTTTGATTTATTTCTCTGCATCTTTGAATTTTACAAGAATTTTTGTTTGTCTTTGCAGAGAAGAGATAAATCGCAGGAAGTCCATGTTAATTTCTGTAATTTTGAATCAAAATTCCAAATTAAAAATGATTCATCTGACTTGACCTTTCTCTGCCTTTGCCAGGGTCGTCATCGACAATGCCGTTTGCCCCACTGGCCATTGCAACTGTTGTCAAGGTAACCCTTCCACGAAACTGCAAAATACACGAATCAGAGTTCATTTGCTTCAACAGAATTGACAAATCATATATGTTTGCTTTTAATTTCTTCCAAAATATTGACCGAGTATCGCTTCCTTTGGCCTCTTGCCTGACCTTGCAGTTTGACAGTGCCCAAAAACATAGAATTTTGCTTGAAGTTGTTCAGGTTCTCACGGATCTGAACCTCTTTATTAAAAAAGCTTATATTTCTTCTGATGGAAGATGGTTCATGGATGGTAAGATATATGAACTCTTTTGCTCTTCGTTCTTTTTTTTTCCACAAATTTTGGTTTATTTGCTAACGTGAGATCGGAAGTTTGCGCACGTTAGCACTGTCATTTGTTCAAATTAAAAACAGAGTTTTTGAGAGTTATATTGATTATATTTTTTGCTGTTTTTCTTTTCATCTTCTGCAGTCTTTCATGTTACTTATTTAAACGGAAATAAGTTGACAAGCGAGAGCGTTATTAACTATATTGAGCAGGTATTTATCGTTGAATGTAATTTAAGTTGGTTAGTGATTGTAGCTTCTTTGAAACCTTCTCTCTTTAGTTAAAAATATTTGGATTTTAATATATTTTTATTTTAAACATATATTTCGGGTTATTCGGGTGGGCCCCGAATAACTGCGGGTTGTTCGGGTAGGGGCCAAAACTATTAATAGGGTAGGGTCGGGTTGAGATTTATAGTGTTTTTCGGGTGTCGGGTTGTTCAGGTTCAGGTCGGGTTGGCCCGAACCCGCCCAATGAACACCCCTAGCTAGTACGGATGAACAAGTTAGTTTCATCCAAGGACAAGGAAGAGGAAACCCATATTCAAACACTTACAACCCCGGTTGGAGAAACCACCCGAATTTTTCTTGGGGCAATAGTAGTAACCAAAATAGGGCAGTGGGGTTTCAACAACCCCAAGATCAATTTGGAGCGTTGGAGGTTAAAATGGATAGATTTTTGGAGGGCATCAATATGAAGTTTAATGCTCAGGAGGAGGCCCAGAAGAGGATGGAAACTAAGTTTGATCAAATAACCAAGAATAAGGCTTCCTCCATTCATAATTTGGAAGTTCAATTGGGGCAAATTGCCAAGGCTCTTCCGTCGCGAGTACCAGGGAATTTACCAAGCAACACGGAGGACAACCCAAGAGAACATTTAAAAGCCATAAAATTGAGGTCAGGAAAGTCTTACATTAATGAATTTGTTAACACTAACAATTTTGGTAGTGTGCAGGAAACTAAAGGGCAAAATGGCCTTTGTGTCGCGAGCGCGACACCTGTTGCGAGCGCGACAGGAGAAGGAGCTACCCCCATCGTGAGTGAGGTTGGTGTCGCGAGCGCGCCAGAGTCTTCTGTCGCGAGCGCGACACCTATCGCGAGCGCGACGGAGGGGGTTGTACCAGAAAAAATTCCAAGGATTTTCACACCACGACCACCATTTCCGCAAAGGTTGAAGCAAGAAAGTCAAGATAAGCAATTTCTATCTTTTCTTGATAAATTGAAGCATGTTCATATAAATTTAAATTTTATTGAGGCTATAACACAAATTCCTAACTATGCAAAATTTCTTAAAGATTTAATTGCTAAGAAAAGAAGTTGGGAAGATGTTTCAACCATTGAATTGACTGAGGCATGTAGTTCTATCATAACAAATAATTTGCCTACTAAGCTGAAGGATAATGGTAGTTTTACCATTCCATGCATTTTAGGAGATGTTGAGTTTCCTAAGTGTTTATGTGATTTAGGAGCAAGCATTAACCTTATGCCATTATCTATTTTCAAGAAATTGGGGTTAGATTATGTTAAACCTACTTCAATGGTTTTACAATTAGCTGATCAATCCATTAAAAAACCATATGGTATAGTGGAAGATGTATTAGTTAAGGTTGACAAATTTATTTTGCCTGCCGATTTTGTCATTTTGGATTTTACATATGATGTGAAATGCCCATTGATTTTAGGGAGACCTTTCATGAGAACAGGTAGGGCATTGGTTGATGTCTATGAGGGTTCATTAATTTTGAGAGTGGGGGATGATAGTGTAGAATATCGCATGGATAGGGCATTAAGATACCCCATGGAGGAGAATATATGCATGAGGATAGATGTCATTGATGTTTGTGTAGCAGCAGTATTTAATGAAGTAGGTGTAGATGAGGAAATCATTGAGGAAGAAGCTAGTGGGAAGGAGGAGCAAGAGGGTGCAAGGTCAGAACGATTATATCGAAATGATGCACCTATACCACCTTCAATTGTAAGTCTTCCTACGGTGGAGTTGAAAGAGTTGCCAAGTCATTTGAGATATGCATTCCTTGGTCTAAATCATACTTTACCTATCATTGTGTCTAATAAACTTACTAGTCATCAGGAATTTTTGCTAGTAGAGGTGGTTAAAAAGAGAATAAAAAGTATAGGTTGGCAAATTTCGGATTTGCAATGAATTAGTCCTAATGTTGTCATGCATAGGATTAATTTTTTAGATGATTGTCAACCTAGAGCAGATAGGCAAAGGAGACTTAATCCAAACATGAAAGAAGTAGTTAAGAAAGAGATCATCAAATTGTTAGATGCTGGGATTATCTATCCAATTTCGGATAGTTCTTGGGTGAGCCCAATACATTGTGTACCTAAGAAAGGAGGTATGACAGTAGTTAGGAATGAGAATGGAGAATTGATTTCTACTAGAACTACCACGGGTTGGAGGGTTTGTATTGATTATAGGAAGTTAAATTCAGCTACTAGGAAGGATCACTTTCCTTTACCCTTCATTGATCAAATGTTAGAAAGGGTAGCTGGTCATTCTCATTACTGTTTTTTGGATGGGTATTCGGGCTATTTTCAGGTTTTTATATACCCTAGTGACTAAGAGAAGACTACTTTTACTTGTCCATATGGCACTTTTGCCTATAGACGAATGCCGTTTGGGTTATGTAATGCACCTGCAACTTTTCAAAGGTGCATGACCTCTATCTTTGGGGATATGATTAAGCACATCATGGAAGTTTTCATGGATGATTTTTCAGTCTATGGAGATTCATTTGAGATATGTTTAAATAATTTAGATAGAGTGTTGGCTAGGTGTGAGGAAACTAACTTAGTGTTAAATTGGGAGAAGTGTCACTTTATGGTTGAAGAGGGAATAGTTCTTGGCCATAAGATTTCTAGTAGGGGCATTGAAGTGGATAGAGCCAAGGTTGAACTCATAGAGAAATTACCCCCTCCCACTACACTTAAGGGCATAAGATCATTCTTAGGACATGCTGGTTTCTATAGAAGATTCATTAAGGACTTTTCATTAATAGCTAAGCCTTTAACTAATTTATTGGTTAAGGAAGTACCTTTTGAATTTTCTGATGATTGTATGCATGCTTTTAATTCTTTAAAGAAGGCCCTTACAACTGCACCTATTATCACTACTCCTAATTAGGAGTTACCTTTTGAGATTATGTGCGATGCAAGTGACTTAGCGGTTGGTTGTGTGTTAGGTCAAAGGATTGGTAAAAATTTGCATGTAATCTACTATGCTAGTCATACTTTGTCACCTCCTCAAGTGAATTATACAACTACTGAAAAATAAATGTTGGCTGTTGTCTATGCATGTGATAAATTTAGGTCTTATTTGTTAGGATCTAAAGTTATAATTTATACGGATCATGCAGCTTTGAGATATTTGTTTGCTAAGAAAGATGCTAAACCTAGGTTAATTCGTTGGGTCCTTTTATTGCAAGAATTTGATATAGAAATTAAAGATAAGAAAGGCTCTGAAAATTTAGTAGCTGATCACTTATCTAGGTTAGAAAATGCTGAAGGACCATTAGGGGATAGTCATGAAATCAATGAATCTTTTCCGGATGAATCTCTTATGTCAATAAATTATAAGCATGTGCCTTGGTTTGCAGATTTTGCTAACTTTCTTGCTGCAGGAATCATACCCTATGGCTTGACATGGCAACAGAAAAAGAAATTTTTTAGTGATGTGAAAAACTATCTTTGGGAGGAGCCCTACTTATTTAGGATTAGTGGGGATGGTATCATAAGAAGATGTGTGAGTGAGGAAGAAACGGTGGATATTTTAGGTCATTGTCATTCATCATTGTATTCAGGCCATAATGGTGGAGCAAAAACTGCTTCTAGGGTTTTAGAGTGTGGATTTTATTGGCCTACCCTTTTTAATGATGCTAGGATTTTTGTAGCTAAATGTGATAAGTGTCAAAGGGCAGGAAACCTAGGGAAGAGAGATGAAATGCCTTTGAATAATATTTTGGAGGTTGAACTTTTTGATGTGTGGGGAATAGACTTTATGGGTCCATTTCTTATATCTTTTGGGAAATCATACATATTGGTTGGGGTAGACTATGTCTCCAAATGGGTTGAAGCTGAAGCTTTAGCAACCAATGATTCAAAAGTGGTTCTCTCATTTTTGAAGAAACTCTTTTCACGGTTTGGAGTGCTAAGGGCTATCATAAGTGATGGAGGTACGCATTTCATCAATCGTTCTTTTGCATCATTATTGAATAAGTATGGTGTTCACCATAGAGTAGCTACTCCATACCACCCACAAACTAGCGGTCAAGTCAAAGTGTCCAATAGAGAACTTAAATGGATTTTAGAAAAAACAGTTTCTAATTCTAGAAAAGATTGGGCACATAAGCTTGATGATGCATTGTGGGCATATAGGACTGCTTTCAAAGCACCTATTGGAATGACTCCATATAGGTTAGTGTATGGAAAAGCATGTCATCTTCCTGTTGAGTTAGAGCATAGGGCATATTGGGCTATTAAGACCTTAAATTATGACATGCAAGATGCTGGGTTAAAAAAATGTTTGCAATTAAATGAACTTGATGAATTACGTCTTTTTGCTTATGAAAATGCACGATTATACAAGGAAAGGTCTAAAAAGTGGCATGATGCTCATATCAAATATAAAAGTTTTAAGACTGGGGATAAGGTTTAACTTTTCAATTCTCGCTTAAAATTATTTCCTGGAAAATTGAGGTCTAGATGGAGTGGACCTTTTGAAGTTACTCAAGTTTTTGACCATGGATATCTAGAACTAAAAAATAACAAAGGCGACTTGTTTAAAGTTAATGGGCATCGCTGTAAAATATATTTTGATGGAGCATTTGAGAGTAAAGAGGTATCTTTTATCTCTTTAGAATTGGCTTAGTGTTATTCATTTATTTTTTTTACTTTCTATTGTTTTTAAGTAAATAATTTTATTTTTCTTTGATTATTACCTTATTTAGAATACTTACATATTTTTATTTTTATTTTACAGGTGTTTATGTTTGCTTATTTATGTTTTTTTATATTTCCATATATATATATATATATATAATACAAAAATATTACATTTTTAAAATTTAAGTCATGAACATTTCATCATTATCGCGAGAGAGACATTTGTCGCGAGCGCGACAAGGATGAGTGGGACGGATCACAAGACTTTGTCGCGAGCGCGACCATGTAATCTTGATTTGGGCAAATAGGCTCTGTCGCGAGCGCGACACCATCGCGAGCGCGACAGCTGCTTTTGAGGATAAGGCATATACTCTCTGTCGTGAGCGCGACTTGATTCGCGAGCTCGCTAGTTCAAATACCGTGCCTTGTCGCGAGCGCGACAATGTCGCGAGCGCGACAATGTCGCGAGGTCGCGACGGGACACGGGATTTGAATTTCTTAGGGTTTTAGCTGCCTTTTCACCTACCCCTATATATAGTTAAAACCCTACATAAACTATTCACCTTCTCCATTCAGCAGCTCTTGGGTTTTCACCATTTTTTCTCTCAAAATTTTGAGTTCTCTTCTCCTCTGTTCTTTCTCTTTTGCTTTTGTGGAGTGTTTTTGCTGGCTTTGGTGTTGTTTCTTCTTCTTCTACACTTGTTATTGTGATTTCAGCTTGGGTTTCTTTATTCTCCATCATGGTGCGCATAAAATCCATTGGACGCAAGGATAAGCAGCCAGTTGCCGAGCCAAGTTCTCCACCAACACCACCTGTTGAGTATCTTCAGGCCAGGTTTGAGTGTCCCTTCCCTATCTACTCTGAAGATGAAGGGAAAAAGTTTAAGTTTTTTAACACCAAAACCTATGTAGGCATGTTGCATCTAGATACTGAATTGCTTAATGATTTAGGTTTGACTGCTCAATTTGATAAATATATCAAATACATGAAATGGGAGAAATTTTCTGTCATGAATTTACCTATTAGGAGGGATTGGGCTGTAGAGTTTTTTGTCACATTGGCTTATGTTGATAATAAAAAGACTCACATTAAATTTCGACACCAGGGCGCTGAGTTTACATTTGGTTTTGACGAACTTCATGTTTGGTTTGGTTTTCCATTGAATGGAACACGCTTTAATTCAAATTTATTTGATCACCGACCAATTTGGACAACACTAACTAGCTTGGCGGAATTCAATAACAAAAATGCCTCTAATAGACTTATTAAGGACAATGGCTTGTTTTTATTTCATAAGTATTTATGCCATGCTTTATTTGGATGCGTAGAAAGTACCAAAGTTCAGTCCAAGGACTTGTTTGTGCTTTATTTGTTACTATCACGTAAAACACCATGCTCCATAGATTTTATCTTTGATGGGTTATACCATGCATCAATTGCTAGAACTAAAACTGTAGGCATGTGCCATATGGTCACCGGTATCATTTTAGGGTGTTTAGGTAATTTTGTTTTGGCTGAAAATGAACATGTGACTTTAATGGATATCCAATATCTTCGTAACTCCCATGTTTTAGATCGACATGCTATGCCTCCGCAGTTTTTGTCGCGTTTTGTGCAGGAAATGAGATCTAATCGTGCCAAAGGAACAGGAAAAGCACCTGAAACATCTACTGCTGCTGAACCGGATGATTTCGATGAGGCTGATGATGAAGAAGAAGATACTATGGCGAGTGATTTTGGTATGGGTCGTGATGATCGGGATGAGCCCAGTGTCGATGCTGCGCAAGAGGACAATGCTGGATTGCAGCGGGTCATGTCTCGGTTGGATGGGATTGAGGCTGCCAATCAAAGCATGGCGGCTCAGATGGATTCCCTTGAGACGACTGTCCAGCAACTGCACAAGAGTCATAAGAGCCTCAGCCGCAAGCTCCTTTCCTTTTTTCGCCACCACAATATTCCTTTTACGCCTTCTCCACCAGGATCCCCAAGTGGGACTAATGAGTAATGTTACCTTCTCCTGTTTTTAATTATTTTCTATGTTTTCGTGCTGTTTGTGTTGTGCTTGTCCGTGTTGTATGTATTGTTTTGTGGAGTCTTCCTTACACAATGAGGACATTTTGTCCTTTAAGTGTGGGAAAGCTAGTTGGTAGTATGCATATAGGATTAGTGTTAAATGTTTTATGTTGAGTTGTGTGATGGAGTTATTCTTTGTGAAATTTTTGCCTATTAACATATGTAATTAGTCTTTGCATAGTTAATTATGAGTTGATTTGATACATTTACTAACTTAGAATTAAGGGTCTTTAGTTTTAATATGATTATGTTTCTATGGATAGGCATGTTTAGGTAAAGTACTTTGGTATATGGTTTTTTTAAGCCAAGTTTCTTTAAGCATGTTCTTTAGAATAGTGAGAATGCATAGAGTAGAGTTTTATCATAGCTATGGTGAGCTTTTGAGCCTTAACACATTAAAAACATTTTTTGTTGAGAGAATTCCTCTTGTATTCATTATTCTAGAACTTGTGTTGGATAATTTTTGAGATCACATTTAGTATGAGATGTGCATGAAAAATGATAAGGGCATTAGATTACACCATTTTGGCTTACTTTAAAAACTTACCTTTTTGACTTTAGGTAGCCATTTTGAGCCTAAACTATTTTATTCATGAGCTTATTTTTAGCCTTGTGCCAATTTCTATCCAATTCAACTTTGAGCTTGACCCCTTATGTGAAAAATGTAGTTATGCTTTGATGAGTAGGATATAGTATTGATATATTTTAAGTATGAGTTTTTGAATATGTGTCTAATCCCTGAAATTTAAAGCCACTAGTACTTCCTTAGTTAGTAAAAAAAAAAGAGAAACAAATATAGAAGAGAAGGAAGAAACAAACAATTACACTAGTTTGCTTTTAAAAGAAGGAAAACAAAAGTAAGGAAGGCAACTAGTTGAAGTTGAGTATCGGTGAAAACTAGTGGGAAGTGAAAAATTATTGTAAGGGGATATGGAAATTGAATTAGTATAATTAGAAATCATGCTTTAGTGCAATTTTTGCAATACATAATCTTACTTGTTTGAGTATTTGCTATATTTTCCACATGAATGAGCTACTTAACCAAAATTTTCCTACCTTAACCTAAGCCAAGCTATAACCCTTTAAAGACCCTTTTGATTTTGTGCATTATTTTATGCTAGTAATGGAGATTTTTATTTAATACAAGCTTATGGTATGTGGGGGTACAAGAGGAAATATGAGTTAAACACAATCCATTAAACACTTGAGTGACCTAAGGTAGAAATTATGAGAGAATAACTCTACATTTTGTATTACTTGCTAGGATAGAATACATGTTGTAAGAAATAAAGGTTTTTAAGAGCTTTATATCATTGTACTTTGCATTCTCTTGTTTATCCTATTTTGAGCATATGAGTATTAAACCTTATAGATCCAAGATTTTATTTTGGTATTTGTTGACATTGACTCATGATTAATATGTTAAAGAAACCTTGCGTGTGTTAATTTGTGAGAATTTTAAGAAGGACAACTCCATATTCCATGTTTTATGTTTAAATTAAATGTTTGAGCTTTGATGGTTTCTAGCATCTTGAGTTTTTGCTTGAGGACAAGCAAACGTTTAAGTGTGGGGAATTGATAGGAGCTTGAAAAGCTCATAAATATTGTGTGTTAATGTGTGGTTTTGTCTAGTATTGTGTTTATTATTTTGGTATTTATCTATATTTTGTTGCTTTTATGTGTTTTTTTTTGTGTGTAGTTGTTTTATTTGTTTTATAGGAGAAGGGAATGATTTAAAGTTTAAAGGAGTTAAGTGGAGGAAAGAAATCCATATGAGCTACATTGAAGGTGTCGCGAGCGCGTCAAGGGGGAGAGATCGCCACAGTATGAAGGGCGGAGAGCCAGGCCAGTCAAGCATAAGCGTGCCATGTCGCGAGGGCGACAAAGCAAGACTAGCTCGCGACAGCTAGCGAAGCCAGCCAAGCAGAGGTGTGTCTTGTCGCGAGCGCGACAGGAGTCGCGAGGTCGCAACAAAGTGCGGATGGGCAGTTAGAATTCTAAAGTGATGCAACTTTTCATGAACAAATACAACTTTTGTGAAAAGATATCTTGAAGGAACATAACTTTTAGAGAGATATATATATGCCAAGTGACAGAATTTTAGAGAAGAGAAGAAATTTTATAATTTGATTTTGTGATCCTAAGAACAATTAATTTTCTTTTAGTACTTTAGTTTTTATTTTCATGTTTTGAAGAGGAGACAAGAAGCAAGGATGAAGAAATCTTGTGTGAAAGGAAAAGGGTTGAGAGATCCCCTTCTTCTTGTTCTTATGTTTTATTATTCTTCCTTGTAATCTTTACATGAATATTATGTTTGCATTTGAATATATATGAACAAATTTCTATTTCCATTTTCAATATTGATTTTTGATTGTAGTATTTTCTATTAAAAGTTTATTGGTATCATTATAAGTTAAGGAAGACGACCTTCAATGTGCAATTCCTTTTCTGAAAATTAACAAAATGGTTATAAATAAGAGAGTTAGCGAGAGCAACATCTTATTGAAAGTTAATAGAAAATTCATTATCGAAGCATAGTTAGAGAGATCACATGTGGAGATAATTGCTATAGGTTGGTAGATAATCTTAAAATGTGTAATTAAAACCCACTAGTTCATTAACGAGAGTTGAGAATTAGTACTTTAATTGCATGTCTTAGGCAATCTAATTCATGTCAAAAGAGTGATTTAGAAATTTATTCCAACTTGGCTTACTAACAAGATCAAAAAACTATAATTAAAATGATGGTATCAAATGCATGATTATTTAATTTCATAATATTTATTGTCTTCTTGATTATACTATCTAGGATTTAATTAATTTATGCAATAGAGTAGTTAGAATTAACTTCCATTTTTGAACATCGTAAACAAGATTAAAATTGAGTAGTAATAGTGAGTGATTGAAATCAACATTTCCTCGTGGGATCGATTTCTGAAGTACTATAACCGGTACACCGTATACTTGCGGTATTTAAGCTTTTAGAAAAAGCATATCAGTTCCCATCAAAATGAATTATAAATGAATTGTCCGTTTTATATATGTTTATTTATAGTTTACTGGATAGTATTTTATGCCATGATTTTACTGATTTATGTGCAACACTTTATCACTTTCCAAACTTGATTGAGTGTGCCTTTATTTTTATGCATAATTATCTGCGTAAGAAGAAAGATAAAAACAATTAATTTAAAAGTCCAATTATTCTTCACTAATCCAAGGTATAAATAAGAGTGAGGTTTCGAACTCTCTTTGGTTTTGGCCTTATAAGGTTGGAATACTATTTTTCAATATTCTATTAGGTGGTAACTCCTTTATATCTACCTTATGGTGGCCAATATAGAGGCACACTATTCAATCGATCAGGAGACCTTTTTATCTGACTAGCCCTAAAAGTGGGTCTTGGTCCGAATGGAATGGTCATTACCCATGTGCTCTTTTGTTTCCTCTTATTTTCACCTTTCAAGGGGATTAGGTAAAATTGAACAGGCATTAACATGTGTGTCACAGAAGGTTTCCAAATAGCCCATCTATTACTGACATAGATAGTGGATAGGCCAGAAAAGCTACGTCTTTAGACAACTTACACTTTTCTCTCAATTCTTTTACTTGTGTGGCATCCAATGTTGTATGCTTTTTTATATGATCCTTATTCCTACACCACTCCAGGAAACTAAGGTAAAAAATTCTATCGGCACTAGACCCACTTGGGTTATTACTCAAAGCCATTATTAAAACAAGACTAATTAAAATAAAATCCCTAATTTGTGACCAAGAAGCAAACACTAAGATGTCTAAAAAGGGACTCGATAAATAGAAAGATGAAGATGAGGATGTAGATGAAGATGAAGATGAAGACAAAGAACCCGAGTTTGAAATATAGTAGCAAGACATCCAAGTAGAGAAAACTTACTTGGTAAAAGTCTACAGAAGAATTTTAGTGAAAGATACTCTAGAATCGAAGCCCTAAAACTCAAAGGAAAGAAATTAAAAACTTCAAAGAAAGGAAAAAAAGCAAATCATTAAAAGGTATGAAAATTTTCCTTAATTGACTATTTATAATTACATGGATTGGCCTCCGCAGCGACCAATATGGAGATAAAGAGCGATCCCACTATGTGGCAATTCGCGAATGGGCTTGACGAAAACAAAAAATGCCATCAATTGAATTACATCATTTACGAAGCGTTGTCTAGAGGAAAAGTGAAAGAACCTTTAAAAATTTAAGGTGCGAAAAGCCTCCTCAGTTCGCATTCCTTCAATCCTTTATGGATCAAAATGTGATGAACCTTTAAAACTTTAAGGAGCGAAAAGCCACCTAAATTTGCATTCCTTCAATCTTTTACTGATAGGGATGTTGCGAACTTTTAGAAAATTAAAGGTGCAAAAAACCACCTTAGTTCACATTCCTTCGATCCTTCATGGATCGAAACATCGTCAACCTTCAGAAATTTAAGGCACAAAAAGCTATCTCAATTTGTATTCCTTGGATCCTTCACGGATTAGAATGTTGTAAACCTTCAAAAATTTAAGGCGCAAAAAGCCATCTCAATTTGCATTCCTTAGATCATTCACAAATCAAAACTTTGTGAATCTTCAAAAATTTAAGGCATTAAAAGCTGCCTTAGTTCGCATTCTTTCGATCCTTTATGGATTGTAACATTGTGAACCTTTAAAAATTCAATGCACAAAAAGCCAACTCAGTTCGCATTCCATCAATCCTTTACAGATCGAAACATTGCAAATTTATAGAAATTTAAGGCGCAAAGGCATGAAAAGTCATCTCAATTCGTATTCCTCCGATCGTTTACGGACTGAAACATCGAGAACCTTTAGAAATTCAAGGTACAAAAAACCACCTTAGTTCACATTCCTTCGATCCTTCACGAATCAAAATGTTGCGAACCTTCAGAAATTCAAGGCAAGAAAAATTACTTCACTTTGCATTCCTTCGATCCTTCATGGATCGAAACGTCACAGACCTTTAGAAATTTAAGGCACAAAAAGCTGGCTTAGTTCACATTCCTTCGATCCTTCACCGATCAGAACATCACGAACCTTTATAAATTCAAGGCATGAAAAGTCGTCTCAATCCCATTCTTTGGATCCTTCACGGATCGGAACATTACGAACCTTTAAAAATTCAAAGCATGAAAAGCTATCTTAATTTGCATTCCTTGGATCCTTCACGGATTAGAATGTCACGAATCTTTAGAAATTCAAGGCATGAAAGGCCGGCTTAGTTCGCATTTCTTCAATCCTTCATGGATTGGAATGTCATGAACCTTCAAAAATTCAAGGCATATAAAGCTATCTCAATTTTCATTCCTTCAATCCTTTATGGAATGAAATGTTGTGAACCTTTAAAAATTCATTGTATGAAAAGCCGCTTTAGTTCATATTCCTTTGATCCTTCACAGATTGAAATGTTAGGAACCTTTAGAAATTCAAGGCAAGAAAAGCTGCCTCACTTTGCATTCTTTTGATCTTTCACAAATCAAAAAGTCGTGAACCTTCAGAAATTCAAGGCCCAAAAAGCCACCTTAGTTCGTATTTTTTCGATCCTTCATGGATCGAAATGTCGCGAACCTTCAAAAATTTAAGGTGCAAAAAGCTGCCTCAATTTGCATTCCTTCTATCCTTCACAGATCAAAATGTCTCAAACCTTCAGAAATTTAAGGCGCGAAAAGCTGCCTCAATTTGTATTCCTCCGATCTTTGAAGGATTGAAACGTCATGAACCTTTAGAAATTCAAGGCATGAAAAACTACCTCAATTCACATTCCTTTGCTCCTTCACAGATCGGGACATCATGAACCTTTAGAAATTCATGGCAAGAGAAGCCTCCTTACTTCGCATTCCTTCGATCCTTCACGGATCAGAACATTGTGAAACTTTAGAAATTCAAGGCATAAAAAGCCACCTCAGTTCGCATTCCTTCAATCCTTCAAGGATTGGAACGTCGCGAACCTTCAAAAATTCAAGGTACGAAAAGCTACCTCAATTTGCATTCCTTCTATCCTTCACAGATCGAAACATCTCGAACCTTTAAAAATTTAAGGCACAAAAAGCTGCCTCAATTCGTATTCCTCATGAACCTTTAGAAATTCAAGGCATGAAAAACTACCTCAGATCACATTCTTTTGATCCTTCACAGATCAGGACATCGTGAACCTTCAGAACTTCATGGCAAGAAAATCCTCCTTACTCGCATTCCTTCGATCCTTTACGGATCAAAACGTCGTGAACCTTTAGAAATTCAAGGCACAAAAAGCCAACTCAGTTCACATTCCTTCGACCCTTCACGGATAAGAACATCGTAAACCTTCAAAAATTTAAAGCGCAAAAAGCCTTTTTAATTTGTATTCCTCTAATATTTTAAGGATTGGAATGTTGCAAACCTTTAGAAATTCAAGGGCTGAGAAACTATCTCAATTCGAATTCCTTCAATCCTTTATGGATCGGAACATCGCAAACCTTCAAAAATTTAAGGCATGAAAAGTCAGCTCAATTTGCATTCCTTTGATCCTTCATAGATTGAAATATCTCAAACCTTGAGAAATTTAAGGCACGAAAAGCTACCTCAATATTGCATTCCTCTAATCCTTTAAGGATCGAAACATCACGAACCTTCAAAAATTTAAGGCATGAAATGCTGCCTTAGTTTGCATTCCCTCGATCCTTCACGGATTGGAACATCGTGAACCTTTAAAAAATCAAGTCACTAAAAGCCGTCTCAATTTGCATTTCTTCAATCCTTTATGGATCGAAATATCTCGAATCGTTAGAATGTTAGGCGCCAATCACCTAAGTCCTTTTTCCTCCAATCTTCAACAGATCAGAATGATGATTCCAAGCGCCATATGCCAGGTGCCTAAATGCTTTTTTCCTTCGATCTTCAACAGATCAGAACGATGATTCTAGATGCCAGTCGGCGAAGTCTTTTTTTTTCGATCTTCCACAGATTGAAACGTCGATTCCAGGCTCCAATTGCCTAAGTCCTTTTTCCTCTGATCTTTCACAGAGCGGAACAACAATTCCAGGTGCCAGTAGCCTAATTTTTTTTCCTCCGATCTTCAACAGATCGGAATGACAATTCCAGGCCCCAATCGCCAAAGTTCTTTTTCTTTTGATCTTCCATAGATTAGAACGATGATTCTAGATATCAGCTGCTTTGATCCCCTTCCTTCGATCTTTATGACAGATTGGAACAATAAGGGGGAACAAATTATAAGGCCAAAATTGTCATTTGTGAGCCCGACACAGCAACCACAAGTCCAACTCAAGTCTAAACATAAGCTCTTCAAGGAGACATACCTAATAAGGCCCAAGCCTAGCTTTCTAGAGGCCTGATAAGCAAGCGAACAAGCAGGTACAGGAACCGAAATGATAGAGTCATTTGATCGGATTGACAAGGTTTGACCTTCGATGTCCCACTGATACATGCCTCTGTCCCATCCATCACCTGCTTAGTATCACATCGCCGAACACCTATTCTGACATCTAAGTAGAAAACTCAAGTGGCTCTCGACGTCTCCTATAAATACTAGGTCATCCCACATATAAGACAGGTTGAACTCCTAATCTCTCTCTTTCTTTATGCTCTTCTGATCTAAATCTCTCACTCACTTAAATTTCAGACGGTCTGCTCTGGCTAACCTTTTTGTAGGACTTATGCTTATTATATCTGATCAGACTTTGCAAGCATTATCTCTTGAACATGGCTCCCATCTAATCCCCACCAAATGACCTACCTCTTTTATTAAATCTTAGGATTTATCAGTAACCGTTACAAATTTTAACGTATAAATTTAATAAATTATACAATTTGTAATGTTATTTTAATAGTTAAAAATATTTTTAAATTAAAAAATATAAATTAAATATAATATAATATTTATGAAAAAAATTAAAAAATAAAATTTTTATAATTATAAAAATTTAATATATCCAATATGAAATTAACAATAAAGTTAACCATGTAAAATAATAAATAAATAAATAAATAATTATAATAAAAAAGATAATTCCAATATTTTTATAAAAATAGATATATTATAATAATATTTTAATAAATTATATATCATTATATTTATAAATTATTAAAAAATTTAAATATAAATGTGTAATGCTTGAAAAAAAATTTCCCTCTTTATTACTTTTCTATTTTTCTTTAATTTTCTTATTTATTTATTTTATTTATTATTTAATTAAAATTATAATTAAAAATTAAATAATGAAAATTAATAAAAAAAATAAATACAAATTAATAAATGATATAAACGAAAAATGTTAGTATATTTTATTATATGCTTGATATACTTAATATTTCTCACTTATTACTATAGAATTTAATATAAATTGTAATTAAATATATTAATATTGAATATTAGTATAGAAAATTTAGTGTAGAATGAAATTATAAACTATAATAAAATATTCTAAATATTAGAAAATATTGTAATTATATAGTATTTTATATACTATAAATATAATATATAACATGTATATAAGTTGGTTAGTCAACACTTGATTATAATTTTTTAAAAATTATAATTTTAAATTTTCGATAGATTTTAGATGGATTTTTATTGACCAAAACTTCTTTTCTCTCTCTCTCTCTCTTTTTCACAACGTTATTCAGATCCGCTGTTCCGATTTATTATTTTGATATTTTCTAACGAAAGCTCTGCCCTGGATTCCGGAGCTGAACAGAAAAATAAAGCCATGGCAATCCCCTGGAGTCTCACTTCCAATCAGCTCCAGTTCTTCAACTCTCAAGGTAACCAGTCCATTGTATGTTCCAATTTATCACAGCTTAAAACCGCTGCGTTTCTTTCTTAACAAAATTGTAAAACAAACTAAAAAATTTTGTTTACAGGTTATCTTGTGATAGAATCGTTTGCAAACCGGGAAGAAATCGATGGTATGATGAAGAGAATGGAGCAAATGCTTCATGATTTTGACTGCAATTCCACCGCCTCAATTTTCTCCACCAAAAATCAGGTTCAAGCATATATATATATATATATATATATATATATATATATATATATATATCATTAGTACATAATTTGGAATTTAACAATTTCTTATTGATTTATTTTGCTTTTAGCAACGGTTAACTGATACTTACTTTTTCGAGAGCGCCGAGAAGATATCTTTCTTCTTCGAAGGTATTGAAATTTTATTTCTTAAAAAATATATAGCATATTTAGGCAGATGGTTTACATTTTGTTTGTAGTCACTGAATTGATCTTTTTCTATTATAGATTGATTGGAAAATGATAGTGTCCTATAGTTTATGGTTGAGATTCAGTTGGTCAATAATAACAATGTACTAAACTGAAATAAAGTTAGGGTTCTGTAGTTTAGAAGACCAAAATGTGGAGTCTTTATGATGTTGTTTTCTGTAAGACCCATTAGTTAGAGACCAGTTCCTTTCTTGTGTGCAATATTGGCATGATTGTGAAAACAACGCCCTGTGTTGGAGAGGATAGGTGTGGTTTCTTTTTTTTTTCCTATGCCTTGCTGATTTGGCGGGAATTTGCTACTGTTTAATTTGTTACTTGTAATAGTGCCCTCAAGCAACTTTGGTGCTTTAGGGAGATTCAGGGTAGCCTGGAGCTAACAATTGGCATTTGTTAATTTGGCAGAGAAAGCTTTCGGAGATGATGGAAACTTACAACAACCAAAGGAGCTCTCTATTAACAAAGTTGGTCACGGTATGTTGTTGTGGCTGAACTGCTACTTTCTGAATGTCACAAACTGCTACTTTACCTGGATTTATTTGACTGCAGTGGCGTTCACAACTTGATGCATATTATTGTATTATTGCTAATTTTGGCCAATGTGGCATATACCTTGCAGCCCTACATGAGGTTGACCCAGTTTTTAAAAAGTTCTCTGACTCTGACAAATTCAAAAGCATGTTATCTTCCTTGGGTTACAAAAGGCCAATCGTTATTCAGTCCATGTACATTTTCAAGGTATGTTACAATTTGATTCACACAAGAATTTCTAGCTTCTTGTTTCTTGTGCTTCAAAGAGTCACAAGCTCAACCCAGTACAACAATAAGAGGAGTGAGGATTACAAGATACAGAGAAAAGAGGAAAAGGGGCAGAAATGAGAGAGACAGAGAGAAAATAAGAGAGATGAGAGGGAAACAAGAAGTCTAGAGAGTTTGACATTCACTAAGTGACAATTTTTGCTACATTGTCCCTTGACATGATGAATTATATGCTCCTATTCTGCTGGGCGTACAATGTCATCAATTGTTTGATCCCTTGCCTAGTTATCAATTTCCATATAATTCCTGCTTGGTCTTGCACTTGACTTGGGGCTTTGTTGATCTGCTATAGTCACTACATTGTTTAATTGTGATAACAATGGAAAATCTCAGAGGAGCAGTGGACTTATTATTTATGATCCTTGTTTCCCTTCTAGACAACAAAAGCCTATAATGTTTCTGTTTAGAGCATATGCTGTGCAGAAGATTGTTTCATTTGACAACAGCATCTTTATTTTGAATGGGGGAATTTTGTTAATTTCTATGGGAAACTTTGGCTCAGTATAGGAGATGAACTGAGCGTGATAAGACATAATACCAGTTTAGGATATGAAGATCAACCCAAAGGTGTCTATTTTTTCATCTATTTGTACAGATTCCTAATTGATGCAGTTCGGGATCCATGTATTTAGAGCATTTGCTGTGCAGCAGATTGTTTCATTTTACAGCAGCATCTATACTTGTAGTAGGGGAATTTTTTTAATTGCTATTCGCAACTTTGGCTTAGTGTAGGAGATGAACTGAGCATGGTAAGACATAATACCAGTTTAGGATATAAAGATCAATCCAGCCGGCATGGAATATTTTAAGGTGTATATGTTGCCGTCTCCTTCTACAGATTCCTATTTGATGCAGTTCAGGATCCATGTTTATTTGCTCTATGATGGCCAATCATTGTGACTTCATAATATATGATAATACTTTGAAATACAGCTTGATGCTGCCTCCGTCATTTTGGAGATTCGTCTAATACTGAAAGACACCCAGATTTGGCCTGATATTTTGCAGCCTTTGTTTAGATTGAATACTGAGAGCTTATAAGATTAAAAAATGGATTGTTATATTCCTGTTGAGTCGAAGCTTGGATTTCCCATTTTGCAGAGGTTATCATATTTGAACCTATTAATTGCATTTGCTAATCTGTAAGATCTTTACTGGCAGCAACCGGGTATTGGAGGTGAAGTAGTACCACATCAGGATAACTCATTTCTGTACACTGAACCACCAACTTGTACAGGGCTGTGGCTGGCCCTGGAAGATGCAACAGTAACAAATGGTTGCCTGTGGGCCATTCCTGGATCCCATAAAAGTATTTCTGCTCTTCTTCTTGGTTTACTTTTTTCTACAAGCAGAGAAAGCAAATGAAATAGCTTAAACTAGTTCTATCTTCTTTTTGTTCTGTTTTCAGATGGTCTGGTCAGAAGATTTCTTAGAGGCGAGCAGGGGGTGTTCTTTGATCGCCCTTCTCCTTCTTATAACCAAAAGGATTTTATGCCTGTTGAAGTGAAAGCTGGTTCTTTGGTTGTCATTCATGGTGATCTTATTCATCAAAGGTAGAAGGAGTCCTGCATTTCTCATTTGTCGTGTCCTGAACTGGGAAGTGTTAGTTTTGCAACTGCTGATGACTTCCAACCTCACCCTTTTTTTTTTCTCTTCTTGTGCATGGGGCTGTAGTTTTGAGAATCAGTCTCCAAAATCGAGGCATGCCTACAGCCTGCATGTGGTGGATACTGATGGCTGCAAATGGGCAGAAGATAATTGGTAAGTCAAGGACCAAATGTTCTCTTCTTCTTCTTCTTCTTCTTTTTTTTTTTTTTTTGAAAATTGCAGCTTTATATTTTCACTGGCTCCTAATATTTTATATGTTTGAGCAAGGTAAATTTTTTCTTTGGCAGTTCATTTAACTTTATTATCTTAACAATCTGAAAGTGTTGTTTGCGTTTGGCTCCATTGTCATCTTCTAAAGAACTTAATTTATTTTGACTTCCAAGAAGAATGTATTTTACTGGATGAAATTTTTCTCATTTTGACTGTAAATTCTTGTTACTTTACATCTTGACTGCTAAAATGTCTAGTCTTTATTTGTTACTATGCTATCACAAGTGATCATTTTGGTTTCCTTTGTCTGTAGGCTGTGTATGCCTGACACCTGGAACTTGGGTTGCCTAATACTTTCCATGTCATGATTATGATTTGTGTTTTAGTTGTAAGAGTTGATGCAAAGATAAACAATGTTTTCTGAGGGGCAAAGCTATTTCAACAAAATGGATTAAATGATTTTGTTTATAAAGTTTTCTTTTTAAAATTGCTGAAAAGTAAAGTAAAGAAAACGGGAAAATCCAACTTTTTTTCTCAGGTTTCCTTGGGAAATAAGTCTTTCCTTTTTAATGATACCGAAAGTAAAAAATGTTCCACGGAGCAAACCTTTTCTTCAATTTTACTTTTATGGGGTTACCATATGGTAATTACAGCGTTTTGGTTGGATTGGGTGACTGACTTCCTTATCCTATTGTAGCCATTTGTTGTTTCCTGTTCTTCAAAAAAAAAAAAAAACATATGAAGGACCAATTATGTTAAGAATAGTGGAGTTTGTCTTGATCTGGATAGGAAATGTCTTATCATTGTAATGGGCAAGTAATCACAATTCTAATCTCTACATATATTTAACTGGTATTGACTCTTCTTAGGATTTTGAATTCTATGAAACAAGGTGTTTCATTTCCTCCCACCTGGTAGTTGCTTTTATTTTGAATGCTTATTTTCTTTTTGCTTTGAATCTTCTCCAGGATTAGACGGAAAGTTGAGCCAGAGCCTCTATATGTGCCTTGATGTAGCCTAACAGATCTATAGTCAGGTTGTTGAATGATCGAGTACTCTATGCATAGCCAAAAGTCTTCTCAGCTGCAACCTTATGAAATTGGGTATACATTGTTTAATTTTGTTGTAATGTACAATAAAAGCTAATAATAAAAAGCTGTATCAGCATTTAATGTTTTAGTAATTTGTTTATGTTATGATGGACAAATGTTAATACATATTTCTTTTGTTTTCAGAGTTTACTGCATATGCATGCATCAACATATAGTTAATGAAACTTCACTGCTAATGAAAGTTATTTTATGTTGGTAATTTGCTCAATTTTATGAAGCAATAATTGCCGGTGAATAACTAGTTATTATCAAAGCAAGTACCTTTTGTCTATTTGTACTGGAGTATAGTGTTAAACTGTGGAGAAGCCTTGTCTAATTTTTTGGACACAGAAAATTTGCTATCGTGTTCCTGCAATATCTGTTACTGGTACTAGGATGTTGTCTTTCTCTCACTTTTTTCTTTTCTCTTTTCCCTTTTCTCATTTTTCTTTTTTCTATTTCCTTGACTGCATCATGGATTGCTAGGCAGTAAAGAGCATAACCAATTCACTGAATACAATATATTACTAGTAGAGTGCAAAAAGATCACATTTTTGGAACAATGGATGAATAGTTTCCCAAGTTGAGTGGTAGTAATGTATTGATGAAGGCAAAGAGTGAAGCCCCATAGGTTTGGTAGTCAAATTTGTTGATGAAACATAGGGTATAGGAATGTGTGGTGTTTCACAAAGTTGTTATTGGTTTCAAAGAGACAAGTACTGTGTAACCAAGCAGAGTGACCCTTTCTGAGCTAAAGATTTTGACAATAGAATCTGAAAACATAGGGCTACAGTACACAAAAGAGCAGAAGCTAAATAGTATTATGGAGTTGCTTTATTGCATACATAAAAGAGATATGGGCAAGAGAGTGTGATAATAATACAAAAGAGGGTGATAAACCAAACTGGGAGTTAAAGTCATTGTAGTTGCCAACTGAAGGATCTTGGTTGTCTTATTGGGACAGAGGGAGAGAGAGAGAGATATTGGAGTCAAAGGGGCAGGAAGCAGAAGCAGCAAAAGAATCCTCTATTTTTGGGCAAAGGCTATTTAATGCAAAGCTTGATTGCAGAACACCACTTTGATTTTCACTGGATCACGTTCTCCTCTTCCTCGGCAATATGCGTTTTTTTTTTTTTCTTTTTTCTCTTTTTTGTATTCTACAGTTGTTCTTGCTTTGCTACACTGTACTGTTCCTTTTATCTTTGGTTGCTTTTTCACCTATGCACCAGACATTCAGTGATGATAGCCCTGCAAAAGTTTCAGTGACAATCCCTCTCTCTCCTCTTATCTTATTTGCCATTTGTAAATTAAAATTTAAAAAAATATATATTAGAGAGAGAGAGAGAGAGAGAGAGAGAGAGACATAGACAAGGTTATCTGGTGGATGCGTTCCGATTCACTAATTTAGTTCCATGATTGTGTTATTATTGTGGCTTTGTGATGAAGTCTGTCCCTTCCTGGTCTTACTTTCACCCGCTTAAAAAAAGGAGGGGGTTGTGTTATTATCATTATTATTCATTTGGACTTTGGATGATGTTGTTAGTTATGTGGTTGTATGAGATAGGGTGGGGTTGCATTAGGTACAAGGGTGGAACTAGAAAATATATATACACACACACATTATATATAAAGTCAAAATTGATTAAATAAAATGAATATAAATGAAATTTAAGTACATCTATTGGGATAAAAAATGGATACAACTTGCTAGTTCGAAATATATTTTTTAAGAATTAATATCTACGTTTAATTTATTAGCAATTGATTAACTACTAAATTTAATTAGTTAACCTTCAACTATCGATTAACCATTAAAAGCATTCAATATATACTATTACCCTATGGATTCTAACAATGTTTTGAATATAGAGTTTAAAAATTAAATTATATTATTGTAGAATTACATGATTTTGATCTCCCAAAATGAAATACTTAGGAAATCCGAGATAAAATTTTGAGTTAAAAACATTGAAAAATGGACCGTTTTTAGTTTAGATAATATATAATATGGTTAGAGGCATACAAGTTTGGCAATAGTATCACACTGCAACACCAAAAGTACACTACACACACGGGTTGGTCATACTTTATAAGATTGAGATTCTGTTGAGACATATGTTCGATTGAGCTATACTCTCGATCCCCCAACCAACTGAATGTGTGTTCGATCAGTTGAATGAAATTATTCGTCTCCCAAGTGAACCTATAGGCTAATTATATATATATTTTTTTAAATGTTTGGAGTTCTTGCATGTCCACTTCTGAATGTGTGTTCTAGTGAGAATGTATGTTAAACTACCTGGCATTAATTAGTTAATTTCAGAATTTTTCATTCGCTTTTATTTAAAATACTTAGTAGAGGACTTTTAAAGTTTTTCTACCAGAGTTCTAATTCTATTGATATCTTACTAAATGAAAATCTAATATACTTTCTCTTAAATTGGTTTAATGATATATTTATTTATTTGATAGTTAGGTTTGTTATGGTCAGGAACATAACATCCATAAGATTAAAATATAAATTTTAAAAGTTTCAAATATAAAATTATAAATCATAAATAAAAATATGAGTCATAAATTTTTTTATCTATATAATAAAAACATTACATAAATGGTTTAATTTTTTCACTCATTATTATTGACAAGTGAATAATTTTTTATGATATAAGATGACTCTCCAAGACAATAAAAAAAAATCAACTGAATATCAATCACACAAATATGAATACTAAAATTAAAAATAAAAATGAATTTTGTATGGAAATTATTCCATATATATATATATATATATATATAATTTTAATTACTAAAAATAATAAAAAATTTATTGTTAAAATTTAATTATATAAAATAATAACAAAAACTAAAAATATTATTTTTTAACAAAAGAAATTATTAGCTTTAATAGGATTATAGACGAAGGAGTTTAATTAAAATACTTCACAATTGTTAAGAGGTCTATAATTAGACAATAATAGGTGGTCTAAAGTTTTAATTATTTCTAAAATTTTTTAGGGGGAGGGCCTGTGGTGCGGGACCAAGTTCCTTTGCCGGGATTAGGTGGGTCAGCAACCCTGAATTATGGCTGGCACTTTTGTCTGGTTTATATTTTCATGAGATAAAATGCCAAAATGTATCGCATCCACACCTCAGAACGACTAATACAAATGAATCTTTTTGGTTATGTATATGTTTTTTCTGTTAACATCCTGCACATATCATAAACTGTACTGCGTCAATTTGTTCTAACCTTTCCTTCAAATCCGTTTAATCCCTTAAAGGTTATTTACGAGTCATATTTTTCAGTCGAAGAAGCCTTTGAATGGATGTTAATTTTTGTTCTAAAATTAAAAAAAAAAAAAAATTCAAGAAGTTAGAATTGCCAATAAATTATAACAAATAATCGTAAATCAAAACTAAAAAATTTGAAAATTATCTGTCTATGGTTTAAAAGAGTTTTACAGTTTTCTCAAAACGCATATCTTAAATGCATATAGAGTAATTTAAATTGGTAGGGGAGATGTTTCTTTTCCAAGAAGAACAAGTATATACGTTGTGATGGATGATTGAACATATACATGCGTGAGAATACCATATTACTAAAATGCACTTATACCTAAAGAATTGCCCCATATATATTTAGGTCACTTCAACAGCAAATCTTTCACATCCTAACCAATAAAGAAACAAAACTCTTTCTCAATATACAAACAAGGCCAAGAAATTACTCTTATATATATAATAATAATAATAATAATAATAATAATGGAGGTGTACCCTTTGGCTTAACCAACATGGTCCAAATGCAAATTTAGGGCAATTGTATCCCCACACCACATTAATTAGCACTACAAATGTCCTCATCAACAATTGGAACAGAAAGAACAGTATCAATTTCCAACTAAAAAACAAGCTCAGGAACTTATTTAATTTAAGACCTGCATTTCTACCCCACCTCTCACTTCTTCACTGGAAGAAACTCAAAGTATTGCTTTGTATTTATGGCTCTTATTCCTACTTTTGTGTCCTTAATATTAATTCTGTTCCTGCTAACATTAATATTAATATTGTCCTCGCTGCTGCATAGTGGAAATAACTCCAGAGTTTCAACCACTTCAGCTTCTTCATTCTTGTTTATCCACATGCCTTTAATTCCATTTATCTCATTTTCTGAGTTTAACATTCTTGAACTTCTTGATGTGCTCTTCTTGTTTAAGAATTTCCCTGGAGAATTTGGATATAAATCCATAGCATGCCACGTGTAATTCTTCTCCATGCCACCACTTTTATACTGGTGCAATATATTCTCTTCCTCTCTCTGCATTGAGAATTGTCCCTGAAGAACAGAAAAATAAATATTTATTTAACATCAAGTAGGATAACTTTTGATGTCTTTCATGGAAACTGGAAAGATCTCCAATTTTAAGCCATCCTCCCATTTCCAATGTTATGCAAAAGCATGACAAGTCATCGTTATCTTTCTTTTTGACCTACTCATATGTCAAATGGTAATTATTGGATCTTAATCTTTTCATAAATATGGATGTAATTTAATATTTTTCTTTTCTTGGAATCTTGATACATAATAAATACACAAGACAAAGATGAAAGCAACTACCTCTAAATTCTCATTGCAGTTTGAAGAAGATACTAATAAGCTCTTCTTCTGTTCAACTTCAAGAACTGCTTTCAAACCTTTGAAAAAATGCAAGAAATTAAACCAAATTACATTTCAAACAAGAGATTAGTTGATTCGGTTTCTTAGATTAAGCATTGAATGGCGATAAATCTCCACAAAAAGAAATAAAAAATATAGTACCTGAATGTTTGTTATCCAGGGTTTGGGGACGATCATGCTTTGGAAACTTAAAACAAGACTCAGCTTCACGACGGCGTTTCTGGCGTTCTCTAGCTTTGTGGTTTTGAAACCAGTAAAACACATTCTTGCCTTCAATCTTTCCAAAACGACGTAGCTGCGTAGCTATTTGTTGGATTTGATCAGCAGTTGGGGTTCTTGTTCCTCTTCTATACATTTCTTCAAGTGCTAATAGCTGCTCCGCCGTTGGATTCCACCTTGAACTCCCCATCAACGGTGGCTCCTCCTTCATTTCTCTCTTATTTTCTGAGCATCATATATATATTTATAACATTTTAAAGTTAAAATATTAGAGAGGAAGATAAAAGCAAAAATGGCATATATATACCTAAGTGAGCTTCTAGTCCAAGAAGATTAGCAGTTTTAGGTAAGAATTCTCCCAAGAAATTGGGAGAATCATAGATTTTGAGAACAACGTTGTTGCCATTATCATTCATCTCTCTCTTCACAATAAGAAATGAGCTAGAGAGAGAAGTAGAAAGCAAAGTGTAGGAGGTGAATGCAGAGCTCGGGTTTCAGGGAGATGGAAGTAAGAAGAAAGGACGTGACTACGATGATAATATCGGTGTGTCTATCTATTTATATTGTAAAATTTTTATATAAAATAAGCCAGATAAAAAAAATTATAAAATACAACAAATATTACATTTCTTTTAAATTATTTGAAATTTTTTTTTGTTGCCTATGTATACTTTCAGAAATAAATAAGATGTGACTTTTTTTTTGTCATTTTTCATCATTAAAATATTTGAAGTAGTGAGAAAATGTCCATTTTATTCTGAAAAAAAAAAAAGAAGAAGCTAAATTCGACAAATTGAATGTAAAATATTTTGTACAGTAACGAAAAAAATATAATAGCATGCTCTAACGACGTGGAAAACTATATTGGCAATATAATATTATAAAGGAGCAAACTTTTGTTCGCATTTTCTTTTTGTGTGTAGCTTTAATATTAGTAGATTCCTAGCTAGGCTGAGGCTTCTTTATACTTTGTTTTGATTATTCAATGACTTTCTCTCTTTCTCTCAGTTTGTGCTTATTACATCGTTTTTCCAAACAAAATCCTTAAAACTTTTTGTCTATTCATTGCTCCAACATCAGAATGCATCTATAAATTATTACTATTAGATGTTGGGCCACTCTACACGTTCTGAATCCTAATTTATTATTATTGTTGCTGTCATATGCAGTTTTAAACTAGCTATTTTTAAGATACTGTTTTTCTTTTTTTTTAATAAAAAAAAACGAATCTTTTAGCATAAAGGAAATGCAAATCATAAAATGAATAATTAAGTAAGATTTATTTATTTATTCACTTGGGAAGTGGAGATTGAATTATGTGCAGTTGGGTGCATTGTGTATAATTGGGTGCATTATTTGGAGTTGTTAGATACATTTTGCTTTTTAACTTTTTATAAAATCATGACAAGCATGCATTGTAGTGGACGCTTTATGATCACTTTCATGATTACTGTCTCAACCTACCCTTTCTATGCTATGCACAATTCCAACATGCTCACTGCAGATATTTCTTCTTCTAATAATAATAAAACATACATATAAGTTTTTTTGAGGATATTTGCAAGCAAAATAACTGCATTTTCATAATATATATATATATATATATATATATATATATATATATATATATATATATATATATATATATATATATATATATATATATATATATATATATATCTTTGGAGCCGATTAATCAATTTTTTAATCGTCTGTTAAAAAAATAAAGCAAGATACTGATAATTAAGCAAACTTAAGACGGTCACATAAATAAAGTTTTCTGGTTTCAAGAATAGGGAGCTATTCTCTAGTAGTCACCTTTCCTCAGCAGGAGAAAGAAATAAAGGCTAATCTCTAAGGAGAAATTCTCCCAAATGAGGTTGCTCTCCTATTAATTTGCTAGAAACAAATGCTACGTGGCCTAATGAAAACTGATTCATTCGGTTCCTTCAATTTTATATCATGTACAGATTACAATGTTTACTGTTCTACATAAAATATTACATCTTGATCAGCACAAAAGAATTGCTCTTCCACTAAATCTAATGCTACTACATTTTTTCCCCAGAGACAGGAAGAATACAGAATTCATGGAATGGTTGGAAGAAGGAAATATAGGAAACCCAATTTGGGTTAACATTCAATGAATTGCAATGAGCTAGATATACCTGACATTGGCTAGATAGGAGAAAATATATTAAATAACCATAATCTTGGTATTGGAGTTGAAGCTGCAGCTCAATGGGTGGATGAATCTAAGAAACTGACCTCAACAAAGATATATGCAAGCTACTCAAGAAGTTTATTACAGGTGCTAACCCCAACAGCTGCAGCAAGATGCCAACCAGCATGAATGAAAGGAGTATCTGGAAAAAGATCATCTGCAACGAAGAGTGCACCTCCCAATAATGATGACATCTTATGCAGATTATGGGCCATTCTTAAGTCCGGATCTTTTAGTGCTCGTTTTGCAAATGTCACCTACAACAACAATTAGGTTCATGTATATACACGAGATTCACAATTTGTCTGATTTTAATTACTGATCTTATAAAGGCAGAATGATTGTCACAAATACACAAAAGCTAGCATTTGCATGCACATTCCAGAAGAGAGACAGTACAGCATCTGCTACAAGCACACTGACTATTCAATGATGAAAGCCTAAGTGGTATTTTACTTCAGCAGGCTTTGGGATCAAATTAAACCAACAATATACAAGGAAAAACAACAAAAAGAGGAAAATCAATTTAAGATAACATCCATGAAATCAGGTTAATAATGATCCATGTACCTCCATCATCCCTGTGTGAACAACAGACACCATTAGAGGCTGGATAGGCAATAATGCTGCAGATGCTGCCATGAGCAACTTTCGGTTCTCATTTCGAACGCACTTGACAAGCACTGCAAAATGTATTTCAGTCATCAATATAAACTCAAAATACTTGAAGCAAAAGTTAAGAACATGAAGGCATGCAGGAAGAGAAACATGACCAATGCAACTTCTGCAAGGACTATTTATGTGCATCAACAGAGCCGTTTTGTTTGGAAGGAAGCAATTTACTATCATGCAGTTTATAATGAGTAGGTTATCTTCTGCAAGATGCTTAACTCAAACTGTAGGCTAATCAGGAAAACGAGAATTTAACTTGGAAAAGATGATTAAACTAATATCCTCATATTATATTCAAAATCAGTCATCACTTGTATACGTTGTGGCTACTATTAGAAGTAAATAATGGTAGCCAGTTCTAAATCCTGCCAAAGTCATAGTAAATGATAAACTAAGCAATTTCATGACCAAATCAAGATAAAAAAATAAAAAATAAAAAAATCATTTAGTTGGTCTTGTACAGTTTGACTTCAGAAAATCCCTGATCTTGAGATTCATTAGTCTCTCACTTGAACAAATTTGCTATACTTGAAAATCCTTACACGGTGAGTGTCAGAAATCAGTAATATGAACATAGTGATAATTTTCAACACTAGCAGCATCATAAATTCCAAAATAGACTAGCACCATTTTTTCCAGCAAGGAGATCAATCAATTTTATAAAATGCAAACACAAAGTTATTCTACATTACTTACTACTGTTGCTGTGGCTATCATTGTATAGTCAAGCCATCTCATGTACTTCCTGATTCTTCCTCTCGAAGTATGATACAAACACGAGGCAACTCCAACTCCAACTAAAGAGTTGGCATACATCTTACTATTTAGGTTTTTCCTGAGTGGAAAGCACCACAATTAATCAGATTTAGGATTGTAGGATTCGTTGGATCATTAGGCAAAAGATAATACCTTGGAACCTGGAGTCCAAGAGCAATAAAAGGAAGTGATGTAAGCACATTTGCAGCTGTCTCTGCAATATTCTTATCACCTAATAAAGGTATTAAGAGTTAGAAAAACACCAGGCATTAGTAATCAAAACTTTAATAAAGAAAAATGATCTCTTATCACCATTAATACAGCAATGGATGGGCCTCAAACATCCTGGTCTTTGTTGCCAGACTCTCCTGCATAAGACAAAATATAAAGATATTACTGTAGCATTCACAATTTAACAATGTTAATAAAATTAATTGAACATTTCGTGCATATGCAGATTGACAGGGTTTTACACATACTGAAGTAACAGCTGCTGACTCTCCCTGTTAATTGAACTTCCACAGGTTGAGTGCGAGAAGTCCACTTGTTGAGTTATCTCTTCCAAATTAAATGGTGAGTGAGGCACAACATGGATCCCATGCACAGCCTCCAAGGCTTTACCAGTATCCTTCGTACTCTGGGGGTTCATAATGTCAAATGGGAATAGTTGCCAGCAAGGATGCTGGCCTCAAGTGGAAAACTTGACTATCCTGCTCAATTTCTGTACTCCAAAAGGAAAGAAAAACAGCAGTATCAACACCAATAAAAGGCAAATGCACATGCATAGATTTTTAATTGCTAACTAAAACAAATTTAGCAAAATTGCAACAGGAATGCAAAAATTATTTGTCATAAACCAGACTAATTGAATTATATGCTCAACTTTAAATATGTTACCCACCCAAGTAACTAATACCTGGAGAAATTTGATGGGGGTCACACTCACACATAAGATACGCACAAGCAGTTTGATGTAATAGTTTGTTGGAAAGTTTGCTAGTACTAAATCATGGAATCTAGACTCTAGTTCTGTTTTTTTTTTGGTATATTTGAGGAGTATAGAAGCGTCTCATCCTTTAGGGCAGAAGAATTTTCAATTTAATAAAGCCTTTTTGACCAATTACATGAACCTCTTCCTGACGTCCTACTCTTCAATGGCCAGATTAACACGGGATTCTTAACAAGAAAGTCTAGTTCCACAACTTCACAGACATTGTTCCCTATCATTCCATCTTTAGGGTGACAAAACACATATATTTTGCTCATTTCTTTATTGCATTTATAGCATAACTAAAACCACTTAGCACATACACACACCATCTTCACCACCTTCTTACTACCTCTTAACAATGCGATCCCTATCCTTGGAGAAACTTACTCATTTCTTAAGAAGCCGAAAACTGCACAGCAAAAGAAAAAAAAAAAAAAATATATATATATATATATATATATATATATATATATATATATATATATATATATATATATATATATATATATATATATATATATAGGTCAATGAATAAAGGAAAATGAGATCTTCCTTGGGAAAAAAGAGAACAAGACTAACTAACGCAAGATTCATCTAATCGAGCACTCACAATTCGTTATGCTAAATGCAAATGAGCAAGATCAGACTAGTATTCCCATCAATACCGAAATTTCAAATTATTAAAAAAAATTAAAGAAAGGAATTCATTTGCTGTCAAGGGAATAAAGTTGACCCATAACGATGGAATTCTACGCTTATACAAGAGTTCCAATCCAAATTCATATTCAAGTCTTAATATATAGGAAGTTACTTGCGAAAAACTAAGGAGGAGCTCCTAGAAAAAAGCTCTAAATTCCCCATTACTTCAAAAAAAAAAATCCTTGGCACAATCCAGAACCCAGAAGCGCAAATTCAATTAAAATTGAGAACAGAAACTAAACACAGGATTCAAGGACGAAATTTGGCCGAAGAAATCAACAAGAAACCACTAATGGGTAATGAAAAGGTCACATCAAACAGACAAAACATTCATGAACAAAGTGGCATGCATATCTATATAGAACTAGAAAGAAAAAAATATATAAGCAAAAGAGAGGAGGATACCCGGGAAGAATTGGGAAATGGATTAAGCTAAGAAAAGGAGAAGAATGGTCAGGGTATATTATGTCACATTAATATAGACCAAGAAATAAGAAAGAGGAAGAAAGAAAGGGAGAAATTATTTGAAGAGCAAACGAATATGAGAGGGAGATGCGCTATGCTCCTACGAATCTTCCCCTTTGCGCATATTCCTTCTGGCTATTCCAGTTGTGCCATTTAGCTTTAGTTGTTCTCATTTTGTCCTTTTTTTTATGCATATATAAAAAAAAAAAAATTGGCATATCACTTGAATATGCTGATCAATTTTATCCCATTTAATTAAATCCCAATTGATAAATTTTACTTTAAAAATTCAAGTTTTGGCTAAATAAATTTTTGAAAAAATTAAAATTTAAACCTATAGACTATAATTAAAATAAAATATTTCATGTATTCTTTTTTCTTATTAGCATTTTTTGATTTGCAATAAGTCTAATCGCTTAAAATTTTTAAGCTGAATAGGCTATTAAATTAAAATTTATTTGATCTAATAAATTTTTTAAAAGTGATTTGACTCAATTCAATTGATTGTGGATTATTTGCCTCTTCAATAAACAAAATAGCGTTGATTTTACATAGAGTTATTAGATTTGTGATCAATTAAAGCTAATACTACAAAAGAAAATTTTATAATGGTAATATATGAGTTGATATTTATTTTGGATTAAAGTAATTTTTAAGGAAAAAAGGGAAAGCAGATGCCAGAATTTTGCCTTAACAATACACATACGATTTGCAGATTTGCAAAAATGAAATATTTTTTTTAAATGTCATGTGTGCCACTAACATAATTTCTCCTTTAACTAGATGTTGATATAGACAGCCACATATTACCAATAGGGGTGTGCCAAACCGACCCGATCCAACCAACTCAAACTGAACCGACATATTCGGGTAGGATTGATCGGATTGTTAGGATCGGTTCGGTTATTAGTATAGGTGTTAATCGGATTTCGGGTCGGGTGAAACCCGTCTGACCCGAACAATCCGAATTTTTAATATATAAATAAAAAATTATAATTTTTCTACAATATTATTAATATATAATATATATTTAATGTAATTTTGAAATTGTTAATTTGTTGTATTTTTAAAATATTTTTATGGTATTTAATATTATTTATTTGTATTAATTTATAATTTTAATTTAAATATATAAATAAAAAATTAATTTCGGGTTAATCGGATTGTTCAGGTCGGGGCCCGAAAAATATCGGGTTGTTCGGGTAGGAGTCCGATATTTATGTAGGATAGGATCGGGTGAGGGAAATATGTGTTAATCGGGTTTCGGGTTAATCAGGTTCGGATCGGATTCACCCGAACCCGACCGATGCACACCCATAATTACCAATTTATTAATCTGTTTCCTATGTATACTATCAAGTTAGACTTTTAACATTTATTTTTTGTTTTTTGGTGAAAATTACTTTTCTTGAAAAAAATATTTCAGTCATTCATGAATTTTTATTTGTGATTTTAATGTTTTGATAATAAGTGTAATGGTGGCCTATGAAATCGACCAAAACAATGATTTTTATCAATTTTTTAACATTTTTAATTATTCTTCCTTTGCAAGAGTTAATTTGTTACATTTAATTTAATATATCGTAATTCAACAAATATAAATTCTTAGATTATTTTTTAATTATCATTTATTGGCTCAAAATTTTTGATGTACAGTCAGTTGGACCATATTGAATCATCACCATCCATGCTATTTAGATTTCTGCAATAATAATAATAATAATTGATAATATTTCACATTATCATACCTTAGCTCAATCAAAAGTCTAATTACTGACTAAAGGTCTAAAAAGCTAATTGACTACCTACACAAATTAAACTCTTTGTCCGATCTATTAAGTGTCAATCAAATTTATCATATCTGCAGGCTATGTCTTGCAAACTGTTATATTAGACATCCTAAACCTGCAAATTATAAATATGAAAAGATCTAGTATTTAAGTGCAGTCGCCATCCATGCACCACACACACACATATATATAAAGAGTAAAAAATAGAGGTATCTCATACACAATTACTTTCTCTCTCTATACTCTCTCTAGAAATTCTTTGACTTAAGATTTGTAGTGCTACTCCCCTGTACATCAGGATTTAGTCTTTTTTATCTTGCAAATTGGTTATCACTTATAGAGGATCAACGCTCGCCAATTTCGCCTTGCAAGCCATCTTGCTTTCAATTTTAACATTTTAAGACTTATTAATTGATGCTTTCATTAAGAGGCAAAAATAGAAAGATCTCAAAGGCGAAATGACAAATCCAACTATCAAGACGGAGCAAGAAGAGAAAAATCCAATGCTCAAACAGATAAAATGCCTCAGGAACTTTTGCCCATTTTTTTTTATGACAAAGAGCTCTTCGATGCTATTAACTAGCTCGATGACTCTACTCCCATCACGGAAAAGGATCTCAAAGCTATCATAAAAGGCTTTGGTGGTGAGTTGCAAGATAGACTCTTACATTCAATTTGTAAAGGTAAGAAATTCGAAACGTTTGTTGAGGATAATGAGGCAGAAAGCAGGCCAAGAAATGAAGAAAAAATCCAGCATCGTGATAAGGCAAAAGGAATAGTGATCAATGAAGAAAGGAATCGCAATGGTACTTACTCGAGCATATGAGAACATCATTATGAGGGTAAGGATAAAAGGAAGATGAATCCCATTGATTCTCGACCCTACGACAATGAGAGCAACTTTGAAGAGGATGATAATTACCTCCCCTCTCATTTTACCCGCCATTTGGTGTATGATGACTTGTTGTTCATATGTACCCCAAAAAGGTCAAAGTATAAGAAGGATGGGTCAGATGCCAACAACGATGAGAGATGGTTCTTGCAGACCATCAAAAGTTTGGGCTAGGCCATCCTAAAAAGCCCATGTTCGATGAAAGCACAGTCTCTTCATTTTATTGGGAGATTAAGGAGACCGAGATTCCTCGTCGATTCACAGAAGTGAGAATGCCAAGGTACACCGGTAAAACCAACTTGAAAAGTCACATATCTGAGTACCTGACTCAGATTCAAATGTATTCGTATGATGATAGAGTGTTGTGTAGAGTTTTTTGTACAACACTAGCAGGAAAAGCCCTAGATCGATTCCACAGCCTTCCTTCTAGCTCAATTTCTAACTTTGGGTAGATTCGAGATCTATTCACCACTAGATCAATTTAAAATAGAATCCAATTGAGAGTCTTTGAGACTACGACGATAGGTTCTAGGCACTAGTTTCGAAGATTAGGAACTTACATCTTGAAATGGCCCCTATAGTCCTTGCAAGAAGTGTCAAGAACCTACCACTATTTTAGTTATTGATGATCAATCCCCTTATTGATTTTGGTGATTTAATTGATAAAGCTAATCAATTCATGTAGCTTGATAATGCTTTAAAGGCAGATCCCCAATCTTTTGATCATCAAAATGACTATGACTTGATCAGCTGGGGTGGCCAAACATCTAAAAGCCATGAGAAAGTTAGATCTTTGAAGAGCTTAGGAAAAAGAAAAAAGTTTGAGTGCTCTCAGTCCCATCATCACGGAAACATTCCGATGAAGGTTTATACTGCTCTCAACACCGAGGCATCAAAGGTATTATTATGGATTAAAAGTTACCATAACAAGGTTTATTGGCCAAAGAAGATGTCTGATCATTCAAGTGCACAAAGGGATAGATCAAAATATTGTGAGTTCTACAGGGACATAAGACATAGCATTGATGAGTATAAGGCAATAAAAGAAGAAATAGAAAGACTAATCTAAAAAGGATCATTGAAAAGATTTACAGCACAAAAGCCGATGAGCTCATAATAGTCTATTAACATTAAAGAAAAGTTTGATGATGAAGATAAAGATGGGAGAAAGCCGAGCAATCTAGATAAGTGCAAACCACGTTCTGGCGTGATTAATGTAATCCCTGGGGAATCATCTTATGGAGAAGATTTTGCTAAGTGGAAAAAGAGATAGAAAGGGATATACTTCTTAACCCAATGTGAGAACTTATCCTCTGTCACCCTATCCCCACAAGACACAGGAAATCTAAAATTCCCCTATGAAAATGCCTTTGTGGTATAGGCAGCAATTCACAATTTTGAGGTCAGGAGAATCTCAGTGGACAATGGAAGTGCAATTAATGTATTGATTTTGGATGTGTACAAAAAGATGAAATTGCTGATAAGCAAACTTCAATCAAATTACATCCCTCTCATAAGCCTCAACAATGCCACAATTCTTATTGTAGGGTCTGTAGACCTCTTTGTAGAACTTGGGAATGAAGCATTGTTTCCAAGTATAAGTCCACTTTTATGGTTATAGATATGCCTTTCACCTACAATGCTATCTTTAGTAAGCCTATACTCTTCCAAACTATTGCAGCTATGAGCATTTAATACATGATAATAAAGGTGCCAACAGAGGGAGGAGTATTCGTACTGAGAGGCCACCAGAAAGCTTCTAGAGGCACTTAAGTAGCTATGCTGAAAGATGGAAAACATACCTCATATGTTGTAGAATACATATAAGAAAAAGATAAATGGAAAGCCAAGATGCACCCTGATGAAGACCTAGTCTAGTATAAACTAGCTCCTGAAAGAATTATTGCAATCGAATCTGGTTTGGATGAGAAGACTATAACAAAAATATCACAGGTGTTGATGATTAACCAAGCCTCATTCGTTTAGTCGCCAAAAGATATCCCTATCATCAACCCAGATGTCATTGTCCATAAGCTTACATAGACCTAAAATTTCCACTAGTTAAGCAAAAGTTGAGGAAGCATAGATCTAAAAGAAATAAATTCATTATTAAAGAAGTGGATCGACTTCTCAAAGCTGGAGTCATTCGAGAAGTATAGTATCCAGACTGGCTCACAAATGTGGTGTTAGTTAAGAAGAAAAATGGCAAGCTAAGAATGTGTGGATTTCACATATTTGGATCGGGCATGTGTAAAAGATAGTTATCCTTTGCCCAATATTAATCAGCTTGTTAACGTGACAGCTGGATACCTATGCAAGATATCACCAGATACTAATATGGTTATTAGACTAGGAAAAGACAGGCTTTATTACTAATTGTAAGGCTCCAAAACATACCTTATTAGGATTATTATGTAGTGAAAAAAGAGGTTGAAAGAGTTTCGATATGAAAGAATCATTAATCATGCAATCGGGATGTAATCGATATTAATGTAAAAAGTGAAGGGTAATTCCGTAAATTACCTTTTTGGGGTAAATATGCATTGTTAAGGAAGAAATAAGGGCTTGATTGACATTTGAAGTATAAATTACATGCCAAATGTGTGAACTTAAGGAAAATGAGGGAGTAAAGAGCAAGTTTACTTTGGTCAAACAATGGGCCAATAAAACTAAGACAGTTAGCAACTCTAGAAAGGTAAAGAAGAAACAAGAAAAAAAAAAGAAATCAGCCTTTTTAGTTAGTTTAGCTGGCCCTATTGTTGGCTAAACTATAAAAATTCTTTCCTTTTTCTTCTCTTAAGCTACACACTAAGAGGTATGCTAAAGGTTTAAGGGAAAAACCAAAGGAAGTGTTAAGCATCTTAAGTGAGTTTTATGGGATTTATGTATCCTTTTCTACCTTTCTTTGTCCTATAAGAGAAGATGCAAAAATAAAGATTTAACTTCATCTATATACAATTTTGTATGTATTTTATTTGGAGAAAATAGCAATAACAAAGGAAAAAAGAAGGAGAAATTTTAGAAGAGTAAACTTGGATAAGAGGAATTCTGGAAGAGTAAACTTGGATTAATTTTGACGCTATGGGAGTTTCTACGTCATTTACATGTATCCAAGTTGTTCTAAGGTTATAAAGGCATTTTAATAGAACTATATTTGATGTTATAGTTCATAGATGTATTTGTCCTTAAAAAATAATATAGTGAAAATCTGCTTAAGGTTCACTTGAACCAATTTTAGTGTAAAGGGCATAACTCTTTATGTAGATTCCTAAATTATATGATTCTAATTGCAAGTGAAAGATAATACATATATCTACAACTTTGTATAAGACATCAAAATTTAAATTTGTCCCTAAAGTCCTCAAAATTTAGCTTGAAGTTGAATTACCTCTGCTACCCTATCATATAGAGTAGTTTGTAATGTTTTATTAATATCTTGATATTTAGAATTCATAATTAAGTGATTTTTAATGTTTTGGAAAATAGAAACATATATTAACAACTTTTTAGAAGACACGTTTCCCATAAAGTTCGTATTCTATGTGTAAAACTTGATACAAAATCAGGCAAAATGGCGACCAAAGGTCACCTTGGTAGAGGGATTTTTCCCCTCCACCGAGGAGCCCACTTCTGTTTTTTTGCCAAATTAACTCCCTCAACTGAGGGACATACCCCCTACCAAGGGAACCTTCCCCTCCACCAAGGGATGAGTTCCAAAAAAGTACATAACCCATCTCTTCAGTAGAGGGAAAGATTGCCTCCACTGAGGTACCCCTTATATAGAACAAAAGTGAATTTTTTAGAGTTTAAAACACTAACAAAACCTACTTATATACTCTTAAACCTAATTAAAATATATTAGACATAGAATTAAAAACAATGATGGCATGAAATGATATGTCTAATGTTACATGTTATACAACAAGCGATAGCTATGTTTGAAGTGTAATTAGTTATGTATCATATAGAGAGATATTGTTTACATGTTGTGTTATGTATAAACTCTATGATCTTAAGTGCATTGGATGTGATATTTTTAAGTGATCAAAGACTTATTGAGCCTAAATTTCAGATAGTAGTAGATAGATAGGCATATCTATAAAGGGATAGTGACTGCAATTGCTAGTGTCAACATTAAAAGGTGTCCAGTATTTCGATACCTATAGGTATCAAGTGACCCAAGTCTATTATGTCTCAAGTATATGATACTACTCATTAGTATCCATTGTTTATACCCATTATCCACCATCAATAGGAATTCAGGCAATGAAAGTGATTGAATTGACAATTATTTTTGAATGATTAATCATGTAAATGCCATAGTGTCTCAATATAATGCTAGTGTCTCTTAGTAATATTATCAGTGTGATTGATAAATGATAGTGTAACACTCCTTAATGCATGAGACTGTTACTATGAGTGTATGTGTTTTGTAGCATGAAAGTGATCTAATTAATGAATTATGATGAGTGATCAATAGTATAAATGTTTTAGTACTTCATTATAATGCCAATTTCTCTTAGCGATATTGTTGGCGTAACTGAGAAATGGTATTATGGTATTGTTTAATGCTTGGAATTGTTATAATGAATGTGTGTGAGTTGTGATATGATAAGGTATGCTAGCTCTTAAATGTTATTATGTAATGTTTATCGTCATATTATATTATTTGTATGTGTGACTTCATCAAGAAGTCAATTGCATTATTGTTACTCCCCACTAAGCTGTTGCTCATGATGGGTGTTCTTCCCATGTAGCTATATAAGTGTAAATCTGAAGAACCAATTTTCAATGCCAACATCTGCGAGCCATTAGGAGAAAAGTGAGTGAAGACAAATTTTGCTGTAGAGTTATTTTCTCTAAATGCTCAATGTAAAGGATTTAGAATATATGTAATAAACTATTTTGTAAATATGCTTTAAGTATGTTAAATTTATGTATATACATATGTACTTATACAAGCAATTCAATGAAGTAATACGTAAGTAAAAAGGTAATTAGAGTGAGCGTTACACTAATAAAGGCACATATTGTTATAATGTGATGCCTTTCGGTTTGAAAAATGTAGGTGCAACGTACCAATGGCTAATAAATAAAATCATTAAAGATCATATCAACAAAAATGTCAAAGTTTATGTTGACGATGTGATTGTCAAAAACAAAAGCCAATCTGACTATACAACCGACTTAGCTAGGTATTTGCTACTTTGAATCAATTTTAGATGAAGCTTAACCTTGATAAGTGCACATTTGGGGTGTCATTTGGCAAATTTTTTGGTTTTATGGTATCGCAATACAAGATTATGGCAAACCCTAAGAAGATCCAAGCAATGCTGGATATGCAACCTCTTAGGAACATCAAAGAAGTTTAAAATCTGAATGAGAGGCTCACCGCTTTGGTACTTGCTCGAGCATGCAAGAACATCATTATAAGGGTAAGGATAAAGGAAATATGAATCTCATTGATTCTCAACCCTACAACGATGAGAGTAACTTTGAAGAGGATGATAATTACCTCCAATCTCATTTTACCCGCCATTTGATACATGATGACGTGTCGTTCATGTGTACCCCCAAAAGATCAAAGTACAAGAAGGATGGGCCAGTTGCCAACAATGACGAGAGATGGTTCTTTCAGACCATAAAAAAGTTTGGGCTAGGCCACCATAAAAAGCCCATGTTAGATGAAAACACAGTCTCTTCATTTTGTTGGGAGATTAGGGAGACCAGTAGAACCAACCTGAAGAGACACATTTCTAAGTACCTGACTCAGATTCAAATGTATGCTTATGATGATAAAGTGTTTTGTAGAGTTTTCCTTACAACACTAGCAGAAAAAGCCATGGATCTAATCACCATTAGATTTATTGTCCAGGTAAAGGCACCGAAGATTGTGAATGACTTGATCAATTTAAAATAGAATATAGTTAAGAGTCTTCGAGACTACGTTGATAGATTCCAGGCACTGGTTTTGGAGATTAGGAACTTACATCCTAAAATGGCTACTACAGTCGTTGCAAGAAGTGTCAGGAACCTACCACTTTTTAGTTGTTTACGATCGACCCCCTAATTGATTTTGGTGATTTAATTGATAAAGCTAATCAATTCATACAACTAGATAATGCTTTGAGGGCAGAGCCCCAATCTTTTGATCATCAAGATGACTATAACTCGATCGGTTGGGGTGGCCAAACATCTAGAAGCCATGAGAAAGTTAAAGCTTTGAAGAGCTCGAGCTTTGAAGAGCTCAAGAAAAAGAAAAGAGTTTGACTGCTCTCAGTCCTATCATCATGGAAATGTTCTGATGAAGGTTTATACTGCTTTCAACACTAAGGCATCAAAGGTATTATTATAGATTAAAAGTTACCATAACAAAGTTCATTGGCCAAAGAAGATGTTTGATCATTTAAGTGCACAAAGGGATATATCAAAATATTGCGAGTTCCATAGGGACATAGGATATACCACTGATGAGTATAAGGCACTAAAAAAAAGAAATAGAAAGACTAACCCAAAAGGGATCATTGAAAAGATTTACAGTACAAAAGTCGAGGAGCCCATGTGAGTCTATTAGCATTAAAGAAAAGTCTGATGATGAAGATGAAGATGAGAGAAAGCAATCTGGATCAGTGAAAAACACATTCGGGTGTGATTAATGTAATCGTTGGGGGATAATCTTGTAGAGAATATTTTGATAAATGGAAGAAGCAGGGTAAGAAAGGGATATACTTCTCAACCCAATGTGAGAACTTACCATCTATCACCATATCCTTGCAAGACACAGGAGATCTAAATTTCCCTCATGAAGATGCCTTGGTGGTACAGGCAGAAATCCATAATTTTGAGGTCAAGAGAATCTTAGCAGACAATAGCAGTGTGATTAATATATTGACTTTGGATGTGTACAAAAGATGAAATTGTTGATTAGCGAGCTTTAATCAAATTACTTCCCTCTTATAGGGCTTGATAATGCCACAATTCTTATCGTAGGGTCTGTGGACCTCTTTGTAGAACTTGGGAACGAAGCATCATTCCCACGTGTAAGTCCACTTTTTTGGTTATAGATATGCCTTTCTCCTACAATGTTATCTTTGGTAGGCCTATACTCTTCCAAACTAATGCAACTACGAGCATCTAATACATAGTAATAAAGGTGCCAACAGAGGGAGGAGTAGCCGTACTGAGAGGCAATCAGAAAGCTTCCAGAGGCACTTATGTAGCTATGCTGAAAGAGGGAAAACAAGCCTTATATGTTGTAGAATGCATATAAGAAAAAGATAAATGGAAAGCCAAGATGCACCATGATGAAAACCTAGTCCTGTATAAACTAGCTCTTAAAAGAAGTGTTGTGATTGGATTTGGTTTTGATGAGAAAAGTATAGCAGAAATGTCATAGTTGTTAAGGATTAACCAAGCCTCATTCATTTAATTTCCAAAAGATATCCTTGTCATCAACCCAGATGTCATTGTTCATAAGCTTAAATAGACCCAAGATTTCCACTGGTTAAGCAAAAGCTGAAGAGGCATGAACCTAAAAGAAATAAATTCTTTATTAAAGAAGTGGGTCAGCTTTTCAAAGCTGGAGTCATTCGAGAAGTGCAATATCCAGAATGGTTCACAAATGTGGTGCTAGTTAAGAAGAAAAATGACAAGCTAAGAATGTGTGGATTTCGTAGATTTGGAATGGGCGTGTGCAAAAGACAGTTATCCTTTACACAATATTAATCGGCTTGTTGACGTGATAGCTTGCCATGAGATCTTCCCTCTCCTTGATACCTATGCAAGATATCACTAGATACTAATGTGGTTATTAGACCAGGAAAGACAAACTTTATCAAAAATAAAGGCATATATTGTAATAATGTGATTCCTTTTGACTTGAAAAATGTAGGTGCAACGTACCAACAGCTAATGAAAAAAATCTTTCAAGATCATATTGGCAAGAATGTTGAAGTTTATATTGATGAAATAATTGTCAAAAGCAAAAGTCGATCCAACTATGCAACCAACTTAGCCAAGGTATTTGCTACTTTGAATCAATTTTGGATAAAGCTTAACCCTGAAAAATGCACATTTGGGCTATCATTTGGAAAATTTCTTGGTTTTATGGTATCGCAACACAGGATTAAGGAAAACCCTGAGGAGATCCAAGCAATACTGGATATACAACCTCTTAGGAACATCAAGAAAGTTTAAAATCTGAATAGGAGGCTCACCGCTTTAGGTAGATTTATCTCTTCTGCGACCAAGCGCTGCATTTCGTTCTTTAAACGGATGTAGAAGGATGAAAGTTTCAGTTGGGGAGAAGACTACCAAAAAGCATTTGATAAGTTGAAGAAATTTTATCTAAGCCTCATCTTGTGAGCCAACCTATGCTAGGTGAGAAATTGTATCTCTGCCTATCACTTAGCCACTTCTATTTTAGAAAGAGAAGAGAAAAATCAACAAAAGCCAATATATTACATCAACCAAGTCCTAGAAGGATTGGAGCTAAAGAAAAATCTAGCTGAGCAACTAATTATAGCCCCAATGTTCTGCATTGAGAAACTTAAGCGATATTTCGAGGCATACGCTATCATCGTCAGATCAGATCAACTGCTTAAAAAGCTACTTTAAAGATTGAATATTGATGGGAAACTTATTGAATGGGCTTTAAAGCTGTAATTATTTGACATTAGGTATGAACCAATATCACCAATAAAAGCTTAAGTGTTCGTAAAATTTGTGGCTAAGTTCACTGGCGAGGTACAGTAAAGCCCAAAGTATGAAGATATCACCTAGGAGATGATTGTGGATGGTGCCTTAAATGAGCTCACAGAGGAAGGGTATGCATTTTCCTACATGGACCCCTAAACATCAAGGTGTAGCACACAATAAGGTTGAATTTTCGAGCTTCTAATAATATCATTGAATACGAGGCACTATTGCAAAGCTCGAGACTAGTTAAGTCCATTCGACCAAAAATTCTCAAGGTGAAAAATGATTCTCAGCTGGTTACCAACCAAGTCTTCAATACCTTTGAAGCAAAAGAGCCCACAATAAAAAATTATTTGGCTAAAGTAAAAGCCAAAATTCGAGGATTGGAATTTATCGGGGAGTATCATTATTGAAAGGTCCCTAAAGAGTGCACGATATTGGCTAATCTTCTTGCAAAAGTGATCTCGATTGATCAAATCTTCAAGGACAAAGGTGTTTTGGTTGAAGAATTGTCTTTCCTGACCATTGAAGAGGCAAAAGTCATAGAAATTGATGAAGTAAAAACCTAGATGACATGTAATGGCCTCAACACCGGGTTAGCCGTGAATAGTACTTTCCGGCAGTGAATAGTATTTTTCGGGCCTGAAAGGACACCCGAAAGTCGAAAATATTTTATTGGATCATTTGAAAGGAATAGTTATGGCGAGTCTATGGTTGAAATTTTAAGTGCATTTGAGGTCAAATAGACTTCCAAAAGTCAAAAATACGAAAAAGGTAGTGAGTCAATTTCCCTGGTAGGAAAAGGGACTTAATTTTGCTTAAATAATTAAAAATAGTAAACGAACTCCGAATATTGCCAGATTTTGTATGCCTACATGAATTTTTATGTAGAATATTTTGGTGTTGAGAATGGAATTTTTTGATGACACCGGTAGTTATCGAATCGGACCGATAAGTTTGAATCGGACCGATAACGGATTCTGATTGAGCCGAAAATTTATATCCTACCTATTTTTGATGTGATAAAAATTATGGAATCAAATTTGGAGTGATTTGGAGTGAGAAAATGGTAGAAATCATTTTGGGCTTTGAATTAGGTTGTTAATGGGCTTTAATTAATTTAAGCCCACTAACTTGACCCAAGCCCATTTCACCCAAAAGAAGTGGTATAAAAAGAGGGAAAATTCTGGAAAATCCCAGCAATTTCTTCTTCTTCTCCACGTCTTCTTCCCTTGGCCGAAATACCTTATTTTTCTTTTTCCTTTGGTTTGTTCTTATTTCACTTCAAATTACTCTTAGTTTCCAACACAAAAATTAAAGCTTCACCTCTCTAATTCACCCTAATAGCCTCAATCAAGTGGCTTGAGCAAAGGAATGCAAGAAATCAAGTGAAGAAAGGTAAAGAGGTAAGATGGAACTTGAAAATTTGGGTGATTTTAATTAGTTTTTTTGATGTGTTCTTATAGTTTTTGAGGTGTTTAAGCTAATTATGAGCTTGGATTTTTAATTTGAGAACAAGAAATTGAGGTTAGGAAGGCTAAAGAATTCGGCCAAAGGGTGATGGCCATGAAGAATGAAGTTTTGCTTGGCTTTAGGTGAAGAGAAATGAAGTTTAAGGAAGGTTAAGTATGGAAAAAGGTAAGTGACTACCAAATCCCTTAATTTCCCATTTAATATGAATTTTTCTTGATTATGTAACTAAGATAAAAATAGGTAATATTGTTAATTAATGTAATTATGATAGGGTTATTGTAATTAGACTAGAGAAGAGATAAATGAAAAGTGAAAATGAGTGAAAGAAAATTTTTAGGGTGAAAAAAATAGTGATGGCCGAATTATTCCCTAATAGAAAAATGTGAAATTTTGCATGAAAATAATATATGATGGTCTAAATTGAATATAGTGATGATAATTGGTGCCTTTGGATTTTTAATGAATTATTGAAATTTATTTTGAAATTTTAAAGCCTATGTATTGAATATGTTCATAGTGAAAATTGTGATACAATGAGAATTAATTGATTATTTTAGTGAGAAATGGTGCTAAATAATAAATAATGCATAAATAAAATTTATTGGAATTTATTGAATTGATTGAGGTTTTATTGGAATTTTTATGTGAATATGTATAATAAAAATAATTAAATTTTTAATGCATAATTGCATAAAAATGACAAAAGTGATGAATTAATATGAAATTAAATTAATGTCAATGGCGAGGAATAAAAGTCAACCGAGAAATTTCCCGGAATAATTATTAGGCCGTGAAAATAATAAGAATAATGAATTATCGGTAGATAATTCTTAAAATAAATAAAAATGATGAAAATAAATTAATAAGTAAATAAAAGAAAGATAAAATGAAGTTTTATATGGAAAAAGGACTCAAATAAAAGGAATTAAAAGATTTGGGGCAAAAATGGTAATTTTGCCAAAGTGGATAATTAATGAGTAAAAATAAATAAGAAATAGTAATAAGGGCAAAATGGTAATTTCGGAGGCCTAACGGTTTCGAAAAATAGAATTTCCGTGGTTTAAGGACCAAAATGTAATTTTACCCGAAAGTGATAAAATAAAGAATAAAAGATGAATAATGGAGGAAATTATATAATAAAAATGAAAATAAATTATTATAATGAAAAAATCGTAATTATGCATTTGAAATGAATAAATTGATAGAAAAAGTCAAATTATGCATGTTTGAGGTCTAAAATAATAAATGATATTAATTAAGTCCCTAAATGCCTAAAAGTAGAAAAATAAAGACGTGACTAATTTATCAAAATAAATTAGTCGACAAAAAGTATTAAAAGAATTAATGATTATAAAAATATTTCGCCGACGAAATAGGGTTGGCATACCGAATAATTAAAAAGTTTGAGCAATAAAAAAAAAAAGAAATCAACTATTGAATTATTAGAGAATAATTCGCAAAGAATTATATAAAAAGAATAAAAAGAAAATTGTGAATTATAATGTTATAATTCATAATTTATAATCTGTATAAAAGATTAAAAGATTTAAGTATCTGAGTGAATTATCGAAGAATAATTCACAAAAGTGACTGGAAAAGAGAAAGTGAATAAAGTGAATAAAAAGTTATTGAGTAGTCAAAGGCACGAAAGAGTGCATTTGATCAAAATAACGTATAGTAATAAACAAAAAGGAAGAAATTAAAAGTTTTAAATGTTCAAAAATGTTTGCAATGATATTGATTATGTTTGCCCTTAACGATAGACAGGTAGTATGATTCTTGTTTTGGATATAATTGGCTAGCTATAGGGACATCTCTGTACCGCGGTGCAAGTCATGGCGACTTGCTTAGCTATGGGCGGGATCTTTGATCTCCATAGCTTCTGTAAAAGTGAAAGTGTATCTGTATCTGTTTTGCGAGACTTGATCTTTCGAGATCATTTCTCTGTCTGCTACGTGGGACATTTGGGTCCAGTCCCGTGTATCCTTTGTGGGAAACCTGTTATATTGCACCAGGGGCACATCGAAATGAATAAATAAGTACTGTTTCATTGACTTGAATACAGAAAGTTATAACGAAACGATTCGTTTGAAATAAAATGCAAAGTCAAAATAAATCTGTAAAGATTTCTGGAAAGTGTAATTAGTAATAAAAAGAAATGTTTTATAAGAGTAAGATATTAAATCAATGTTTAGTTAAGCTTTTACAGGAAATTCGAATATATCTTGATTTATGTGAGAAAGATAATTTTAATTAATCAGTAATGCTTGTACCATTTACCACTGTAAAGATAATGACAACTCTGGAAAATAATATTAAATTTTCCTGCTTAAAGTTAAAAAGTGATGATAGTGACAAAAAGTGAACTTAATGCTTAGGTAACGATTTTCTGAAAGATAAGTTACCTGAAAAGTAAAATGATATAAGGCATAGGATTATGCAATAAAAGTAAAGTACAAGATATAAGTTTTAATTAGATAATTAAATATGAATAATGTATATAAGAAAAAAATAAGTTTTGACTGCAAAGTACTCCAAAATGGCTATATCGCTTTGCGATGAAGCTTATAAGCCTTTTAACAGTAATGTAATTATTAGATCAAAGTTAAAGTAAAGTAATAGAATATATAGTAAAAAGTGAAGTCAGATTATAGATTGAATAATAGACCAGTAAAGCAAGTATTAAAAGTAGTTTATTTTGGTACTAGTAAGGACACGAGTACCAATACACGTCGTTACTTAAAATGATGATTGAATTGCTATGGATAAAGGATAAAATGAAAGTACTGATAAAAAGTAAAAGTTAACGTAAAGATTAACGTAAAGATAAAAGGTAAATCTGATATTGATCTACCTAAAAAGATACTATAGTACAGTTAAAAGTTTAGAATAAAAGGAACAATGATTATCAGAATATGAATATTGATAATTGAAATAAAAAGGAAATGTTTAATGAAATAAGAACAATAGAAGCATAAATTATGAAATTATGCTTATTCTTAGGAAATTCTTGGATTAGTAGTCACCACTGGGCATATTTAATGCTCAGCACGTAGTATTTACTGCGTGCAGGTTCTGAAGTGTTGCAGGAGCACAGTACATTGAAGGACCAGATCGGAAGAGAAGACTTTTGTGATTTTTTTAGTATAAGCTTTTGGCATGTATATACTTAGACTATTAAGGTAAAGGCTCGAACTATATTTAGATTGTATGTTTTTTTGTCTTGGATGTATGGACAGTATGAGTTTCGTTATGATGTTGTTTTAATTGTTATAAGATTGTTATTTGAATTCTGGAATTAATGGAAAGTACTTTAAAAATGTTTTGAATTGCTCGGTAAAAAAAAAATAAACTCACCGGTTTCGGCTAAGTTTCGTTTCGGAAAAGACTGTTCCGAGAAGGGTGTTACATGACACCTATTATGAAATATTTGCAAATAGATTGCCTTTTTAAAGATGAGATGGAGGAGAGAAAAATTTCCAGAAAATCTTTAAGCTATTCCCCGATCGATGGTCTCCTGTATATAAAGCCTTCAGCCATCTTTGGTTGAAATGTGTACTAAAAAAGAAAAGGAATACATACTCAAAGAGATTTACAAAGGACTTTGTGTAATGGCCTCAACACCGGTCTGGCCGTGAATAGTAAATTCCGATGGTAAATAGTGCACCCGGGCCGTAAATCGGACCCGAAAGTGAAAAATATTTTATTTGACCATCGGGAAGTATTGGTCATGGTGAGTCCGGGGTTGAAATTTGAAGTGAAATCGAGGTCAAATAGACCTCCGAAACTCAAAAATACGAAAAAAGTAGCGAGTCAATTTCCCTGATAGGAAAGGAGACTTGATTTTGCATAAATTTTTAAAAATAGTAAATGAACTCCAAAAATTGCCATATTTTGCAGATCTTCATGAAATTTTATGTAGAATATTTTGGTATAAAGAAATGAATTTTTCGGCGATGTCGACAGTTGTCGAATCGAACCAGTTCGGTTGAATCGGACCAGTAATGGACTCCGATTGAGCCGAAATTTTGTGTACTACCTAATTTTGATGTGATAAGAATTATATAATTGAAATTGGAGTAATTTGGAGTGAGAAAATGAGAGAAATAATTTTGGGCTTTAAATTAGGTGTTAATGGGTTTTAGTTAATTAACTAAGCCCATTAACCTAAATCAAGCCCACAAAGCCCAAAACCCAGCATATATAAAGGGAGAATTCTCTGGAATGAGACAGCAAAGCATCTTCTTCCTCTCCTCTCTCCCTTGGCCGAACCACACTCCACCATTGTTGTGTGAGTTTTCTTCATTTCTCTCTCCATTTCAGACCAAATCAAGCCATTTAATAGAAAGTTCAGCCTCTCTAGTTAAGTATTGTGATGTCCTCTCTTCAAATCAAGGAAGGAAATCAAGAAAAATAAGGAGAGAGAGTTTAGGGTTTCATTTGAGGTAAGTGAAACCAATGAGTTAAAATTATTTCTAAGGTGCCTACTTATGTTTTTGGGTGCCTAGAGTTCAATTATGATGTTATTTTTAGCATTTGAGCTTGAAAAAGTAGAGTTATAATGGCTTGAAATTTCGGTTCACTTAGGAACTCAAGGAGATTTGCAAGCTTCCAAGGCCAAAGGCAAGGAAAAGGAAGCTTAGGCACACTAGAACAAGAAAAGAAGGTTAGTGGCTAATGAATCTTAGTATTTCCTTTGATTTTAGTCATTAAACCTTTATGTAACTTAATGAAAATATGAAATAATTGATGTTAAATTTAAAGTAATGATAGAATAATGTTAAGAGACCTTAAATGAGCGTGTTTAAATGCCTAAATGATTTATTGAATAATTGTATGGTATAACTACCTTGATGGCCGAATTTCACTCTAAGGAAAATCTAGGTATATTTTGTGAATTTTAATTAATTTAAGCTTTTAAATGACACTAGGAATGAAATAATATGCTTAGGAATTTTTATGGAATTTATTGAAATTAAATGAATATTTTAGAAAATATTTTCAATTATGTAAGTATTGAAAATATGGCATTTATATGAAATAAAATGCAATTTAATGAGAAAATGAATGATTTTGGTGAATTATGGTAAAATAATTCACACTCTATGTGAAAGAATGAAAAGAAATGACTACGAGAAATTTCGAATGAAAAGAAATGATTACAAGCATTTTCGAGTAATGAAATAATGAAAAATGTAAAGTTTAATTGAAATTTTGATGAAATTGCGCCCTTAGAATTAGTCTGGCAGTAAAAGTCTAGCTCAGGATATAATTGGCTAGCCATAGGGATATCTGTACCGCGGTGCAAGTCATGGCGACTTGCTTAGTTATGGTAGGATCACTGATCACCATAGCTTATGTTTGTACCTGGTATCTGCTACGTGGAAAAATGGTCGTTGAGATCATTTTTCAGTCTATGTGGGGCCCATGGGGGTCTACGTCCCGAGTATCCAGTCTAAGAATTTTTGTCGGTACTGTACTAGGAGCATAAAATGTAATGAAAGTGAAAATAAGTTAAAAGAAATGAAAAGAATAATGAAAATGAAGTTTAAAGTGAAAAAAGGACTTAAATGAAAGAAAATGAAAGTTTAGGGGCAAAATGATAATTTTGCCAAAATGGGTAATTAATAGGTAAAAATAAATGAGAAATGATTAATAAGGGTAAAATAGTAATTTTGGAGACCTAACCAGGTCAATAAGATAAGATTTTATAGTACAGGGACTAAACTGTAATTTTACCCAAAAGCAGTGAAATAATGAATAAATGATGAATAATGATGAAACTAATGTAAAGAAAATGAAAATAAATGACTAAGATGGCAAAATCGTAATTATCAAGACAAAAGGACATTTTTGGAATTTAGTAAAATGTTGAGGACTAAAAAGAAAATTAGTCAACCGTTATGAAATAAATGAGGAAAAAGAGTAAATAATGTGAAAAACCATTATTTCCACTAAATATGATTAAAATGTTAAATTGTACTTATTTCGAAAGTAAATGATTAAATAAAGCATATTAAAGGAATAATTATTGCAAAGAAAGTATTAGGATTGTTAGACACCACTGGGCATAGTTTATGCTCAGCATGTAGTTTTTACTGCATGCAGGTACAGCGCGGGAGGAGCAGTGATGCATAAGTGGAAGGAAAGAACTTTTGTTATTATGTAAATTATGTAGACTTTGGCATGTATATAAATGACTGATATGTATAAATATTGGGATATGTAAAAGATATGTAATTAGATGTGTGTATGATTATATGATAATCCGTTTGGAATGATTGGATGTTTGATGGAGATTTTGGAGTAATGGAATGATTGTTATAGAAGTGTTGTGCCTCGGAGAGGCTGTGTGTTGTTTGATTTTTCAGGAGGCTAGTCAAATATAGCCGTTATAATGCCGAAATTTTATTAAGTGAATAGTAACCCGGGACAGTTATAGGTCAATGAATACCCAAAGAATTGATGATATCGAAGTTTGGTATTAATTAAATGTTAATTGAAAAAGAAAAAAAAAATTTTCGGGTTACTTGTACTGTTCCGTTTAATCGGAGTGATAAGGGTGTTACAATTTTATTGGTATCAGAGCAAAGGATAGACGGTTCTAAGATCGGAATGGGTATTAATTGATTTGTCTGTATATACATGCCAATTATGTTTGGAAAGTGAATGTTTTGGAACTAATGTGCATCTGCTCCTTTTTGTTTTATAGTGAAAAGATGTCTACTGACCGAGGACAACAGTCAGCTGACAGCAGGAGTGAGGCATCGAGTAATATTGGGCGACAAGAGGCCCCACAGCAGAACCCTCCTCCTGTAGCACCACCTCCTTTCCCTCAGCCAGAGTTCCTTGATTTGATGGCTGACTACATTCAGCAGAGACTGCAGGTAGCTCCAGCTCAGGCGCCGCCTCAGCCTACAGTAGTACAGATTCAGCCAGCCCCGCCTAGGCGGAGACCTATCCTGGAACAATTAAAGAGATTGGGGGCAGAAGACTTTTCTGGCAGAGAACCTTTGACACCTGCAGTGGCTGAAGAATGGTTATACAAGATAAAGAGATTGTTTGAGATAACCCACAGTCCACTGGAAGAAAAGTTTGAAGGTGTTGTGGCATTACTTCAGGGTCCTGCATTTATTTGGTGGGATTCCGTCAGAAGACATACTCCTGCAGATCAGTTGAGTTGGGAGTATTTTGTGGACCAGTTTGAGAAGAAATACATTGGGTCCGAGTATAAGGCCACTATGCAAGAAGCTTTCTGGAGATTAAAACAGGAAAATAAGACAGTGGCAGAATATGAGAGAGAATTTGAGCGGTTGAGTGCTTACCTGGATGAAGGCCAGGCTACAGAGGAGAAATTGTGCTTCAGATTTGAGAGAGGCCTACATACTGAGCTTAAACAGATTATTAGAGCTCAGAAATATCCTACCTTACGGGCCATGGTGGAGGCAACCATAAAGTTAGAGACGACTCAGGCTGAGCAGACTGAGAGACAGTCCCGATTTCAGCAAAAGAGGAAGCAGGGACAGTTTAGTGGTAAAGGGAAGAAAGCAAAGGGATCTCAGGCATTTCAGGGACAGTCACCTGTAGCAGCAGGCCGAGGTCAGGGTAGTGCATCTAGAGGCAGAGCTCCGACTGCTAGTGCTCCTCGGGATCGAGATAGGGATTCTGCAGTGGCTTGTGAGCACTGTGGTAAGCTTCACTCTGGAGAGTGCATATTTCTGACAGGAGCTTGTTTTAAATGTGGATCCAGAGACCATCGGATCAGAGACTGTCTTGCTATGCAGAATACTTCAGTTAATTCACCAGCATCAGGTGTAGGATCCTCAGCTCCTAGAGGTCGTGGTAGAGGAGCCGCCCCTCACACTTCAGCCTCCAGACCTGTTGGACAGACATCACAGGGTCAGAGGAGAGCATCGGGTCAGACCTATGCTGTCAGAGCACGTGAGGATGAGGATGCCCCAGATGTGATAGTTGGTACGTTTCTCTTGTTATCTGATTCAGTGCATGCTTTGATTGATCCGGGTTCCACGCATTCTTACATTAGCACTGCCTTAGCTCGGAATAGAGGGATGAAAGAGGAATGCTTGGACCAGGATGTTTTGGTGAGCAATCCTCTGGGGCATAGTGTAGTGGTAGATAAAGTATACAGATAGTGTCCTATTAGTGCTCAGGGACACATCTTTCTGGCAAACCTGATTGCTTTGCCTTTCCACGAGTTCGATGTGATTCTGGGGATGGATTGGTTATCCGCCCACCAAGCGACTGTCGATTGCAGAAAGAAGAGAGTCACTTTAAAGCTTTGCAATGATCGAGAAGTTACAGTGGTAGGTGTGAGAACTAATTTTCTGTCCGATGTGATATCCGCCACTGCTGCAAAAAGATTGATTAGAAAAGGATGTGTGGCATACCTGTGTTATGCAGTGGAAGCAAAGAAAGTCAGTCCAAAGATGTCAGAAGTACCTACTGTCAGGGAGTTTCAGGATGTCTTTCCTGATGAATTGCTTGGTTTACCACCTGACAGGGAGGTAGAATTTTCTATTGATGTTGCTCCAGGTACTGCACCTATTTCCATTGCTCCTTATAGGATGGCACCTGCAGAGTTAAAAGAATTGAAAATTCAGTTGCAAGAATTGTTAGATAAGAGGTTTATTAGGCCCAGTGTTTCTCCCTGGGGAGCGCCAGTCCTGTTTGTCAAGAAGAAGGATGGTACACTCAGGTTATGCATTGATTATAGGCAACTGAATAAAGTTACCATTAAGAACAAATATCCTCTCCCTCGCATTGAAGACTTGTTTGATCAGCTTAAGGGAGCCGGGGTTTTCTCGAAGATTGACTTGAGATCAGGCTATTATCAAATGGGAGTGAAAGAAGTAGATGTGCCGAAGACTGCTTTTCGTACCAGGTATGGCCACTATGAGTTTCTGGTTATGCCTTTTGGGCTGACGAATGCTCCAGCCGCCTTCATGGACTTGATGAATAGGGTTTTCCATCCCTATTTGGACCAATTTGTAGTAGTTTTTATTGATGACATTCTGGTCTACTCCAAGACACCGGAAGAACATGATAAGCATCTGAAGCTCGTTCTGCAAGTCCTAAGGGAAAAACAGTTATATGCTAAGTTTAGCAAATGTGACTTCTGGTTAAATGAGGTGTCCTTTCTGGGTCATGTAATCTCGGCAGAAGGTATTAAAGTGGATCCTTCAAAGATTGAGGCGATTATCCAATGGAAACCACCCAAGAATGTTACTGAAGTGAGGAGTTTTCTGGGTTTAGCCGGGTATTATAGGAGATTCATTAAAGGTTTTTCTACTATTGCAATACCTTTAACCCGGTTACTACAGAAGAATGTTAAATTTATGTGGACTGATGCTTGTCAGCACTGTTTTGAAAGACTTAAAAGCATGTTGACTGAAGCTCCAATTCTTACTCAACCTGAATCGGGTAAGGATTTTGTGGTTTATAGCGATGCATCCAGGAATGGATTAGGGTGTGTTTTGATGCAGGAAGGCAGGGTGATTGCATATGCCTCCCGACAGTTGAAAACACACGAGAAGAACTACCCTACCCATGATCTAGAGTTAGCAGCCATTGTTCTTGCGCTGAAAATTTGGAGACATTATTTATATGGCGAGAGATGCTACATCTACTCTGATCATAAGAGTTTAAAATACCTTCTCACTCAGAAAGAGCTTAACCTTCGACAAAGGCGCTGGTTGGAATTGATTAAGGATTATGATTGCTACATTGATTACCACCCAGGAAAAGCTAATGTAGTAGCTGATGCACTTAGCAGGAAATTTATGTCAGGTGATGTGAATACCCCTAAATAATTAGTATAAGTGATTGTTTTGCTTTAATAACTGATTGTTTTGTTTGCAGCTCTCCGAGCTATGAATGTCCATCTAAGTTTAGCTTCAGATGGAGCCCTGGTAGCTGAATTGCAAGTAAAGCCTGACTTTGTGCGTCAAGTTAAGACTGCTCAGAAAGAAGATGATCGGTTGATGAGCATTAAGAATAGACTTCAGAATGGCAGTGTAGAGAATTACTCCTTGAGTGATGATGGAAGTCTTTATTTTAAGCAAAGGCTTTGTGTTCCAAACCAAGAAGAGTTGAAGAAAGGTACTCTAACTGAAGCACATCATAGCAGTTATGCAATGCATCCTGGAGGCAATAAAATGTATCAAGATTTGAAAGCTTTCTATTGGTGGCCAGGTATGAAACGTGATGTGACAGAATTTGTAAGTAAATGTCTGATCTGTCAGCAAGTAAAAGCTGAGCACCAAGTTCCTTCAGGGTTGTTGCATCCTTTGTTAGTACCGGAGTGGAAATGGGATCGAGTGACCATGGATTTTGTGACAGGCTTGCCACTGACTCAGAAGAAGCATGATGCCATCTGGGTGATTATAGACCGACTTACTAAGTCAGCTCACTTTTTGCCAGTACGGACGGACTATTCTTTGTCTAAACTGGCAGAATTGTACATTAGTGAGATAGTAAGATTACATGGAGTGCCATCTTCCATTGTTTCTGACAGGGATCCGAGGTTTACTTCCCGATTCTGGCACAGTTTTCAAGATGCTTTGGGTACGAGGCTTCACTTTAGTACAGCCTTTCACCCTCAGACAGATGGCCAGTCAGAGAGAGTGATCCAGGTTTTGGAGGATATGCTCAGATGTTGCATTTTAGAGTTTGGATCTAGTTGGGAAAAGCATTTACCTTTGGCAGAGTTTGCATACAATAACAGTCACCACTCCAGCTTGCAAATGGCTCCTTTTGAAGCACTGTATGGTAGAAAGTGCAGAACTCCTCTATGTTGGACTGAATTAAGTGAAAGGAAGTTAGTAGGTTCTGATTTGATCCGTGATTCTGAAGAGAAAGTTCGAGTCATTAAAGGTAGATTGAAAGAAGCTACGGATCGTCAGAAGTCCTATGCTGATTTAAAGAGGAAAGACATAGAGTTTCAGGTGGGAGATCGAGTTTTCCTGAAAGTATCTCCGTGGAGGAAGATCTTAAGATTTGGAAAGAAGGGCAAGTTAAGTCCTAGATTTATTGGCCCTTATGAGATACTTCAGCGAGTGGGTCCCGTAGCATATCAATTACAGTTGCCTTCTGAACTAGAAAAGATACATGACGTGTTTCACGTGTCTATGCTCCGTAGATACAGATCGGATCCTAGTCACGTGATTACACAGGAAGAAATTCAAGTGGCTGATGACATGACTTATGAAGAGGAACCAGTGAAAATCTTAGCAAGAGAAGTTCGTCAACTCAGAAACAAACAGGTTCCATTAGTGAAGGTACCGTGGCACCATCACAATGTTGAAGAAGCTACATGGGAACCAGAAGCCACTATGCAATATCAGTATCCCCATCTTTTCAATACAGGTAAATTTCGAGGACGAAATTTCTTTTAGTAGGAGAGAATTGTAATGGCCTCAACACCGGTCTGGCCGTAAACAGTAAATTCTGATGGTGAATAGTGCATCCGGGCCGTAAATCGGACCCGAAAGTGAAAAATATTTTATTTGACCATCGGAAAGTATTGGTCATGGTGAGTCCGGAGTTGAAATTTGAAGTGAAATCGAGGTCAAATAGACATCCGAAACTCAAAAATACGAAAAAAGTAGCGAGTCAATTTCCCTGATAGGGAAGGAGACTTGATTTTGCATAAATTTTTAAAAATAGTAAATGAACTCCAAAAATTGCCATATTTTGCAGATCTTCATGAATTTTCATGTAGAATATTTTGGTATAAAGAAATGAATTTTTCGGCGATGTCGACAGTTGTCGAATCGAACCAGTTCGATTGAATCGGACCAGTAACGGACTCCGATTGAGCCAAAATTTTGTGTACTACCTAATTTTGATGTGATAAGAATTATAGAATTGAAATTGGAGTGATTTAGAGTGAGAAAATGGGAGAAATAATTTTGGGCTTTAAATTAGGTGTTAATGGGCTTTAGTTAATTAACTAAGCCCATTAACCTAAATCAAGCCCACAAAGCCCAAAACCCAGCATATATAAAGGAAGAATTCTCTGGAATGAGACAGCAAAGCATCTTCTTCCTCTCCTCTCTCCCTTGGCCGAACCACACTCCACTATTGTTGTGTGAGTTTTCTTCATTTCTCTCTCCATTTCACACCAAATCAAGCCATCTAATAGAAAGTTCAGCCTCTCTAGTAAGTATTGTGACGTCCTCTCTTCAAATCAAGGAAGGAAATCAAGAAAAATAAGGAGAGAGAGTTTAGGGTTTCATTTGAGGTAAGTGAAACCAATGGGTTAAAATTATTTCTAAGGTGCCTACTTATGTTTTTGGGTGCCTAGAGTTCAATTATGATGTTATTTTTAGCATTTGAGCTTGAAAAAGTAGAGTTATAATGGCTTGAAATTTCGGTTCACTTAGGGACTCAAGGAGATTTGCAAGCTTCCAAGGCCAAAGGCAAGGAAAAGGAAGCTTAGGCACACTAGAACAAGAAAAGAAGGTTAGTGGCTAATGAATCTTAGTATTTCCTTTGATTTTAGTCATTAAACCTTTATGTAACTTAATGAAAATATGAAATAATTGATGTAAAATTTAAAGTAATGATAGAATAATGTTAAGAGACCTTAAATGAGCGTGTTTAAATGCCTAAATGATTTATTGAATAATTGTATGGTATAACTACCTTGATGGCCGAATTTCACTCTAAGGAAAATCTAGGTATATTTTGTGAATTTTAATTAATTTAAGCTTTTAAATGACACTAGGAATGAAATAATATGCTTAGGAATTTTTATGGAATTTATTGAAATTAAATGAATATTTTAGAAAATATTTTCAATTATGTAAGTATTGAAAATATGGCATTTATATGAAATAAAATGCAATTTGATGAGAAAATGAATGATTTTGGTGAATTATGGTAAAATAATTCACACTCTATGTGAAAGAATGAAAAGAAATGACTACGAGAAATTTCGAATGAAAAGAAATGATTACAAGCATTTTCGAGTAATGAAATAATGAAAAATGTAAAGTTTAATTGAAATTTTGATGAAATTGCGCCCTTAGAATTAGTCTGGCAGTAAAAGTCTAGTTCAGGATATAATTGGCTAGCCATAGGGACATCTGTACCGCGGTGCAAGTCATGGCGACTTGCTTAGTTATGGTAGAATCACTGATCACCATAGCTTATGTTTGTACCTGGTATCTGCTACGTGGAAAAATGGTCGTTGAGATCATTTTTCAGTCTATGTGGGGCCCATGGGGGTCTACGTCCCGAGTATCCAGTCTAAAAATTTCTGTCGGTACTGTACTAGGGGCATAAAATGTAATGAAAGTGAAAATAAGTTAAAAGAAATGAAAAGAATAATGAAAATGAAGTTTAAAGTGGAAAAAGGACTTAAATGAAAGAAAATGAAAGTTTAGGGGCAAAATGATAATTTTGCCAAAATGGGTAATTAATAGGTAAAAATAAATGAGAAATGATTAATAAGGGTAAAATAGTAATTTTGGAGACCTAACCAGGTCAATAAGATAAGATTTTATAGTACAGGGACTAAACTGTAATTTTACCCAAAAGCAGTGAAATAATGAATAAATGATAAATAATGATGAAACTAATGTAAAGAAAATGAAAATAAATGACTAAGATGGCAAAATCGTAATTATCAAGACAAAAGGACATTTTTGGAATTTAGTAAAATGTTGAGGACTAAAAAGAAAATTAGTCAACCATTATGAAATAAATGAGGAAAAAGAGTAAATAATGTGAAAAATCATTATTTCCACTAAATATGATTAAAATGTTAAATTATACTTATTTCGAAAGTAAATGATTAAATAAAGCATATTAAAGGAATAATTATTGCAAAGAAAGTATTAGGATTGTTAGACACCACTGGGCATAGTTTATGCTCAGCATGTAGTTTTTACTGCATGCAGGTACAGCGCGGGAGGAGCAGTGATGCATAAGTGGAAGGAAAGAACTTTTGTTATTATGTAAATTATGTAGACTTTGGCATGTATATAAATGACTGATATGTATAAATATTGGGATATGTAAAAGATATGTAATTAGATGTGTGTATGATTATATGATAATCCGTTTGGAATGATTGGATGTTTGATGGAGATTTTGGAGTAATGGAATGATTGTTATAGAAGTGTTGTGCCTCGGAGAGGCTGTGTGTTGTTTGATTTTTCAGGAGGCTAGTCAAATATAGCCGTTATAATGCCGAAATTTTATTAAGTGAATAGTAACCCGGGACAGTTATAGGTCAATGAATACCCAAAGAATTGATAATATCGAAGTTTGGTATTAATTAAATGTTAATTGAAAAAGAAAAAAAATTTTCGGGTTACTTGTACTGTTCCGTTTAATCGGAGTGATAAGGGTGTTACACTTTGCGGGGCACATGAGGCATCTAGGGCCATAAGTAGGAAAGTGTTACAAACAGGATATTTTTGGCCATATATTTCTAAAAGCATGTAGGCAGTTACAAAGTGCTACCCGTAATGTCAGATTTAAGGGAGAGTTATAAGGAAACATGCTAATAAGTAGAGGTTCAGGATATCTTGGCTTTTCAATCAGTAGGGACTGGATATCTTTGGACCCTTCCCACCAGAAAAATGACAAATGAAATTCCTTATCATTGCAGTTGATCATTTTTCTAAGTGGATCGATGTTGAACTCATGTTAAGCATCACTGTTTCTAGAATTAAATCTTTTTCTGGAAAGAAATTATTTATAGGTTTGGGTTACCAAGTGTTCATTATCGATAATAGAAAGCAATTTGATAGCGCTATGTTTAGAGGCTTCTGCACTAACTTAAAGATTAGTCTAGGATTCACTTATATAGCTTATCCTCAAACCAATGGAATGACATAAGTTTTTATTAGAACTATACTTGAAGGCTTAAAAAAGAGACTAAGTGATACAAAAAGGAATTGGACAAAGTATTTTAATAGTGTACTTTAGTCCTACAAAACATTTGCCAGAACAGGTACATGTCAAACTCCTTTTTCATTAGTCTATAAATCGAAATTTGTTATTCCAGTAGAGTTTGACATACCTTTACTTAGAATCAAATCTTTCATCGAAGATTAGAATCCTAACAAAAAGTAAATAGAACTTAATTTGATAAAGGAGAAATGCAAAGATGCCAGTACCAAAATTGCAACGTACAAGCAAAAATTCACCCAATACCATAACACCGGGGTTAAACCCAGAGCTTTCAAAGTTGGAGATTTAGTATTGTGAAAGACAAAGATTAGCAAGGGATTGTGAAAGACAAAGATTAGCAAGGGAAACTCTGGTGGGGAAGTTAATGCCCAATTGGGAAGGTCATTTTGAGGTAATGAAGATCATCGCCTCTAGCACTTATAAGCTACAGAGCTTGGACATACAAACTATTCTAAGGATGTGGAATGTAGAGGCTCTCAAAAAATATCATTTATAATGCCATTTTTACTGATTCTGTTAAAAGACGAATATTCTATTAATCCGGTGATTGTATTATCCATTATTTTCATTAATGAAAATGCCTCTTCTAGTTGATATCAAAACTTACAAAGACATGTTCTTTACAAGTTCTTCTCATAATTTACGAGTTCTTCAATTCACAAATTAGCCGGCTTACAAGTTATCCGCCATAGTCAATCTATCATAGTTGTGTGCTTGAAATTTACAAAAACATTGCTAAAAGCATGCAGTTCTTTGCAAATTATGTAAGCCTCAATCAGAAGTTATAGTTTTTTCAGCATATCATAATGTAAAATGAAGAGTACACGCAAATTAAAAAATTGAAAATGGTTATCAACATAATATATTTACATGAAAAATGTATTGTTTCCAAAGTCAATGAATTACAAAAGCAGGAAAGAAAAATCCTTAATCTACTTTATTCAAGTTAAGCTAATCTTTGATTAGCTTTAAAAGTTGCATTATGCCTTGATAAGCATTTGGTGCTTCTGTTCCTGAAATTTCTTCAAGAATGATAATTGTACCTAAAAGAACGGTCTTTAAGTTGAAAATCAAGCTTTTGAACAAGACAAACATGGTTGATTACACCATGGATATCCATAAGAGCCCGATCTTATTCAACGTTGTTGGGGATAGATTGTCTGCCTCTAGACTCCTATTATTCTATAGTGTCTCCTCGAAGGACTTATTCAATGTAGCCAATAAGATTAGGTATGATATGCCTCTTTCCTCTCATCATCTTCATCATCCTTAGGTAGTTGGGGCAAAGTATTGGGGTTAGACATGAAAGACATATCAACTTCAGGGAACTTGTCTTCATAAGCCAACTTGACCCATTTTAATATCTCGCCTTGAGCTTCCTTGAACTCTTCTAGTAGTCAGTTCCTTTGATCGTTCAGCTATTTTATATGTAAGAAATAAGGGTACCTTTGTCTTTCTTTCAAATTCTCTTGAACTACCCTCAAAGATGCGACATAATTAGCAAAATCGGCTCTTTCAAACTCTAGCTCTGCTTGCCTGGTTTTTAACTTGGCCTTCTCAAGCCTGAACTCAGCAGCCTCTACCTCTTTATCCTTCAACCTATTGTTTTTAAACTTTAGGTCCTCTATTTTGAATTAAAGGGAGGAGAGATCAGACTCTTTTGCCATTCGGAGATCGTCTAAAGCTCGCTCATACTCCTTCATGACCTCTTCAAAGGCATTTCAATGCTCCTTCTTTAGTTTGTTCCTTTCATCTTTAAATATAGCTTCGGCCTGCTGCAGATCATATTTCAATTGGTCCTTAGCCTAGTCCATATATAAAAGCTCACCAACCATACGATGAGCCTTTTGAGCAACTTGAAATACAAAATGACACGACTTGGATTAAAATTAGTTTTCAAAAATCATGTATAAGTTAAAAAAAAAAAACAAGTCCTGGTCTACGTACCATTAATGACAAGATGAGCAAGTCAGATCTCATCTTGTTGATGGAGGTAAAGAATTTGGAACTGGCTAAGTCCCTCTCCAACAGTAAGCTCTCCATCACATATTCAGCCAACTAATGATTTTTCACACTGGCCCTATCCCTATTGTGATTAGTTGAGATCTCACTCAATGGGGTACTAGGATAAGGCCCAAGCATAATGAGCTATGGAGGAAGAAGGTCTGGACTATGAGTCAAGCAACCCAGGATTAGGCATGAAAGGTGCAAGAGAGGAGCAAATGTAGTAAAAATAGGTAGATCAAATAGTTGAGCCTCCACAGCAGGACTTGAAGTGCTTGGAAGCTGAGCCTTCACTACATGCAGTTGTCGGTCTACTGAAGAAGCCACTGATGGTGAAATCTCGCCTCTAAGGATGAGAGGTAGACTATCAATGGGCTAATCATATATTATGATGATAGCTCCCGACTCAGCAACACCGAAACTCCTTACAAGCTCAACCCCTGATAATTGTGAATTATAACTACATTATTAATATGTTTTGTGTGTTTAATATGTTATTTTAGTGTTAGTTTATTTAATTTTATGTTTAATTTCTTAATTTCTATTTTTGTGGACTAAATTGTAACTTTTGGTGTTTTTAGGGACTTAATTAAAGTAAAGAAGAAAGTTCATGGAGAAAGGAAGAAATTTTGTTTAACTAAAGAATTTAGAAGACAAAAGCATCTTGGAGTCCAGAAGACCTCACCTCGATGGAGGCAAAATCTCCCTCTATTGAGGGAAGCTTGGGTTTTTGAAGACATAGAGAAGGCCACATCGGTAGGGGGACTTTTCCTTATTCCGAGGCAACCTGAAGGTCACAAGAAAAGACATTCTCTTCAGTGGAGGAAATTCTCTCTCTACCAAGGCCCAATCTCCAAAACACGATGTAGTTCTTATTTTTCTTGGAATAGGAAGTTATAGGCATCAAGTTTTCTTCTTTTGGAGAGTATTTAAGCAACATAAACACCAGAGTTTAAGGAGGATGAATTTTTACTGCAATTTTAGACCTATTTTTGAAAAGAACAAGAATCTAGGGTTTAGAGGCTGCATTGAATGTTCTGAGAAGACTTTAAGGGAAGCTAACAACTATATGTGTATTGTCATATTTTACTTTAATTTTTCAGTTGTTTTTAATATGAGTAGTGAGTAGTTTTCTTTACTTTTGCTGAGTGATACTTGAACCCTCATACTTCTATTTGTAATGACTTTTGATTTGAGCTTTTAATTCAACGCAAGTGTATTATTTCTTAGTTCTTGAGCTGATATTTATCTTTGGTTACCTCTAACTGATGATTGATGCTTTGAATAAATGATTGATTGTTAATTTGATGTTTGATCAATCATATGCATGTTTTTGGTTAAATTTACTTTAAGTCAACGCATGATTATGTTCTGAGAATTGAGATAATTATGTATTGATAAAGAGTATAATTAATACTAAGAAAGTTGAACTAAGAATAGACTTGAGTTAGATTTCATGAAAAATGGTCTAATTACGGTTTAGGAGTTTATAAATTGGATCAATATGCTAAGTGTTGAATTGTTCATTATATGAGAGTTTAATGCTTTGAATGATATCCTGAATAAGATATCTAATTTTACATTGATTTTCCATAATCATTTGTGTTATTTTTAATCAACTCATTACAATAAAAGTTAAGGTTGATAGTTCATTTAGAAGAGTGTTTTTATCATTGAATTTTACCATCCTTTACAATCTTGTTTTGCTTCTAGTTTAATTTCAATTTCTTATTTGTTTAGTAATTGTTTTCACTTAGTTAATTAATTACAACTCTAAAACTTGGGAATTCTTTCACATATCACTTACTCTAAAATCTAGAATGCATAATTTAAACAGTCCCTAAGGTATGATATTTTAGGGTCTTAATCTTATTTTCCTATATTACTAGCCGATCTAGTACACTTACTAGACACCGATCAGCCCCAATTGAGGTGGTAGTATCGTACATCCTTGCCTTTGCTCTAGTTGAAATAGCAGTTTTTGTCACCCTCTACTAGGGTTGTGCAAATGGTCCGTTCGGTTCTGTTTTAGATCAAATCGAACAAATTAAAAATCAAATTTCATGAAAAAAGAATCAAATCGTAAACCGAACTATATAGAAATGAAATCGAATAGACCGAATTAATTTTATAGGTTCAATCTATTTAGTTCTGGGTCAATATGGGCTTTTAATATATATGGACCTATAAATTAAATTAATTTATATTCATCAAAATAAGACCATTTAAAATAACTAAAATTAAAATAATGCAAATAAATTTATTATATTATGTACATAATAAATACTAATCAAAATTATATTTTTTAAAATAACTAAAATTAAAATAATGTATATAAGTTAATCATATTATGTACAAAATAAATACTAATCAAAATTATATTAAAAAATATATGTTATAATAATATTTAAAAATGCATTTAAACTCCTCCAATAAAAAAAATTCATGTAAAATAAAAATATAATATAATTTCTCAAATATATGATAAGTCAAAAATGAAAAAAAAAATTTAAGTAGGAAAAAGAAGCCGTTTAAAAAAATTGAAAACTACGAACATATTGTCCCTACTAAGATTTGAACTCGAGATATCACATTAGTAATAAAGATTCCACACCACATATCCAAACTATTTCTTTTGCAAATTTAATATTATAATGTAGATATATTTGTAAATATCGATTGGTTCGGTTACTTTGATTTTCCAATTTCAAGAAACGAACTGAACCAATTAACTTGAAATTTTATTTCGATCCAAAATCAAATAAATCTAATAAATCAAACCAAACGGACCAAAGTCTATTTGGTTAGATTTGATTTTCAATTTCGATTTGATTTTTGGTTCCAGTTCGATTCTACACAACCCTACCTTCTGCCTTGTGATGGATGGCTGCCCTTAACTCTCGACAACAGTCTTTCTTTTTTGAGCGGCCCACACTTTAATTTTTCTTTTTTTTAGCTCAACAACCTTCTTAGCAGCTACCTCAGCCACCCTTTTTTTGGTCTCCTCATCGAACATTTTCCCTTCAGATCAAAAATAAAGAAGAGATGATGAAATGTCAAATCAAAATTAAGGAAGTAAAAATACAATGGTAGGAAAAAGAAGACGAGAGGGAGAAAAGACACATATTGGCCTCACCTTCTTTCCCTTCTTCTTCCGCTTTAGAAAGATCAGGCAATGCACTTAGCAATAAATTGGAGTCCAATGGTCCTCCATTTTTCTGCACCATAGCAAGCAAACTGTCTATGTCCTTTCTGAAAGCACATTTACCAGCAGCCAGATCTTTCACATTGATCGACTTGTCTACTTAAACTAAACTAACTCCAAAGCCCTTTTTTGCCCCAACCAACAAAAACTCATCTTTAAAACCCTTTAAAGATGTAGGGAATTAGATAATTTTCCTATCCCTCCTACTAGTAAAATTGAAAAAACTTTATGCATCTACCTTATTAGAAGTAAAGAAAAAATAATCGAATACTTCAAGGCCCTAACAAACGCATCAAAAGGAAACCTTAATCCATACTCGAGACTCATGTTGTGGAGGATAAATAATGTATCATTTGAATAAGGTCATTCTCTATAGGATATCGATGGGCGTAGGTATAAGACCCAAAGGGAAAGCATTACAACTTCCTAAAAGATTTAATGTCTTCTTTTGTAAGTTTGGTATGGTCTATAATTATAGGCTTATTCTTATATTCTAACAAGAAATTCAAATCCATACCATGAACCTTGAAAACCCTAGATTCAACTATTATGTACTCAAAGTTTGAAGAAGGAGAAGAAAAAACAAAGTTCAAAACTGGAGCTTACCTGAAAAATGAAAACTTTAAGTTGAGTTAGAAAAGGATGAGAACTCAAAAATGGAGAGTTATAGAAAAGCAGAAAGAAGTCAAAGAAACAAACTGCAAAAATATTTAAAAGCGTGAAAAGAAACCAACAAGAGAAAAGGAAATGCTTATTTATAGGTGACAACTTGGATTTTGAAATTCAAACCAGCGCCCAATAAGAAAATGTCATGTGGCCAAACCATTATATCATGTTGCATTAATTAAAGCGGTTTTATATATGAAAAGACATGTTATTTATAGAAACGCTACCAATTTCAAGTTGCCCATAATATGAAAAGACAATTGCAAGTCCTTGGCATTTTTTACTTGAACCCAATCCTTCGATCTGTGAAATAGATAGGAACAATGGTCGGGAGGGACAAATGCTAATACCTAACATTATCATGCCTAGGCCCAGCCTGATAGTCAAAGGCCTAATTGCTGGCTAGAGGTCTAAAAGGCCAATTGACTACCTACGCATATTAGATACACTATCAGAAATAACAAGCTCTTCAGGCAATCTACCTGGTGTCAATCAAACCTGTTTCGCCGGTTATGCCTTGCAACCTATCACATCAAACTTTTTAAACGTGTAACCTATAGCTATGAGAAGATTTAGTATTGAAATGCAGCCACCATCTAGGCACTATATATATATATATATATATATATAGAGAGAGAGAGAGAGAGACTCAAAAGATAACTTTAAGTTTCAGAATACTAATCCCCTACATATGAAGGAGTAGTTTTCTTTGTCTTACATACCAGTTATTAATTACAAAGGATCGACGCTCTCCAATTTCGCCTTGCAAGCCATCTTACTTTCAGTTATGACATTTTAAGACTTATTAACAATAATAACAACAACAAGTTGGAAAATTTATTTTGGAAATGTTATTTCTTTTATTCCTTCTACCTGTTATTAAATTACTCTGAGTTATTTTGGTAATACAACGTTTCAAATTGCGGTAAGAAAAATCAATTAGTATTTTGGTAATACAAAAAATAACAAAGCATCATTTGTGTTTATTTTTCTCATCTTGTCATATAACTTGATGAGAATCCTTCAAATTTATTTTTTTTTGTCATATTTGACTGATAATAAAAAAGAAAATGAATATGTCATTTGATATAGTAGCCTCAAATCAACTCTTCTTTAGGTTCTTAAAGCAAAAAGCTCAGTGTGTGTGTATAAAAGAGTGGGATGAGAAGAAAAAATATATATATTTTTTGAACAAAATCAACTTTTGATAAAATCTTGAATTACAAAATTATATTGAAGAGTGCCTAAGCAAACAAACTTGTTTAATAGTAACATGTGTATTGTCGGTGTATAATTGAGTCTATATTTATTAATTATTAATAATTGAATAGGCCCAAGCAAACTGATTTAAATAATTTTTGCATTGTCCATGTATAATTGAGTCTATATTAATTATTAATAGATGAATGGACCCAAATAAACTAATTTAAAGAGATGACAATTCTATGCATCCATGCACCACCTGATCAATATGAATATACTAATCCAACGGTCTGCTGCACTAATGTATGGAAGGAAAGGATAAAGACAGGACATTTATACGTTGCACTACAAGAAAATAGGCAAATAGCAACGAAAAATAAATTCCGTTACTAAAATTGGTTGAAGTTTTAGGGATTCCGTTAATTGGTTGAAGTTTTAGAGATTTAGCAATGGAATACAAAATGGTTGTATTCCGTTGCTAAAAAGGAGGGAAATTTTAGCTCCAAAATATAGCAACGGAAATTAGCAACGAAAAATAATTTCCGTTGCTAAAAATGCCGGCACTTGACAGCGAGAAAAATTTGGGATGAAAATTAGCAACGAAAATTTATTCCGTTGCTAAAATAGCAACGAAAATTAAATTCCGTTGCTATTTTATGTCTAACGGAATTCATTTTCCGTTGCTAATTTTAAAATAGCAATGGAATTCCATTTCCGTTGCTAAATTAAGATTATTCGAGAAAAATTTTTGTCATAAAAAATAGCAACGGAATTCCATTTCCGTTGCTAAATTAAGATTATTCGAGAAAAAAACTTTGTTTCAAAAAATAGCAACGGAATTTATTTTCCGTTGCTAATTTGAAAAATAGCAACGAAATTCATTTTTCGTTGCTAATTTTAGATATTTTGAGAAAAAAATGTTGTCCCAAAAAATAGCAACGGAATTCATTTTCCGTTGCTAATGTGAAAAATAGCAACGGAATTTATTTTCCGTTGCTATTTTAGCAACGGAATTTATTTTTCGTTGCTATTTTAGCAACGGAAATCGAATTTTGTTGCTAATTTGAAAAAATAGCTGCGATTTTTTTAGCCCTAAGTATAAAAGCTGCGATTTTCTTTGGCTCTACATTTTTCTGCCTCAAGCCTCTCTCTCTCTCTCTCTCTCTTGCTCTCCATCAAGGCCTCTTTCAATCTCATCTAAAGGTACTTATTTTTCTCCCAATTTTTCTTTTTTTGTTATTTTCTTTTTCTTGATTTCCTTTGATTTGATAATTTTATTTATCTTTAATTTTCGTTTTTGCTTCTTTGTTGTTTATTTGGGGTTAGATCTCTCAATCTAAAACTTACTTGACTCATTGTAAAGGGTAAAAGTGGGTTTGTCTATAATGGAGTTTTGAGTTTGTCTGTTTCTCTTCTTCTGTGGATCTAAAGAATCTAAATTTCAAAGGTACGTTCTAACTCATATCTCTTTTTCTTCTTGGTTTGATTTTGGTTGATTTAATTTTGGATATTTGGATGCAAGTTTTGAATTGATTTTGAATCTTTGTATGATTTTTGCTTTTGAATTAATTTTGATGAATTGAGAGGTGTCCTATTGTAGTTGAAAAAAGGAATGGGGCTGCTGCTTTGGCTCTACAAATTTAGTTAATTTTTTGCTTCATTTTTGAACTTAGATTGTGATAGAAGATCTTATGGGCCATATTTATTTTATTTTTTTATAGTTACAATTTCTAAAAATAGAGTGAAAATTAATTTCATTTGTATTACATGTGATTACCACAAATATTTGATTTAGTTCGTAATCTTCTATCACAATCTAAGTTCAAAATTTTTTGAGATCGGGCCACAAATAGAAAAACTGAAAGTAATTTTGTAAATAATCAACAATATTTTAGTGACGGAAGAGCGACGAAAATTTCGTCGCATTTTTTTTATAATACTGGCTGAAAATAGCAACGGAATTGTGATTTTCGTTGCTGAAAATAGCAATGGAAATTATTTTCCGTTGCTATTTTGAAAATTTCACCGAATCTTACACTGGTTGGAATTAGCAACTGAATTCCAATTTCGTTGCTAAAGTTAGCAACGGAATCATTTTCGTTGCTAAAAATAGCAACGGTGAAAATAACAAATGATTTTTCCGTTGCTAATTTTAATTAGCAACGGAAAATCAACAATTTTCGTTGCTATTTCAGAATTTTCTTCTAGTGTTGTTTATTTATTTATTTTTATATTTGTGTATAAATCCCAATAAAGAATAGAGGAAATTACATGATTTATCCCCTTTTTAACTCATATTTTCAAAAAATGCTTAATTATATTTACAAGGTATTATTTTTATATTTTTACATATTTAACTTTCAAAAGTACCCCTTTTTCTAGTTTAGATTTTCAAACAGACCTTCAAAAGAAAAATGAAGAAAAAATGGTAAGATGTTTTCGGTCTGATCCTGCTACGATGATCGTGACAAGCACTCTAGCGACAGATCTCACCTGCATTATAAATGTTTGATCCTAGCTAGTTCACATTATAAGATCATCTTTATTCTTGAATTACGCCAAAAAGGCTTAGAATTTTATCTTCATGGAATTTGATTGATGGAGCCTCATTCAACAAAAACATGCCAAAAATTTCTTCTAAAGGGATCGAAATATCAAAGCCTATCACCACATGTGAAATCCAGTCACCTATACATGATTTTGTATTTCTAACTTTTTTTATATGTATTTTGAGAGATGTGATAAATAATAGCGGTGTGGTATATAATGTGCACAATTCCATTGGATGAAAATGATTTATATTTTGTTTTCATCTAATCATGACCCCAGTAGAAAAAAGAGATGGAAAGTTCAATGGTGTGTGTGTGTATATATATATATATATGTTAGAAAAATAAATATGGGCAATTTATATATATTATAGTGGGATAAAGACTTGGCTCGATAACCCAGCATTCAACTAAATAAACTTGGATCAGTTTAGACTTTCCTCTTATTAATGGATTTTGAAGGGGATTCTCAAGTTGCATGAATGCATCAGACGAAGTGAGAAACCTTAAAATGTGATAGATATGGTATAAAAGTTGTACCAGATAAAGAAGTGGTTTTCAGAATTTATTTCCTTTGGAATGCCTTCCAGAACCTTTTGACATGACATAGGGGACAAACTATACCTGTATAGGACCAAAATTTACTCAAAAGGGGTATAGACTGCCAGCCAATTTCCTTTTTCCTAAACAAAGTGCAAAAATAATAGGAAAGGAGAGTGAGAATTTCTAGGCATGAACACAACAAACATGACGGATTCAAATTCATAAGATCACGATATTCACATAATAAATAAAATAATATACAAAAAAAGAGGTTAGAAAACTGGCTAAACAAATAAATATGCCAATAAATCCCCATATAGTAGTTTTAGTTTTAATAAGTAACTCAAACCTAAGAACCATTGTGTATGCGAAAATTTCAAAGTGCTAATATGAAGGGGGATGCACTGTTACATTGTTCAGATATGGTTCTAATTAAGTATTCTAAGAAATTTCATCATTAAAAAAACAATGCTTTCGTGTTAAAGCAAGTTCAAAAACCTATAATCCAAAAGGAAGAGCATATACATAGACAGTGCATGTGAATGGTTAAAAGAAACATTGAAACTAACGTTGTTCAATTGAAACATGTGCTTATGAAATTTTGTTGTTCCAAGATCTAAGAACAATTGTCAGCTAAATAATTTATAGCTTTAGCTTTTGGTTTCTCATTTATTGGGCTTTGTTCCTCAAGTTATTGATAATTTCTAAATGGTTCAACTTTTTGAGTTTTCTTGTTGTTATCTCTTCCATTCCAGAGATAAATTTCCTTATGGATCTATTTTATAATCACCTTCATTCTTAAAGTTTGGTGTAGCTGAAGTTATATATTTTGTGGAGAAGAACTTAAGTAGTTCTAACACAGCTTATATTGTAGAAGTTTTAGTTAGGAAGTTATTTATTTTCTGTTAGTTAGTTTTTCATATAGTTTTTTTTTGTTAGTTAGTTGTGCTCACCCGAGCACTTTGCATTCTCACCCATGCAGGCAGAGTTGCTCTCCCGAGCACTTTACATGCTCACCCAGCAGTCCCTCATTGCTCGCCCGTGCAGGAAGTTACTCACCCGAGCATTCTTGCTGGCTTTCTTCCTTTGTCATTTTTTTTGTGTGTTTTGTATATAAGTGATTCTTTCTTCTTCATCAAGAAATAAGAAGAGAAAGTTCTTTTGCTCTGTTTTTTGTTCATGGTATCAGAGCGGTTATTTCTCTTCTTGATTCTTGAATTGTAGATCGATTGAAGTTTTTTTGTTCATTATTTTTTGGTTGATTGACGATTGTTGATTGAAGTTTACTTTGATTGCAAGCAATGGATTTCGAGTGTGCAAATTTTGCCAGAGAACTTGAGCTTGCAGGTATTGTGACTCAATCACGTAATTGTTGGATTATGGACATTGCAGCCAGTATTCATGTTTCTGGTAATAAGAATCTCTTTACATTTCTGAACTCGATTGACAAGCCAAGTTCAGTCTCTTTACCGGATGGCTCAGTTAAACTAGTACATAGCATGGGAAATATTACCTTGACCAATAATCTAGTTCTTGAAAATGTTATGCATATTGCTTCTTTCCATTATAATCTTCTTTCTGTCAACAAATTAGCCACATCTCATTCCATTGTCTTCATGTTTTTCCCTACCTTTTGTGCTTTACAGGACCTGAAGACTAACACCATCATAGCCATTGGAAAGATTGTGGGACAATTATATGTTTTAGATGATTTTTCCTTTTGTAAAGAAACTATTTCTTCGTATCTTTCCTTTGTGACCAACTATTATTCTTCTTTCCTTGCCAAACATCGATTTTCCATTAATGCTTGTACTATGGCTCAGTCTTAGAAGTATGATGTTCAATTGTTACATAAAAAACTTGGTCATACATTATTTTTTGTAATGAAGCACTTAAATGTTTTAAAGGTTATGCCTGGTTCCTTGAATGAGTATGCTTGTGATGTTTGTGCTAAAGCTAAACATACAAGAGTAGTTTTTCCTGAAAATGAAAATCACAGCAACAAGTTATTTGATTTTGTTCACATGGATGTTTGGGGTCCATATGGTAAGCATGGTTCTTCCTTACAATTGTGGAAGATCACAGTAGGAGTACTTGGACTTTCTTAATTCAGTCCAAGTCATAGGTATCATCCATTATTTTGAGTTTTTTTTCCAGCGAATTAAAACTCAATTTGGTATTTTGATCAAACAAGTTCGATCTGATAATGGTGCTGAATTTTTATCTCAATCTTGTCAAAAATTCTTCGCTAAGATGGAGTGATTCATCAAAAATCTTGCTCTTACACACCACAGCAGAATGGCACAGTAGAGAGAAATCACAAGCATCTATTACAAGTTGCAAGGGCATTGTTGTTTCAAGCCTGTTTACCAACTAATTTTTGGGGAGAAGCTATTTTACAAGCCACTTATCTGATCAATCGTACACCATCTGCAGTTCTCAAGTGGAAGTCTCCTTATCAGGTGTTATTTGCCAAGAATTCTGATTATGATAGTCTCAAAACTTTTGGTTGTTTGTGTTATGCCACTAATATTTTTCCTCATAAAAATATTGAACCCAGAGCATTCAAGTGTATTTTCTTGGGGTATGTTGTGGGTAAAAAGAGATATAAAGTGTATGATTTAGAAGCCAATAAAGTTTTTATTTCCAGGGATGTTAAATTTCATAAATCTATTTTTCCTTTTCAAGATAAGTGTCTTTATAGTCATGTTGAATCTACTCCTATACCTTTTCCCATTTTCCCTCAGTCCAGTGATAATGAACCATCAACTTTTGTTTCTACTAATATTTCATCATCTCATATTGAAACTTCTGAATTTGTTGTTTCTTTATCTCCTGTTGCTCCTACTGCAGTTGATATTCCTTTACATATTCCTGTTCGCCCTTCTAGATCTTTACAAAAACCTCGATGGTTACAAGACTATGTTACTCATGCTATTTTTCTTACTTTTTCTAAACATATTCCTAAAACCTTTCCTTTTATTGTAATCCACATCTCAACTCTGATTATTGTCATTTTCTAGCTAATATTACTACTCATCAAGAACCTCGATCCTATGCTGAAGCAATGGATTTGAAAAAGTGGGTTTAGGCTATGAATGTTGAACTAGATGCCCTGGAAAGGAATCATACTTAGTCATTGACTTCTTTGCCTCCAGGTAAAACACCAATAGGTTGTAAGTGGGTGTTTAAACTCAAGTTACATCCTGATGGAATTATAGAATGGCTTAAAGCTCGTTTAGTGGCAAATGGATATAATTAAGTTGTAGGGATAGATTATACAGATTGTTTTTCTCCTGTTGCTAAGGTTGTGACTGTCAGAGTATTCTTAGCTATTGTTGCTACTCGAAATTGGCCAGTGTATCAGTTAGATGTTAATAATGCTTTCTTGCATGGCTTTCTTGATGAAGAGGTGTATATGGAGTTGCCTCCAGGGTACAAGAAGGACGCAGATGGTCAAGTTTGAAGACTTCATAAATCCATCTATGGCTTAAAGCAAGCCTCTCATCAGTGGAACACCGAACTCATAGCTCATTTGCAGTCCTATGGTTTTCTACAATCTCAACAGGATCATTGTTTGTTTACTTTTTCATCTAAGGGAGTCTTCCTTGTTCTTCTTGTTTATGTTGATGACTTGATTATTATTGGCAATTCAGTTGCAGAGATCACACGTGTGAAGCAGTCCCTTGATGCTAAGTTTACTATCAAAGATTTGGATTTAGCCAAATATTTTTTGGGATTGGAGATCATTCGTACTTAGGATGGTATCTATCTCAATCAAAGAAAATATATTCTTGATTTGTTGACTGATGCAGGGTTACTTGGTGCTAAACCCAATTATACTCCCTTTCTTAAGGGGATCAAGTTAACACTTGATGATGGGGTTTTATTGGATGATCCTTCTGTCTATCGAAGGTTGGTTGGTCGGCTGCTTTATTTGGGATTTAGCAGGCCAGATATAACATATGGGGTTCAGCAATTAAGTCAGTATGTTCATCAACCTAGAGACACTCACATGAAAGTTGATACTCATTTGTTGCGTTACTTAAAAGGATGTCCTTCCTTAGGTTTGTTTTTCTCTGCTTCTAATTCTCTCCAGTTGACGGCTTTTTATGATGCTGATTGGGCTTTTTGTCTTGATTCTCGAAGGCTTTTAACTGGTTATTGTATTTTCTTAGGGTCTTCTCCAGTTTCTTAGAAGACTAAGAAGTAACAAACTGTGTCCAAGTCTTCCGCTGAGGCTGAGTATCATTCAATGACAACGACAGTTTGTGAATTACAATGGTTACGTTCTTTGTTGAAGGATTTTGGTGTTTCTGTGCCTCTTCATGTTCCTCTTCATTGTGATAACACTGCTGCCATCCATATTGCTTCTAATCCGGTGTTTCATGAGCGTACAAAATACCTGGATATTGATTGTCATATTGTGCGGGACAAGATGAAAGCCGGTTTTATTTCTCCTTTTCATCTTCCCTCGCATTTTCAAATTGCGAATTTGTTTACCAAGGCTCTTGCTTTTCCTATTTTTGCTTTCCTTCAGTCCAAGTTGGCCCTTTCTGATGTTCACTTTGGTCCAACTTGAGGGGAGGCTGTAGAAGTTTTAGTTAGGAAGTTATTTATTTTCTGTTAGTTAGTTTTTCCTATAGTTTTTTTTGTTAGTTAGTTGTGCTCACCCGAGCACTTTGCGTGCTCACCCATGCAGGCAAAGTTGCTTTCCCGAGCACTTTGCATGCTCACCCAGCAGTCCCTCATCGCTCGCCCGTGCATGAAGTTACTCACCCGAGCATTCTTGCTGGCTTTCTTCCTTTGTCATTTTCTTGTGTGTTTTGTATATAAGTGATTCTTTCTTCTTCATCAAGAAATAAGAAGAGAAAGTTCTTTTGCTCTGTTTTTTGTTCATATATTGCCTCTCACAAGCAACTATCTATAGCTAGAGTCAAAGTAAGTAATGTTATCTTTTGAAATGAATTGAAGTTCTTTTCTTTATTTCTTTCTTTCTTTTCAAATGGTTCAATTCAATATATAATTGACTAAATATGACCCATGGTGACATTCGCCGACCCGATTGTATGCAAGCTCATGTTATTACTAGAACATGTGAACAAAAACCTACCTTGCTTAGCCAATTCAAATAAACTTGTTTAATTTTTAGTTTTAAGAGTTTTATCTTGTTCTTCTTTATGATTGCAGGTTAGGAAACATCAACCACATATGAACCCGTTCATATGAGAATGACTCAACCAATTGGCAACTCCACTATTGAATGCATTTTTCTCTTTTTCTCTATGTCGAATTTTTTCCTGTTTGCAGATTAATCGTAAGGCAAAGGAATGGCAAGAAGTTGAAATCAAAGCACCAATCAATGGTATCACTTTCTTTTTTTTTTTTAACTAAAATACAGTGTATTTATTTTTGTACATAAATAAAATAGTGTATTTTCTTTTGACGAAACTCAATACACTATATTTTCTTTTCTTTTGACTAAAATATAGTATATTTACTTTTGTACATAAATAAAATACAGTATATTTTCTTTTTTTTTTATTAAAATACAGTGTATTTACTTTTGTGAATAAATGAAATACAGTTTTTTTCTTTTGACAAAACTCAATACACTGTATTTTTTTTCTTTTGACTAAAATACAGTATATTTACTTTTGTACGTAAACAAAATATAGTGCATTTTCTTTTGGCGAAACTCAATATACTGTATTTTTTTTCTTTTGACTAAAATACAACATATTTACTTTTGTACATAAATAAAATACGGTGTATTTTCTCTTGACGAAGCTCAATACACTGTATTTTCTTTTCTTTTGACTGAAATACAATATATTTACTTTTGTACATAAATAAAATACAGTATATTTTTATTTTCTTTTGACAAAACTAAATATACTGTATTTTTTTTTATTTTGAGTAAAATATACTATGTAGCATTGTATAAAATGTACAACTAAAAGCATTTTTTTTCTTTTCGGTAAATAAAGAAGACGAGAAAACAAGCACCTTATGCTTTGCCTCTTTTTCACTTCTTCTTTTCTTCTATTTATCATTTATTCTTTAAAACAACATTTACCTTTGAAGGTAAGAATATATCAAGGTCAGAAGTTGGATTCAAGGTTTATTTCAAGTCTTAGCAATTCGATATGGAGCCATCTGATAACAAAAGCCTTCTTGCCTTTATATCTAACTGCCGGAAACACTCTATTCCTTATCAAGTTCTTGATCGTCAACAATTCGCCGACAAAATCTCCGGCAAGCTTAACATCCTAGAGAATTGGATGGGGATATTAACAGAACTCGGTGAAGTATTTACAGTTTTAAGTTTGTATGATTAGTTTTGCTTACTAGGTTGTCCCGGTACAATGAAATGCATGTTTTTGAATGTAGAGCATTTTTGAAAAATGAAATATAAAAAATGGCAATTAAAAAAGAAAAAATTTAAAAAATAGTATTTATGAAAGATAGAAAATGTGAGGGTGCAAATATGAAATTTATTTTCTTTTTTGTGGCATCTGTGAAAAAATCTCAATAATTTTTGCATTGTCCATGTATAATTGAGTCTATATTAATTATTAATAGATGAATGGACCCAAATAAACTAATTTAAAGAGATGACAATTCTATGCATCCCTGCACCATGTGATCAATATGAATATACTAATCCAACGGTCTGCTGCACTAGTGTATGGAAGGAAAGGATAAAGAGAGGACATTTATAAGTTGTTTATTTATTTATTTTTATATTTGTGTATAAATCCCAATAAAGAATAATCCAACTTCACACTGTGTTGGGCCGAATATGTGCACTCGTAAATATGGAGGCCCAATTGTTAATAAATTAACGCTGCTCTTTAATCTCTTTGTAGTTATAAAAAATAAAATAAAATCACAAGAAAAAGAAAACTATATTTAGTTTTTCATGGTTCACTAATGGATATAGAGATGGCAGCAGGCATAATTCTTTTTGATATTCAACTCCTTATCCGATGGATTGGAGTAGTAATAACGGATTTGAAATGGACTTTGATAATAATTTCACTATTTGTGACGGATTTGAATAAAATTTGAGATTAAATTTTTAGATATCTGTTATCAGAATCCGGATAATTATTTTAATTATTTTTTAATAAATACTAATTTTTATGATAATATTTGAATTCAATTTAATTTATCTTAATATATATAAGTGTAGTTTAATTATAAATTTATTATTTATTTTGATTTGGATTAACTTGTATTTAATTTTTTAAAATTTTTAGGTGAATATTAATATACTGATACTTAAACAAATATCTAGTAACAGATATTACAAAGCGGATATGACATTTTTTTTTTCAAATACCCTAGTCATTGCCAACTCTAAAATAGCCTCAAAAGAACAGATTTAATTAGATAATAAATAGGTGGATTATAAATGGATTGCAAGTCAAATTGAAAGATGATTTAAATTTAATTTTTGAAAATTTTCTAATTTCAGATAAAAAAAACAAAATGACTAATAAAGATGATTATTTTTATAGTCACATCCGTTAAGTCATGAATGGAAAAATCTTTTGGACGTATTGTATGGGGCTTACTGGCTGCTAAAGCCAAAATTTAACACAGCAATCCACTCCTTAAAGTAAAATAAAAATACAGTAATCAAAGATATTAAAGATATACCTTTGGTCCATAGGACCAGGTCATTGATGTCTGTATATGATTGTAAATCAGACCATTCTCGAGTAATATAAATAAATACATAATTATTGAAGGACCACTCAAAATTGATTATTCTTATTTCAACAACCATTTGCTACTGTCTCAAATTCTTGTGCATTTAATCGCAAATTTAAAAAGGGGGTCCTATTGCCAACTCCAATCTTTTTATTCTTTTTTTTAAATTAATTAATTAATGGCAGGTCGAAAGTTATATATGGTGAACCTGATTATTCTACTCGTTCTTTTTTTTTTTTTTTAAATTACTGAATAACTATGATTTTTATTATAGCTTCCATAGTGGGGAAGTAAATTAGAGTATGTGTTATTGTACTGTGTAAACTCTGGGGTTTTTCCGGAGATCTTCGTGATTATGGTAGCACGGCGTGGAAGGATTATGTCAGGTGGTTTCCTGCAACAACACCCCGATACTAAAGTTAATTAGATTTTAAAATATATTATGAAAATATTCATAGACTGAATAATCCTGGAAGTCCCAATGATCACAGGTGTCCTTGTTTCTGGACGCGTGGCTAAAGGTGGACGGTGAAGGCAGCTTGCATTTGAACTTAAAAAATGTTAAAAAGCCACGTAAACTCAATCCAAACCCAGCAAAAAGCCCGCCCATGAACAGGTCAAGTGTCAGCGCCCTTCATGCAAACCTGTCCTCGTAACCTGTTGGTTGATTGATCATGCATAGTAGTCACAGCTGGAGGGGGAATTTTTTTTCTAGTCTACCATGCAAGTGTTATCTGGTTTGTCGATGGGAGTGTTAAGCTTCGGCTCTAACTGTTGTCTTACTATCGTGGGCCTGAGCCGAGTACATGTTAGTGTGCTCTGTGCTCATATCAGTATAAACAAGAATTTCATACTTTCTCCATTAAATGAATTAATTCAAGGCATGATATTATTATTATTTAACAAAATTATCGGAAAATAAATAAATAAAATGAAAGCTTAATTACAAAAAATTAAGTGGGTATATATATATATATATAGAGAGAGAGAGAGAGAGAGAGAGAGAGAGAGAGTTTGGTTTAGCTAATGATGAGTGTGGTACATTAATAGGTAGGATGTATTAGTAAATTAAGCCACAAAAAGAAGGGACACGGTCGAGGGTAGAAAGGCACGATCATTTTGAGATATGAAAATCCAACCAATCATGTGATTCAAACTTCACTGCATTAAATTATGAAATTATATCACAATAAATATATGGTTTACCTGTCAATTCTCATTCTCAATTTATTTCTAATTAATCAACATCTTTCTACTTTTGTATTTGTGCTGAAAATGCCATCCACAATCACAATATCACCATCTTCCCTTTCAACTTTATTTTATTTTATTTTATTTTATCTGTTATCAGTAAATATAACTTTTTTTTACTTTCAAATATATTCCTGACAAGTATTAGAGATATATTAAGAAAAAATGTGAGTAAATTACATAAGAATATTAATTATATTGTCCTAGTCTATATTATTAGTGTGCTTGTCATTGAGAGAAGTGAGTATCATTAACTTATTAATTCTTTAATATATTCTTATTTTATATACTCCCTTTGTGTCGCTTCTTTTTGAAAAAAAAAATGGATCCTAATTAAAATATATATCATTTTATAAAATTAAGACAATGTTATTATATTTATTTCAATTTTGCCATTTTTTGGTATCAGCATTATGTTAATATCTTTTTAATCTATTGTTTTAACATATTTTTTCTATTATATTTATTTTTATTTAATATAAGAGAAAATATAGTTGTTTTTTTAAATACTTTTGATAAAATTGAGAAAAATCAACAATTATTTTAATATGTATAAAACAGGAAAAAGTGACACGACTAAGTATTTTGGTATCGACAATAATGAACTAAATTATAAGTTTATGAACATGTTAATAATAAGTAGGGAGTATGATGTATATTATAGGAGAAATAAGAATAAAATTTTATAATGCTAAAAGTAGGGATTGATTAATTTTTTGAAAAATTAAAGAGTATATTTTTGCTGGTCGGAATATATAGCGTTAAAAACTTATATGTAAATTACCCAACGCTTCGGCAGTGAAAGACCGAATTAATCATACTAAATATTAGAAGTAGGTCATGATCCTTCTTACTTTCTTTTAAGAGTGAACAAAAGTTGAAAGTACTATTGTAACGCAAACTTTAAGAGGCTTATTAATTTATCTTTTCTTCTTCTTTTAGATATTTCTGGTCGCCTTACTATAGGAACTTTGACTTTACGCCAGCAAAGAAAATGTAGTACCACTGGATGTGAGACAATAAAATTGGACACAATTAATAATTCGTTCTTTTCTTATCGACCAATTATTCAATTAAAAAAAATCCTTAAGAGCAATTGGTTTGTCATTTTAACCAATCCACAATCTAATTTTTAAATTTGATCTATTAACATCAAATTTTCAAAATCAAAATTCAAATTTAATCCGTTAATAACTAGTTAACCGCTAAATGCGGTCAATTAACAATTCAAAAATTAAAATATAAATTCTAGAAGTTTTAAATATAAAAGTACAAATATAAATATAAGTCCTTAAAACAATTACATGCATGCTCCATAAGACAATAAAAAAAATAAAAGGTATATCCATATAGAGTAAAATGGTAATAATTAAAATATAAAAATTATTTTTATGGTTTTTCTATATATGAAAACTTATATATAAGTATCAATTAACCATATATTAAAGTTTAAGTCTAAATCTAAATTCAAATTTATTAATTATAATTTTTAAAAACTAAAGTCGGTGCCCACATACAATTAAACTTATTAACCGCATAGGTCAATTTGAACTCGATTTTAATCACCTATTTAATTTATTTGTCAAGCCCAAGTTGTCATATTGCAGGCATATAAAGAAGAATAAATTGCAACATTACACATAGAAAGACAAATCTCCAGGTGGGTGGTAAGAGTATTTTACAATATCAGATTCAATTCGCTTTGTTTGTATAAAAGTTAGACAATAATATTATTATTTGGGAGTTGGGACATATATGCATGTATAATAATTTTAGTATCCATGTTATATTTGAATAGGGTATGAGTTTCATCATTTCAATGCTCATTATTCCAATTTAATTTATAATTGCATAAAATAACATATATTTAATTCATATTTTTTTTGTTAGGCAAACAAAATAAAATCCTTAATATAAATCTATTATTTTTATTACATGATAAATATTCTCTAAGATACTTGATGCTCTAGCAACCGAGATCATATCCATAATATTTAAGAATGAATAAATAAATCTGACCTGCCGAATACTGAATATGAAAAAATAACTTTATATATTTCCTTCAATGTACTTAACTTAAACTTAAATTGTATAAATTAGTCTAGATATCTGTTTGATAATTTTATAACTTGTATTGTGTTGTTATTTATATTTGAATTTTGCAATGAATTAGTTAATGATTAGTTATACAAGTTCAGAATAACTTAATAAATAATCATAAAGCTACCGAATTACTTGACCCAAATAGTTGAAGCCTTTAAATGGTTCATATAAACCATCAGATTCTAATCGCCCAATGTTCCCACTCCAAATACATATATAAAATATCATAAAGATACAAATAATATTGATCGAATACGAGATGATCATTAAAAATATGAAAGGTTTGATTATAATTGGGTTCGTAAAGAGTGGAGATAGCATAATATTAAATGGATTTGAAAGGAAATAGGGTAATTTTTTAATTAATTCTATTCCTGATTATTAGATTTATATATGCTACAAAAATATTTAATTTTAAAAATATTACCATTAAAATTACTTTATTTTGTTGGTAACAAAATGGTGAAAATTTGGCAGTTATGGTCGCTGGTCAAGTAGTAGCTCTCTAGGCAAAGGTGCTAAAGTAAAATAATAGTAAATCTGAAGAAGGGGAAAATAATTTCAACATGTCAATCATGTAAACCAGAGATGGATCTAAGAAAATAAAAATTAAATATTTTGCATTGATTATTAAGTCCGAAGAGCAATAATAATTCTGCACACAGTACTGAAGAATTAAAGTAAAAACAGATAATAACAGCATTATAATAGTAAATAATATCATTTATTTTAATCGAAATCAGAACACACATAACACAAATATAGAACAAACACAAAGGTTTGTTAACCGATGCTTTTCCATAAATACATTAAACATAAAATTGAATAAAAATTCCGGAGACAGCGGCTATTAATACTGTACTGTCCCACAATGAAAGAAATAATAAATTAACAGCAAAAACAAAAACAAGCCAAAAAGCAAAAGAGAAACCTAAATCAACAAGTATGAGAGAGTGTGGTTGTAGTAAAAAGGTCCAGAGCCCAAAGATTCAGTTTGAGTGAAAATGAAACGAAATACGAAATATTTCATCCATTTTTTTTATTAATCATTTTTATTAAAATTAAAAATAATAAATAAATTTAAATTTAATATTAAATTACGTAATTAAAACTAAATTATTAAATCTAATTGATTTTGAGTTTATTAAAAAAAATAAATTAAAAAAATAAATTAAATTACATTAAAAATTTAAAAATAACAGATAAATAAAATTTAAATTTTACTCACAAGTGACAGATAAAAATTAATGATGTGAATAAAATAATATAAGAAGGTTCCAGGAATCAAGGGTCAAGATCATGTGCCCAGACCCATAAGATAAGGAGACTACCCAAACTTTTATTTCTTTTCTTTTCTTTTTCAAAACACATTAAAATATTTATTCTTAATTTTCCCTCTCTAGTCTCCCTCTAGCTAGCTCAACAATTTCCACTCAAATTCACAGAATTATCCAAAACCTACTTCTTCTTGTACAATATTCTCTTTTTTCATGGTCATCTAGTTTGATTTGTGGTGGTTAAATATAGCAGTTGGTGCAATGAAAGTTCATATTTGTAAAGGAGGAAGAGCTGCAATTGTATTCTTGATATGGGTTCTGTTAATTCCTGCACAGCTAGGTTTGTTTTATGGTTTTCATGAAGAAGGAGCCAAGTTTATGCTGATGAAGTCATCTCTGCCAAGAAAGGTCAGATTTTTAGAGTCAGAGTCAGTGTTCCATCCTCCTCCAAGTAAAGTTGAATCTTCTGTGGATATTGATCATCAAAGAGATCCGGAAAATCAAGCATATGGAGATGACAAGAGGATAATTCATACAGGTCCAAATCCTCTCCACAACTAGCTACCAATCCAACATTTCAATTCTTGCTAGAACAAGAAGAAGAAGATTATTAGTGAAACAAAGAGTGTAAGATTAATGTTTATTTTTCTAGTAATAATTAGTTAATTTAATTTTTTTATAATTTGAATATGGAGAGCCAGAGGGGGAGAGAGAGAGAGAGAGAGAGAGAGGAGCATTGGCTTTAGCCTTTTCAGAAACGTTAAATGAGGGTCATGGGGCAGTGTAGCAATGGCGTTGAGAAAAGGAAGGGCTAGTGTTAATGCTCTTTGTTTCTTTTCGCAGTGTGTTTTCTAATTTCCTGCTGTACTCTTCTGTTATCATATTGTTTCAATTTAATTGCTCTTATTCATCATCTACTTTGCCCATCAATTTTTGTTTGAATTTCTTGTTGAGTTTTCCAACAATATTAATGACTTCTTCACCCATTCCTTTCCATTTTCAAATTCTGCTCCTTCAATTTGCAGGATCATATTTAGTATTATATGTGTTGTGTTCAATGTCTATGCTTAATTTAGCTATCTTCAAGGTGTGGTTATGGAAACTGCACTAATTAAATTCTATTTATGTTCTTCATGCAATTATGGCTATTTAACTCTCTGCTTAAATAATATTTTCTACCTTTTCCTCGGTTCAAAACAAACTTTTTTTAAGTTTTATTTTTGGTTCATAAATCTGATTGCGCAGTCCTTTCAAAAAGCAACTAAAAAGGTTGAACGTGGTGAAACTGAGGCATCACTACTTGCATGGAGATTGCCTAATATCGGGTTAATTTCATTTATGCTTGGAGTTATATCTAAACTACCCAAAGATAATAATAATACTAACAAAAAAATTTATTTCACAAAAAATATTGAGTTTAGTATTTTTATACACAAAAATAATTTTAATTAATTTTTGATACGCATACCAACAAGTAGGGGTGAGCAAACTATGGGTAAAACCGAAAAATCGAATCAAACCGACCGATTTTTTTAATTTGGTTCGGTTTTTCGGTTTGGTTTCGGTTTATATTTTTAAGACTGTTCGGTTATTTCGATTCGGTTTTTAAAGGAGAAAACCGCATAAAAACCGAACCGAACCAAAATTTATATAATTATATATATTTTTTTGATTTTTTTATTAAATAATTATTTTATACATATAAATTATTTTATTTTTAGTTGTAAATTATATGAGTACATTTATCAATTATTAATATATATTTTTTAGGTGATAATTTAAAATTTTGACGATTAAATTGAAAATCGATTAAATAAAAAAAATTTAATGGTTTTTTTGTATTATTTATTATATATTTTGAGATTATTTCTTTAATTTGAACTTTTATTTGTACAATTTACATATTTTTACTTTAGTATATTATAATTTATAATTTTTAAACACAATATTTTTTATTTTTTAAAAAATAATTTTAAATTTTGATTTTTCGGTTAACCGAACCAAACCGACCGAAAATTTCGGTTCAATTTAAATTTGGTTATTCAAAAATTTCGATTCGATTCGATTAATAAAAATAATAGAATTTCGGTTTTCGGTTATTTTGGTTCGATTCGATTATTGAACCGAACCGACCGTTGCTCACCCCTACCAACAAGTATGAGTGACACAATAAGTCAATGTTGTATATACAAGTGTCACAATAATATTAGATTATAGGTACGGTTAATGCCATGTGGACAGTGACAGGCCCATATTGACTCAAGCCTATGTGTATACACATCCTCATTTTTAGAAATTTCTTTAATATATTTATATTTAAATTATAATAATAATTCTCTTAATTTATTTTAATTACTCTCTTATAAATTTTAATTTAATAATAATAACATAAGCTCTCACCAACTCTAGAATCCTAAGTCTGCCACTGCACTTGGACATGTCCACATGGCATGTTAACGTGGCAAAATTCATTATCCATTAGTCCATTTGGCAGCTGATATGTCAACAGTGCCATGTCATCTGCAGACATGGCATAAGGTGCAAGGCTATTTGCGCATACGACACTTACTTGACGTACAACCTATATTTTTCACAAAGAGTTTTTATTTTAAATCGATTAAAGTTATTTTTATATATAAAAATATTAAACTTAGTAATTTTTGTGAGACAATTTTTTATTTTTATTTTTATGTTGTTTAGATTAAATTCAATAATTATGGATAAAATTAATATCCTAATATCTAACTAAACCTATAACCATTTGTAATTGGGTAATAATCCTACATATGGACATAATTTGTACATTATTAAATATGATGGCCGTATTGCCCTTAATATATTTGGCTCCACAAATTATTTCAAAGGATGAAAGTTATTTTTTCTATTCAAATTTTCAAATTGATTTGAAAATGTCACTAATTTTTTTGTTATTTTTCTCATCAATTTTTTTTTTAAAAGAGAGATTTTACTGTTACATTTTTAAAAATAAATAATTTTTTATTATTAAACTTATTAAAATAAATATATTTTACTCTTAAAGTAAAGTAAAGAACATATGACATTAAGCGATTGATTGACTTCAAGATAATAGTATTTTCTCTCTTTTAAAAACTTTAATGACAAAAATAATTCAAAAAAATGAGTGGCATTTTTTAACCAATTTGAAAGTTAAGTTGCAAAAAGTAATTTTAACCCTATTTTAGAAAGATATTTTGATCAATTCACATCCGACAATGATATGGAATTTACAATTATACGCCCCCGCTATGGACAATTTGTGTCCAAAAATCTTTATTGAATAATTAATTAACACTAGATTATGGACCGAAGACAACTTGATTAAATTACTAATTTTCTCACATTCATATTTATCACTAAGATTATAAATCTCACAGCATAAACGAACCCTAAGAACCTGCAGCCCCATTAGCCATAATTGATCATATATATAAAGGATAAAAATGGAGCTTGAATAAGCAATATATGTCCAGGGACCAGGATTTAATTAAGTAGATAGTAATTGAAATTGGGAAGAAGGTGAGCATCTGTTTTAATTTGATTTGATTATTCCTAGAAGTCCCATATGTTTTTGACTTAAATGCATCAATGTAATTTTTCTCAAAGAGGATGCCTGTCTTGCTGGGCCTACACGCTTTCTCAAGTCCCTTGGACTCTCCCAACATTGTAATCTTTTAAAATTTTGTTTGTACAAATTGATCTTTTTAATTCAGATTTCATGCATGCAGTGGGCACTCCATTCTTCTCAATTGACACTAATACCCCTATACTTCTCTCTTCTTCAATGTGGAGACTAGCTACAAGGAAGTCTCCATTTCATACCCTTTGGAAAACTCCAATAAATAGTATATAATAAGTATAAATTAAGCTTTGAAATTGCAAAAGATTCTGTGTGGAAGTATGAGATAAATACAATAAATATTTTTATTGTAGAAATCAAGAGTTTTTTTTTTTTTTAATGAAATGAATGTTTGCTTGGATGGCCAATTGGCCATAAAAAAAAGCTATTAAGAGGAGCATTTAAATGTGGGAGTTAAAGAGGATTGTGAAGAGAGTGCAACTACCCCTTCTCTCTCTTAGTTATCAACTCCCATAAAAACTGGAGTATTTTTAATGACTTCCACCCACCCAAAGCTCTATCTTTGCCTTGCTAGCTAGCTCGCATGCATAATTTTAAGCATTATGTCACCATTTTTATTACTACTATCACCAATATGGAATAAATGATCAATAATAAAATAGGTCCCACGATTTTATTGGTTGGAATTGATAAATTTATAACATTTTATCAACTACCTAAGAGGTCTTATTAATGTTAATTAATGTGGGTCACCCTCTCCCAAGTTCCACTTCATATATACATGTAAATGGTGGTTGATTTTAATTATGATTTTGTTTCAATTTAAATCTACCCCTCAGATATTGATTTCTTCTTGTCAAATTGGTCGTGTTTAATGAGAATGTTTTGAGTTCAACGCATACAGCCAGACTTGAAAAAATTAACATTAAAACAGGAAGAGACCTAATAATATGATACTCTCTTTATTTCAAAATAAATGACGTTTAAGAAAAATGTATAGTAATTAATAAATGCAACTACTTTATTATTAAAATATTTTATTACCCTTACTATATTAATTGCATCACTAACAAAATTTTATCTTTTTCTAAAACCAGTGAAGGGTATATTTGATAAAAATTAATTAATATATTTTGATTATATCAAAACGTCATATATTATGAGATAAAATTTTTTTCCTTAAACGTCATTTATTTTAAAATAAAGGAGTATATGTAATTACAAGAAACAAGTTGAGCAAAAGCCTATACCTAATAACAACTTCTAAAATGGCAGTCCTTGTATTGATTTTGGGATACAATTAAGTCAATGGCCAACAGCTGATGCACTATCAAACAAATCGAAAGTGAACATGATTTAGAGTATTCTTTAATATATTAATATTTTCATTAATCTCTCCTTTTTTACACATCTTTCTGCACTATATTTAGAATAGTAGTTCAATGCATGCATATGTAAACTGTCAGATTATGTGTACACATAAAATTTAACGGTTTAAATATATGCATACATTGTATTTTATCTTTTATATTTATCTCCATTAAATATGAAAGAATATATTATAGTCTTTTTTTTAATAATTAATAGAATGAGAAGATATAGTTTTAAATTGTCTTTTAATAAATTGTAATGAACATTTTATAACATTGATGAAAATTTGGGAGATTGGAAGTAATTTTAAGACCGTAATTATAGGAACAATAATTATGTGGACTATATATTTTTTTAAAAATATTTATATAAATTGGGTTCATGAACAAATTAATTAAATAAATTAATAAGAGATTGATATGTAGGATAAAGGAGTTGAAAAAAATTAAAAAAAAAATAGTGAGTCCGCGATTATTAATTTAAACCAAATTCATGAACAAATTTTATACATCAATATACTATTATAATCTAATTTATGAAAAATTTCATAAATCGAGTTTAAATTAAAAAAAAAAATCCATCTTCTTCGTTCGGTTACCTATAACGTCAAGTCTACAGTATCAAAATTTAGCAGAATGAAATTTAAAATCTAGGAAGTACCACTTGCCCCATGCCTGCGCAGTTGTCACCTGACCCAAACACTTGGGCATAACTGTATTGATTTGCTCCATTTCACACCTAATTATCCCATACCTCTCCAGCAATGCCTTTAAAACTACATTTAATACTGTTAAATGACATTAAAATCTTGTTTAGTTTGCTTTCTTATTTCAGATTTTATTATTAACTAATTTTACGATAAAAAAAATTAAAAATATCATGTAGAAGAATGGACAATAAATTTTATCAAAAAATGCAATTATGTCCTTTTTTTCTGTAAAAGCATGTTCTCTTTAAATTTTCAAATGGAAAAATATTGCTTAGGAAATTTAATATTTGGTCAAACTAATCCCTATTTAAAATTTTCTAGGATTTAATTCATCTAATATATGACTATTTGTCCTTGTGGAAGTTCAACCAAGCCATGTGTTACTCCACATAAAATTTTATTTTCGAGAGGGAAGTAAAGCAGAGAAGTAGAATTACGTATAAATCTGATTAACCGTTAATCTAGATATACAAGTCAAAATTCAAATTAATTAACCATAATTTTAAAAATTAAAGTTCATGTACATATTTAATGGAAATGTTTAGCCACCAAAATGGATTTAGATTCAATTTTAACTATCAATTTAATAATTTTTTGATTTTTTTTTATCTAGTCTTAATTTTAACCATCGAATTAGAAGGACCCATTTGCTGGGTGTAAACTATAAAGAGAGGGAGCAGTAGATGATGTGAAATAGCTTTGAGGCAAGTAAATAAGGAGCCCCCAGCGATAATGCGGATAGCATGACAAATCATACAAAGTACGTAAGGTGGGGCTAAGCAATTGAACTACCTACAATTAATTTCCATTATTTAATGTTGCGGATGAAAACTTAAGAGTTATTCAATTGCCATGACTGTTTGAAAATTAAGTCGAATAGAGCCGCAGACTGAAAATAATCAAGGGAAACACAAGATAATAAACGTAGTGTTGGGAAAAAAATTAAATAATGCGATGAACAAAAATAACCACTATTGAATTGACAAAAGTCTAGTATCATTAGATGAAGATGATGGTAATGGCGACATAACTGTGGTAGTTGTGGTGGTAGCAGGACACGGCTATAGAGGCAGCAGTTGCTACAGTGGTAGGGATGGAAGGAGTAGTGGTGCGAATAGCGGTTGAGGTGGTGGCAATGTTATTAAAATCGGACCGGATAAAGAACTGACGAAGCTGGGAGTTCTTAGTTCGACCGGTTCAACCAAATTTTTTTCTATTTTTAAAATATTATAATTTTATAAATACTATTGTATAAAAATTAAAAAAGATATCCATCAAACATTAATATATGTTACAAATATCCTAATAATAAGTTACAAAATATAATTTTAATTTTATTATTACAAGTAATTAATTATATATTTTTGAATATCATATATTAGAAACATAAAAATACAATCATATCATGAAAAAATTTTCTTTTTTAGATGGAGTACTAATGAAGTAAACACAAAAAATATTAACATTGCATATATGAGTATAATTATATTTAATTACAATAAATTCAAATGGATAATAAGTATATTAAATTATTAAGTGGCATCTTTAGAATTTAAAATACTACATTTTTCAACGAAATAAATCATGAAAATTTCATATATATATATATATATATATATGATTACAATGAACCAAATAGATAATAAGTATATTAAATTATTAAGTGATATCTTTAGACTTTAAAATACTAATTTTTTCAAATAAATAAATAATAAAAATTTAATATATATACACACACATATATTTGATTATAATGAACCGAATATATAATAAGTATATTAAATTATTAAGTGACATATTTAAAATTTAAAATACTAATTTTTTCAAATAAATAAATAATGGAATATATATATATATATACTAAACACTGTTGCCAGATTTACACTAAACACTGTTAAATGTATAATCTCAACTTTTCTATTCTCTTTATCTTGTTCTCTATATTTACATTGATTATTGGATTGGATTTTTACTTTAATCAAAATGATGGTTGAATCTAAATCTAAATGATTGTTGTTATTTGTATATGCCCTATATTTATGTTTTATATATCTCAATTTCTCAATAGTTTCGGACTGGAGATTTTGATATTTAGATGTTAAAGATATTTGGATCAGGTGTATTTGGGCGAATAAATGAGTTTTGGATGGATAGAAATGGAATGATGATCCATCTTTACGTGCTTATGGTAGTTTTTAGAGCTACAAAAAATTAGGACTTTTAAGATTTAGAATAGTTTCAAGTCTTAGAATTTTGACACATGCTTGCTAAATAAAGTCACATAAGAAGAGAGAAAGTCTTGAGACAAGATTTCTTTAGGAGAGGACGTAGGTAAAAAGCTAAATCTCTATAAGTTGTAGTGTTATGCTTCTATGTGCCTTTATTCTCTTTGAATTTTATTTTCTATAGTTGTTTTATATAACTATTTTGCATTTTCTATTGTTTTACAAATATGTGCTGATTTATAGAATTTTTAACGGCTGCCCTAAATTTGCTAAGAACACTTTATTATATAATTGCTTAGCATATTTTAATAAATTAAATTTGAAAAGATTTTACATTTAATAGATCAGAGTTGCTTTTTACACATGAGTTAAAAACATTGGAAAAAGATTTTATCAAATTTGTTAACGAAAATATTTTAAGGGATCTAAATCCTTTTAGTGCTCCACTCGTTGTTCATAATTATTCTATATTATTCTGGTTTATAATTATTCAAGAAAAATATGGTATGCTATGTTCAATCCCCCTTCTTGAGTATATTAGGACTTACATTTGGTATAAGAGCAGGTCTCTTTTTGTTTTTCAAGCATAACAACCTGGAGAGATCTAATAAGTTGCAATTATATTTATATTTTGGTTTTTTTTGGCATAATTCTGTGTTTTCTTTATAAGTTTTAGTCTTTATTAGTTTATTTTATGTCACATTGTCAATTATAGTGCTTTTATGGTTTTTAATAAAGTTTTGGGATGTTTTTATGCATTTTCTAGCATTTCAGAACTTTAAGGGAGGTTCAAGGTTAATTTTAGGTTAGAATGCTACTTATTGTTTTACATTTAATTTAAAACTTCAAATCTTTGATTTACTTCTCAGGGCTACTTTGCACCAATAGTTGTTAAATATGCTAGCAAGCATCAGGAAAAGCTCAACAATTTAATACTCCTTAATCTATCTTTATGGACCTCCTCATTTACTACTTGTCCAAACGATTAAATTTTAAATATCTCTTGTAGAGTTTTAAATGGTGGTGATGTCCATTGAGATTTCAAATAACACTTATATTTTTTTTCCTAATGATATGCAACCATGCTAACCTTTCCTTGACATCCATTCCTTTTTAATTTTTCTTGGTTTGAGATAGCTTGGCACCAACCAAAGGTGGACTTACATGATCCCAACAGTTGATGATATTGTCTTTCCACTGGGTTTTGGTGACTGTTTCTTTTACTATAATTTATTTATACTTCTATTTTATCACCACAGAACATGATTTTTACAATACAATTATGATTATTTAGAATAATTTACTCTGGTGAAAATAAAATTCTTCAGAAAAACCTTTATAACCTCAATAATAAATTCTAGTGGTGAAATGGAACTTAAACTTTATAATCACTTGTATATTATCAATATACTGAGGAAAAAACACTAAATTACACTGTAATAGGTTACTAGGAAGTTATAGGCATTATCTGTAACATTATATTTATTTTTCCTCAAAATAATCCACCCTCAAAGTTAAATCCTGTATTGGCTAGTGATCCCAAGTTCTTTGATTGGCGCTACATGACTTTACCAGGAACACATATATACTTCTTAAGTATTGACAAAATACTCAATTCTCAGTCTTGAACTTTCGTGTTAATAGGGAACAATTTTTTTTCCAGTGATTGAAGCTGGAGAGTTTGCAAGATGTTATATTGTGTTGTATGCGTATTATAACTATAGAAAGATGAACAAACATCTCTATAACTTGTACGCTTGTTCTTTTCTCCTTATTTATTGCAGCTAACAACCAAACATGGCAACCTTCCATCCACCTTGTCTGTATTCAGCAACTTCTTGCTAGGTGAAATTTTTTCTCAGGTACAGAGCCGTTTCTTTTAAATCTTTTCCTTTGAAATGAGGGGTCTGCTTCTATTATTGTGTCTTTGTGTGCTCATATCATCTATATATATCTTCTTGTTAAATAAATTTTCTATTTCTTTTTCCAAATGACATAATAGGATCCTCTAAGGGCTAGTGACAAAGCATTGACAAGCTGTGGTCATTATCAAATGAAGAAAGATGAAGCAATGGTATACAGAAAACCATACCTCACATCTGCCTATTAGTCGAGCCATGAAAAAGGACCTAAAGGTGAATTTGGTTTAATGCTCCATCTTTTCAATTTAATGATTATATGGCAGTCTTATTAGAAAATAGGTGATAGACTTCCATTTCTTTCTAAGTGTGCCCTTTTCTCTTGAGGCAGCTTGCCACCATTTTCTCCACAGTGTGATTGGTATTTGTTGTTTCCATGTTTCTTTGATTGTGAACCACATTCATTCTAAGATGGAAAAGTAATAACCTAGAGCAAGTAAAGATAGATTTATTATAAAGAATTTCATCAGAAGAAAACAATCCATGGTTTATTATCTGAAAACAAGCAATATGAACAAGTAATTTTTAATCATATATTGTCTTGTTGATTATCTTTCTTTTAAGTGTTAAGAGTGATGATTCTGATGTGCAATTTGCATTTAAAATGATAATTAATATCCTTACCTTTCTTGGATTTTGTACAGTGGATGGTAAATGAGACTGAACTCCATGTCATTCACTATACGCTTGGCCCCTTAAACCGTGGGACTGGTGGACATCTTGGCCAAAGACTATCGGTAAAGAGGGACTGCATTTAGGCTTAGGGTATATTACTATAGCAATATTAGGTAGGAGCTAATTCTATATTTGGTAGAAAATTGTAAAGATTTAATTTGTTTGTTATTAATTTTAGGGAAATGAATTGTATAAATAATTCTTTTTATTTTATATATAGTTTTTTTTTACGTTAACTCTATATTTGTAATGAATTCATTACAGATTATATATATTCATATATATATATATATATATATGAAAATATAAGATTATTATTTATATTTGTATCTATTATATATGAATTTTATAATATAAGATTATTATTTATATTGTGTACAGGATGAAAATTTAAAAATACATCAAAATTTAGCGACGAATTCGCGACAGCAATTGTCGCTACTGCATAAACGTTGAATTTAACAAATAATTAGCGACAAGTATTTCATCGCTAACTTTTACAGTAAATTTCTAATTAGCAACGGAAAATGTAGTCGCTAAATATTATTATTATCATTCTGCGACTAATTAGGAATATAAATTAGCGACGGAAAAAATATTAGCGATGATATTTTTCTTTGATACATTAGCGACTGTTTACGAGGCGTTGCTAATTTATTTTAGCGAGAGTTCTGGTAATTAGCGACGGAAGTTTTTCTTTTGTAGTGAAATAGCGAAAATTTAACTAAATAATTAATTTTTTTTGTTCCCACAAAGTAAATTGTTTAATGTTATTGATACTTATTGGCAAATACATTAGCGATTTAGTAAAATTCAAATTTTCAATCATTTTTATTTATTTCTTAATTTATTGTATTCTTTTATCTCTCTTAAAAGAAATTACAAGCAATTTAATTTGGCTCTCAAATTTTATAGCGATTACCAATTGACCTGAGAATTAACTTGTTATTCAAATTAGCATGCAAATTTTATTTTGAAATCATTTTGATCCAATTCATCTATAATAACACTATTTAGAAGTTCAATGACATTTAAGTCACGATAAATAATACAGTTATTTTTAAACAATTAGGTGTAAATTCAGTGATCGTAGTCGAAATTGACCCTATTTTTTTTCCTTAACTTACAGAATACTTATGGGCGAATTTAAACAGTTATAATAGAAAACCAAAAGCATATTTATTTTATATATTTCTTTCCAAATAAATACATAAATTAATACTTTCTAGAAAGTCATAATTTTCATTTTTTTAATTTTATTTAACAACTCCCTTTTTTTCTCCCCCCAGCAACGCAAAATCTATGCGAACATATAATATTGTAAGGAGTCTCTTCTCATGTTTGATAAGAAGAATTCGTCAATATACTCTGCCTGCTAATAAGAATTTAGAAATCTAATTGAATTGTCAAAAAAGACAACTCTTTAAAAAAAATAAAAATAGTATTATTAGCAATTAATAATAATTAGTATAAACAATAATGGTGAAAAATAATCAGCAAAAAGTCAAAAAATGCGAGATCCAAACCAAGTCTTCTTTGAAAGCGTTGGCCTTGCGCCATCTCTTCTTCTCCTTTCTCCTCCATCTCCTTCCCTTTCTCATACTTTTCCTCGTTCAATAAAGTTTCAAATTTCAGGATATTGTTACTATAAATAATTCAATACTATTGTGTAAATTTCATTATTATACTACCGTCAATTGCATGCTCACATTCTGGTCTATATATGGGCTTTTAACAAACAACTCTAAAATTCCATCTGAGTTTTTTCCATTAATTAAAAACTTCACTTGTTGCTCTTTTTTCTTTGTTGTTTTTTATTATATTATTTGAAACATATTTCAATAGTATTTATTAATTATTTTTTAATCTTGGTTAAAATTTTATCCCTGACCCTCTATATTCTCCGATTTTATATTCAGTATGGGTGTAAATTTAGTATTTATAGAGTTCATATTTCAGGTAGACAAAGATTTTGCTCAGTGAAATTATGATTTATTTTGTTTATAAATATTTAAATGAGGTGAAGTGTGTGTTTGTGTGTGTATATATATATATATGTATGCTAGATTTTAAATATATAGAAAAAATTTGTTGCCCAATAAATAAATAGAGATTTTTTTTTCAAGTAAACATATATTTTAGTTTTCCGGAGTAAAATATATTTTTCATTATCTATAAATGAACATTTATAAAATAGAAAATTCTTTCACTTTTAATAGGTGAACACAATAATTTTTTAAGAAAATAAATACTTTTTCCTGTAAGTAAACAAACTCTAAAATTTCTTATATTTCAGGTCAATTTGATAAAAATAAGAACATTTTTATTGATACTCTAGGTGAAAAAAAAAAGGTCCAAAAAAAGACTCAAAGTCTTAACTAGAAGAAATAAAAATTGATATGTGATATAATCTATAGTGAATTCAAAATCACAAATTCAAAAATTTCCACCTTAACTTAAATTTAAAGTTATATAATAATTTTTTACCTTAACTAAAGGTGAGCAAATAAAAAACCGAAAATATGATTAACCACAAAATTCGTTCAAAATCAAACCAATTTTTTAGGTTAACCAATCTTATGGATTCGGTTGCGGTTTTTAATTTTTACATTTTAGGTTTTTGGTTAAAATTTCAGTTTTTAAGTACTGGTTAACTGTTAGTTCACGGTTAACCAATATATATATATATATATATATATATATATATATATATATATATATATATATATATATATATATATTATGCTTTAAATTTCTTTTCTTTTTTATTTTTCTCTATAACTTACATAAAATAATACTTTAAAATATATTTAAATTATATTTTTATTTTTATGCCTTAGTTTTTATATTTTTCTATAAAATTTATATAATTTTTTAAACTAAATTTATATTATGGTATTCTCTTTAATTATACAGTAATATTTATATATAGTAAGCAATTAATTTTTATATATGTTGTTTTTTTATTAGGAGTGAGCAAAAAGAATCGAAAATATGATTAACTATAAAATTGATCTGAAATCGAATTGATTTTTACGTTTAACTGATCAATGGATTTGGTTATGATTTTTAAATTTTTAATTTTTAATTTTTGTTACAGTTTAGGCTTTTAAATATCAGTTAACTGTTAGTTTACAATTAACTGGTTCATAAATAAATAAATATATTATATTTTTATTTTTATATCTTAAATTTTTATTCTATTTCTCTCTAAAATTTACATAAAATAATATTTTAAAATATATTTAAATCATATTTTTATTTTTATATCTTAATTTTTTTATATTTTTCTATAAAATTTATATAATACTTTAAACTAAATTTATATTATGTTATTTTCTTTAATTATATAGTAATATTTATATGCAATATCCGATTAACTTTATATATATTATTTTTTTATCGTATATTGGTATTTATATTTTACTTAATAGTATTTAATTATATTTTTTATACATTTTAGAGTTTATGTTATAACGTGTAATATTATCCAAATTTTATTTAAATTAAAATCAAATACATTAATTTCCAACAAATATCAAATCTATTTTATAATATTAGCTATTAATTTATAAAAAATGAATTTTGGCTAGTAAATTATATTTTTTTTGTAATTGTTATTTTGAATTATTTTGTACATTTAAAATTGGATTGAATTTTTTCTAATTTTCTTTTTTGTAATTTTATGTTATATATTTTAATGATTAACAAAAAAAAATTGCTTAATCAAATCGAAAAACTAAAACCGATGGACTGCTTAACTAAATATAAATGACTGGTTCAAGTTTAGTGATTTTAAAAATCGATATTAATAGACTGCTTAATTTTTTTGCTCATAGGCCGATTAATCGGTCTATGCTCATTCTTATTTTTATCATATATAATAGTATTTAATTACATTTTCTTATATTTTAGAGTTTATGTTTTAATATTTAATATTATTTAAAATTTTATTTGACTCAGAATTAACTTAATTCAATTAAGCATGTTAATTTCTATCAAATATCAAATTTATTTTATAATATTAGCTATTAATTTGTTGGACATAAATTTTGGCAAATAAATTATGTTTATTTTGTAATTTTTATTTTAATTTACTTTGCATATTTGAAATTAAATTGAATTTTTTTTCTAATTTTATGTTAGAAATTTTAATAATTAATAAAAAAATATTGATTAATCAAATTGAAATTGATGGATTGATTAATCGGATGTAACAAACTGATTAATGATTTTAAAAAATCAATATTAATGGATTGATTAATTATTTTACTCATAAACCGGTTAATCGATCAATTCTCACTCCTAACCTTAACTTTAATTCTCTTTTCCTACATCAAAATTCTTTTCACCTTTTCTAAAAACAAACTCAAAACAGAGATTGTAAATCCCAAAAGACACTCAAGAGGGGGGAGGGGGTGAATTGGGTATCTCAAACTTTTCTGGCTGAATTTCTAATGTAACATAAATTTATGCAGATGTAATTTCTAATAGATTTTCTAATCGAAAATCTAAGTATGCAAGATAATAAAATTTTTAGCCTTTTTCTCAATATCAAGTTTCTTTACTTATATAGAAAATGTGTGTGGATAGTTTTTCTGAAAATATTTTTGAAATGAACTTTACAGAAATTTGAGAATGCAATTTTTCAGAATATATTATAGAAAAGTGGATGACAGAAAAATAAGCAAAAAATTAGAGTATAAACAGAATTTATTATGGTTCGGCTTCTTTGCCTACATCCACTCCCCAAGAATTACTCTTGAGATTATCTCTCCACTTTTAACTCTTTTAAGGGCAAGAGTCAAAACCAATATACAAACCTATGTATATCTACCCATAATCTTTTTTCCAAAGTAAAAGATTAAAACACTTACTAAAATTTTTCCTTAGGTTCTAGCCAACCCAACTCATAATCTTTTCACAAATGAAATTCCTCACTAGAGATTACAATAGAAACTATAATCAACTGAGGATAATATGTAAAGATGGAAAGTGAGATTTAAAAGTGTAAGCTTTCTCTTAAGAGTAGAAATTCTTTCCAAAATGATATTTAAACTTCTAATGAGTCCTAACACTTGTATTTATAGCCAAAAACTTAGTTTTGAATGTAGAAACTCAAATATAACTGTTTATGACCGTTGAAGGGCAAAACAGACAATTCTGCTTTCAACTAACCGTTATTTTGTCCTCTAGCGATGAACATATTTTTTATTAGAAAAGTGTTTAGATTTTTGTCCTCTAATTCAGTTTCTAATTGAATTTCTAATTCAATTTTTAATAAAACTCAGTTTTGACTTAAAGACTTATTTGATAATTTTAAAATACTTTTATGCAAATTTAAACTTATGAGATGTATACATAAAGGACAAATTGATCCTCAATTTGATCTTACAATTTTAATAACTTAAAATCCTATATACTAAGATCTTTTTCTCTTGAGTTATCTTGGATTCTTTATAACTTTCCATATATACATCAGAATGATGTGTAGAAATACCTGCAGAAACAAGCTTAGAATAGTATTCACAATAAAGTTTATATAAGGTTTGATTATTATCAAAATCTGGATGTAGCCTTGGACTAACAATCTCCCCCTTTTTGATGAGGACAAAACCTTAATAAACTCCAATTAGAAGTCTATTCTAGGTTAGTCTTTACAAAAGCTCCCCCTGAATATATGCATGGGGGTATATATAGAATAGTAAAAGTTTAACCCCTGTATATTATATATATAAGTAAAAAAATGTTTTGCACCTGCATAAAGTGTTAAAAACATTCAATAACGCTATCCAACAACACAAACATTAAAGAAATATTAAACACTAAACAAACAAACATAAACATTCCAACATATATGTTCTCCCCTTTTTGTCATAATCAATGAGGAGAAACAAAGTAGCAACAACCCAGAATATTCATAAACATAAAAAAAATGACCAAGTGTGCAATTGTAGGAAATAGAAATAGCTGGCAAGCATTATGGATCAACATCCATAGGACAAGTATTGCTTCTTGGTTGACCTGGCTTGCGTGGCTATTTTTCATGAAGAATAGTATGAGCTAACTTCCTCTTGGGTAAAGGAGAGAGGGCTCGACAACAGAAGCAGGTGGTTCTAGAAAATCTTCAGATTTAGGAGGCACAGAAGCAGTAAACAAAAGAGGAAGATTGTTAGCTAGCTGTGTAAAAATATCACTCATCTTACCAAGGAGGGAATGTATCTCCATTATCTTTGGCTGGTCTACCACAAAATAAGAGTCCACCGAAAGAACAGCGGGTGGAACATCTTTAGAGCAACTGGCAAATTTTGGTGGTGTTTTGAAACCGATGGATTTCTCAACAGTCTGAGCATGAGGGCTTAAAGGAGTTGTAACCGCAACATTGGTGCCAGATGGAGGAGTAGAGGAAGTGCTGGATGAACTGTTTCAACTAGAAGCAGATGTATCATCAAATGTTGCTTTAGATTTTGCAGCAGACTGGTTCTCAGAAACTTCATCAGATTTGTTCCCAGGTGAGTCATCAGATTCTTCATCAGATTTTGCCTCAGAATTTTCATAAGAATTTCCATCAGAGTTGGAATCAAAATTTCCATCAGATTTCTTCTCAAAGAGTTCAATAGATGCAGTAGCAGAAGATTCATTAGATTTCTTCACAGACATTTGCTCAAGCAATTTTTTTTCATCAATTTTCACTCCTTGAGCCGATTTGATCATGGCAACTAAATGAGCGACCTGCACTTCAAAATTTTTGTCAACAGATAATGAATCAAATATCATCAATTCTTTACCTTTGGCCATAGGTTTTGCAGGAGGTTGCTTTGATTTCAGGGTAGGAACTTCGACATATTTTCTTTTAACAGTATGAACTTTTTTGCCGGCCTCTTTGTAGAACACAAAATTGACCTTGTCAATTTTGTATGACTCACAAGTAGTATCATCAGTGATCAAATTCCAATGTTCAAAAAATCGGGTTAGAAGCAAGCAATATGGTTTCTTTTCATTAGCAGATCTTGTGGCCATATAGTTAAAAATGAGAAATGGCAGATTAAAGTCTTTTTTGATGTGAAAATGCCATAGGAAGACAATGTGTATGTCAGATAGATAAGATGAACTTCCAGACCTAGGGGTGACATATTGACATATGCATTTAGATAAAATACGATACTGAACCAATAAATTGGAGGCTAAGGGATTTTTTGCAGAGCCACTACCGTTGCTCGAAATAATACTCAAAAAGGCATTTTTGTTTAGATCATCAAACTCTGAAATTTTGCTATTAGTTCGTGTGCATTCAGAGCCTTTCAAAGGCATAAAGAATAATTTTGCAATAAGAGCAGGACTTATAGAGTAAGTAGACTCTTGGATAACCACTTTGAATTTTTTCTCTTTCTCGTCAAAGCAAGAGGAATAAAACTCACGAACTAACTCGAGATACACTTTTTTATGCCGAAATGTGAAAAATGTTTTCCATTGTTGTTTCTCAAAATACTTGCCTACATTTGAAGCGATGGCCAGTAGATTGTTCCAATTGATGATTTTGGAAGGAAGGAGACGAGGGTTTGACGACATAACAGCAGTAGCTTTGGTGGTTATGGTGGAACCGACCTCAGAATATGATGCAGGTTATGTTTGGCAACAGACTTTAAGTGACCCATTTTGAGAGAAGGAAGGAATGTTTCGGGTGAATGAAGGAACGGTTTTTGTTGAATACGATTAGGGTTTGAAATAAAAAAGAAAGTGCTGCAACACAAGAAAACCAGTTAAAGAGAAAATAATAAATAGAAATAAATTGATAAGGAAGATGGATTTGACAAATTGAAGTGCATGTACAAGTCATTATGGAAAATATGGGAAACTGCAATTTGCAGTTACGTATGCGCGGGAAGAGGAAAAAGAAACAAAAGGATAGGGCTGCCCCTATCACAAGTAAAAGCGCACACACATGTTAATATTGGGTTAATATAGTCTTTTTATATATTATGACTATTTCAACTTGACTTAACCCACTACTACGCGAAACCATCATCTCAAAACAAATCAAATTTTGAATTTTAACACAAAAAAAATCGAAAACAATAAAAAATATATCTTTGATCATTTTAAAACATACATGAGTCATCTTTTATGACTAGAGAGAGAAACTTAAATTTTTCTTATAAACCCAATTTTTACTTAGCTAAATTTTGAAGAGCTACGAAATTCTTTAAGAAACAAAAGCTAATATTTCTAAGAATAATAAAAGAAGCTTACTCACAAATACCCATTCCTAGCTTTCTTCTTAACTTACAGAAACGATCTTCTTTTAGAGGCTTAATAAAGATGTCTGCCAGCTGATTTTATATAGAAACAAATTCTAGCAAAATATCTCCTCTTTGCACATGGTCTCTAATAAAGTGATGACAAATTTCTATGTGTTTTGTTCTTAAGTGCAAGATCGGATTTCTAGTAAGATTTATGGCACTAGTGTTATCACAGAATATTAGAATTTTATTAAATTCTATTCCATAATCTTTTAGCTATTGTCTAATCCACAAAACTTGAGCAACACAACTACAAGTAGCAATGTATTCTGCTTCAGCAGTAGACAAAGCTACAGAGTTTTACTTTTTACTTGACCACATAATTAGAGAGTTGCCCAAAAAATGACATGCACCTGATGTGCTTTTTCTAGCGATTCTACATCTGGCATAATCAACATCAGAATATCCAACCAGATGGAAGGAAGTCTTTTTTGGATACCATAATCCCAAATTTTGTGTTCCTTGAAGATATCTCATAATTCTTTTTACTGCAGATATGTGAGATACCTTTAGAGCTTATTGAAAGCGGGCACACAAATATACACTAAAGTGAATGTCTGGCCTACTTGCAGTTAGGTACAACAAAGATCCAATCATTCCTCTATATAATTTTTCTTTAATATTTTTGCCTTTCTCATCTTTTTTCAACTTAATAAATGCACTCATAGGAGTACTAGCAGACTTTGCTTCATTCATTTTATATTTCTTCAATAGTTCCTTTGTATATTTGATTTAACTGATAAAAATTTCATCTGAACATTGCTTAATTTTAAGACCCAGAAAGAATGTTAGTTCACCCATCATGCTCATTTCAAATTTCTTTTTCATAGTGGTTTCAAATTCTTTGCATAGAGAAACGTTAGTAGAACCAAAAACAATATCAACAACATATATTTAAACAATTAGAACATGAGATGATTTATGTTTAACAAAGAGAGTATTGTCCACTTTTCCTCTATTAAATCCATGATTTAGTAAGAAACAACTTAGTCTTTCATACCAAGCTCTAGGAGCTTGTTTTAAACCATATAAAGCCTTTTTAAGTTTATAAATAAAATTGGGATTTTCAAAATTTTCAAAACTATAGGGTTGTTCTACATAAACTTCTTCAGGTAGAAAACCATTAAAAAAGCACTTTTGACATCCATTTGATAAATTTGAAATTTTGAAAACATGCATATGCACAAAGAATTCTAATAGCTTCTAATCTAACCACGGGTGCAAAGGTTTCATCAAAATCTATACTTTCTTCTTAATTGTAGCCTTGGGCCACTTATCTAGCTTTGTTTCTGACAACATTGTCTTGTTCATTTAACTTGTATTTAAACACCCATTTTGTTCCAATGATAGAATATTTTGAGGGTCTAGACACCAAATTTCATACTTGATTTCTTTCAAACTGATTTACTTCTTCTTGCATTGCAAGAATTCAACTATCATCATTTTTAGCATCGTTAAAATTTTTGGGTTCAAGTTAAGATATAAAGGCAACATTACCACAATATTATCTTTATGTTATTCTTGTCATCATTCTTTCAGATGGATCTGTTAGCAAATCATCTTTAGGATGATACTTATGGAATCTCTAATCTTTAGGAAAATTTGGCATTTTTTGTTTATCTTGAATTTCTGGTACATTTTCTGATTGACTTTCTGGCTCATTTTCTGATCGATTTTTTGGATCATTTTCTTCAATATCTTGTTCCAGAATGCTGTTATCTGAATTCGACTGTTGATCTGATGATTTTTCTCTTTCATCAACATTCTGATTTTTGTTATTTCCAAACTCAAAACTGTTTCATAATCAGAATAATTTATTTCTTCAAAATTTTCGTTAGAGAAATCAAATTTAACATTTATAGATTCTTCTATTTTTGTGTTCTTTTATTAAAAATTCTATATGCTTTAGAATTTAAAGAATAGCCTAAGAATATACCTTCATCAAATTTAACTAAATTGCTTTTATCATTAAAAATGAAACACTTACATCCAAATGGTTGAAAATAGTTGATATTTGGTTTCCTTCCTTTCCATAATTCATATGGTGTCTTTTCTAGCACTGTTTTGATTAGAATTCTGTTTAAAATGTAGTATGCTGTGTTGATTGCTTCAACCCAAAAGTACTTTGGCAAGTTGTTTTCATTTAGCATTGTTCTCACCATTTCTTGAAGAGTTCGATTCTTCCTTTCAACAATGTCATTCTATTGTGGTGTTCATAAAGCAAAAAAGGTATGACTTATACCATAATTGTTGCAGAATTCTTCAAATTTCTAATTGTCAAATTCTCTTCCATGATCACTTCTAATGCTTGTGATTTTGTATCCCTTCTCATTTTGAATTTTCTTACTTAATTTCTTAAATGCTTCAAATGTTTCATCCTTATGAGCAAGAAACATTACCCAAGTATATCTTGTATAATCATCTACCACATGAAGCACATATAATTTTCCACTTATACTCAAAGGGCTTATTGGTCCAAATAAATCCATATGTAGAAGCTTTAAAGGTTTCTTGGTAGAGATTTCATTTTTTGACTTATGTGAATTTTTGATTTGCTTTCCAAGTTGACACACCTTACATACATAATCTTTGTCAACTTTCATTTTTGGTATTCCCCTTACCAAATCTTTTTTCACCAGCTTTTCTAATGCATGAAAGCTTTCATGTCCTAATTTTCTATGCCATAAGATGCTTAGATCTTCTTTAGAAATTAGACATTTAGCTTCACTTTTTTGGATATTTTCTATGCTCACCAAATAGATATTTCCAGATCTCTGTCCTTTTAGAATAGATTTTCCTATTTCCACATCTTTCACTCTACAATGATCAACTTCAAAAATTATTCTTTTCTTCTTGTCACAAAGTTGACTAATACTTAATCAGTTATACTTTCGACCTTGAACAAGAGAAACATCTTTAATTGTTGGATTAGTCCTAATGGAACCAATACCAATAATTTTTCCTTTTCTGTTATCACCAAAATTAACAAAGCCTCATTTAGATTTTTCCAATTTAGAGAACTTAGTTCTGTCCCATGTCATATGCCTAGAGCAGCCACTATCCATATACCATTTTTCTGTCTTAGTGCTCCTCAGGCAAACCTGCAAAGAGATCAAGTGTTTTTAGGTACCTAACTTTTCTTAGGTCCTTCCTTATTAGTTAACACATTTGCAGAATTTTTAATAACCCATTTATATTTGGTAAAATTAGCATTCTTCTTATAATAACAGTGTTTTGAAATATGTCCCTTTTTATAGCAATGAAAGCATGTAGCGGAAGAGCTAACTACCATTCTATCAGATGAGTATTTCTTATATCTTTTCTAGGTGTAATTTCTGTGATAGTTTCTTGATGTACTTGCATAATTATTATTATGAACAGATTTTGTATTTTGTTTTCCAATAGAATTTTCATTGCATACACAAATCTATTTTCCCTTTACATTGCATTTTTCTTGTGAAGAAATAAATTTACCTTCTAGATCAGAATATTCATTTCTTAACTTGATTTCTGTTTCCTTTAAATTTTCATGTTACACACGCAATGCATCAAATTCTTTTACTATATCTATATGTGTCTTTTTAAGCATGCAATATTTATGATGCAAATTTTCAAAGCATTTAAGCATTTTTTCATATTCATTGCCATTTTCATTTGAGTCAGAATCTGAATCAAAATTACTTACTTCAGAATTTTCAGAATCATTTTCTGGCAATTTTCTATCTTCAGCAATTTTCTGTTCATCACCATAATTTGAGTTTTGCTCTTTGTGATCAGAAATTGCCATCAACCTGATATCATCAGAATTTTCAGATTTTGGAAAGAATTGCCATCAACCTGATATCATCAACCTGATATCATCAGAATTTTTAGAACCATAGCAGTTTCTGATGAACCTTCTTTAGCAGATTTCTTTTGTAGATGCTCATATCTATCTTCAATAATATCCCAGCAATCCATATCTTGAGATTGGATGAAGTGCCTGATTACAACCTTTCAGAAAATATAGTTTTTGCCACTGAACATTGTAGGACGATGGACAGAATGTCCCTTTTTGAATGGAGTAGCAATGGTAGGACTACTAGATTTAGCCATTTGTAAGATCACTTAAGGTTGTTATACCTTAGGGAATAAAGAACCACTTTGATACCAAATGTAGGTCTCAAAAGACACGCAAGGGGGGAGAGGGATGAATTGGGTGTCTCAAACTTTTCTGGCCAAATTTCTAATGTAATATAAATTTATGCAGATGTAATTTCTAACAGATTTTCTAATAAAAAATCTAAGTATGCAAGATAATAAAATTTTTAGCCTTTTTTCTCAATATCAAGTTTCTTTACTTATATAGAAAATGTGTGTGGATAGTTTTTTTGAAAATATTTCTAAAATGAACTTTACAAAAATTTGAGAATGCAATTTTCCAGAATGTATTACTGAAAAGTGGATGACAGGAGAATAAATAAAAAATTAGAGCACAAACAAAATTTATCGTGCTTCAGCTTCTTTGCCTACATCTACTCTCCAAGAATTACTCTTAAAATTATCTCTCCACTCTTAACTCTTTTAAGGGCAAGAGTCAAAACTAATATACAAAACTATGTATATCTACCCACAATCTTTTTTTCAAAGTAAAAGATTAAAACACTTACTAGAATTCTTCCTTAGGTTCTAGCCAACCTAACTCACAATCTTTCACAAATGAAATTCCTCACTAGAGATTACAATAGAAACTATAATCAACTGAGAATAATATATAAAGATGAAGTACAAAGATGGAAAGTGAGATTTAAAAGTGTAAGCTTTCTCTTAAGAGTAGAAATTCTTTCCAAAATGATATCTAAACTTGTAATGAGTTCTAACACTTGTATTTATAGCAAAAAACTTAATTTTGAATGTAGAAACTCAAATATAATCGTTTATGACCATTGAAGAGCAAGACAGACAATTCTGCCTTCAACTAACCGTTATTTTGTCCTCTAGCAATGAACAGATTTTTGATTAGAAAAGTATTCAGATTTCTAATTCAATTTCTAATTCAATTTCTAATTTAATTTCTAATTCCATTTCTAATAGAACTCAGTTTTGACTTAAAAACTTATTTGATAATTTTAAAATACTTTTATACAAATTTAAACTTATGAGATGTATGCATGAATGACAAATTGATCATTAATTTGATCTTACAATTTTAATAACTTAAAATCTTATATATTAAGATCTTTTCCTCTTGAGTTGTCTTGGATTCTTTATAACTTTTCACATATATATTAGAATGATGTATAGAAATACCTGCAGAAACAAGCTTAGAGTAGGATTAACAATAAAATTTATATAAGGTTTGATTATCATTAAAATCTGGGTGTAGCCTTGGGCTAACAGAGATCAAACAATAAGTGTGCGAGAATTCTTTCCACCTTTTCTAAAAGCAAACTCAAAACCAATGTTTTCAGAATCGGTTCAGAGATCGACTCGATCTACCAACTGAGTCAAGAGTCAATTGGTTGGACCGGATCGACTCGGAGTTTTTACTTTTTATTAAATATATTATTTATAAAAAAATAAAAATATAATATATCAAAAGACATTGAAAATTTTATTAATTAATAAATATCAATGTAAAAATATTAAGACCAACAAAGTTAGTTGTGTTTCTAAAATTATTTGTATGCTACTTATATACCAATTGCAACATGGTGATGCTTAATTAGTCAACATTAATTGTCCTTGGATGATGCTTATCAATATCTAATTGCAGCTCCATTAACATGCAATTTAAGCAATCAAAACTTAATCCAATTTCTTACCAGCTTTTTATTCCTTATAAACTAATTATATATTCAAGGATTTCTATCGTTTCAAAATTTTCAATCATAATTACCAATTCATTAGTTGTAATTACTATCAAAGGATTTTTTCGATCTATATATAATAAACTCTTATATATAAAAAATAATAATTAAAAAAATTATCTACTGTTAGGATTAAACATATTTTTTTTTTGTGGTGATTCAATTCTACATTTAGATATGTATTATAGATATTGTTTTTGTATATTTTGAATATATATAATAATTTGTTATGGATTTAGTTAAAAGAACACATTATAGGATCTTTAAATTTTATGTTTTAATTATATCACTGTATTTTTTGGGAATTTAGGGATTGATTTCTTAAAATGCAAATTTTTTTGTTGAGCCGAAATCCGGTCCGAGTCATCGAGTCACCGGTTCAATCCGATTTTTCCGAGTCAATTCGAGTTTTACCCTTTCCGATTTTCATGTTGAATCGACTCGAATTTCTTGCCGAGTCACGATTCAACCGATCTGACCGCCCGAGTCAACCCGAATTTAATAACCATGCTCAAAACAGAGGTCAATCAATATGTGTGCGAGAATTGGCACCATACACACCAAAATTTGTTTTCTTTATGCGAGTTGAGCAATACGTGTGCGAGAATTGCTTCCGTGTTGAATTGGAAAACGCATATTGCCATCTCCTCCTCGTCAATCTTAAATTTTGGTGGGCCCATAACTACTCAGTAATTAAATATTAATCAACGAACAAGACTCAAATATCACTTGTTAAGAATAAAGCCACGCAGTGGAATGAAAATATTTATTTGTGAGTTAAACAATGCAATTAATAAAAATAGTAATAGATAGAAATTGAGAAAAATACACACATAAAATTTAATGTAGTTGGAACACCAAACCTACGATCGCGAGTGGTGACCAATTTTCTAATTTTCCTTTATTTTTCAACATAAACACAATTGAATAATTCGAATTGCAATAACTATAATTAATCAACGGCATAAAATTTTCTCGATCTAAAATATCAATTATAACAATTAATAGTACAAATTAACAATTAACAATTTTGGTCCGATTTTGCACACCTCTAAATTATAGAATATTATTATATTTGAATTACTATAGTTGGAGATTCATTATACAACAATTTTAAATCTATAATGCAATTTTTAAATATTATCCATAAATTAATTATAAATCAGATATTACATAATTATAATAAAATAATTAGCATTATATGCCATTACAACCAAGCAATTATACTTAATTTGCATATAAATACTAAATTAATTAATTAATTATTTAATTATACATATAAATTATATAAAGTTCGGCTGGTTTGGTTTATTCAACATAAAAAATAAAATTGAACATACTGAGCTATAATAATCAAATAGTCAAAAAAATATATGAAATAACCAAATTGAGATAATTGAATTGCTTTTGGTTGAATTCGATTTTCAATTTCAAAAGTTTTGCTTACCTACGGGTAAAGTCTATTTAGCAAAAATCTAATATTACTAACGAAAAGACAGATATATAGATATGGTAAAACCCTCGAATCTTGCAACCCATTACACCAAACGGAAATCACATGTAACAATATTTATCTATATGAGATATTAATTTAATTCTTAGTTAGCGATAACTATGAAAAAAATATTTCCAAGACCCAGTCAGATCGGCCCAACAATACTCAACAGGGTCCAAAGCCTATCAATAAAAATGATAAAGTATGAGCTGGAAGATAAGACATAAAGGCACAGTGTCCGATCGGACTGATGGGACACTTTGTCTTGTTTTGTCCACTGACACAAGCAAGCATCTATATCTTTCACCTACTCCCTGTTACATCGCCGCACACTTACTCAAATGTCAGTTATCACGTCCCAAGATACTCAAGTATCCCTCTCAAAGAACTCCTATAAATAGCCTAAAACACAATGACTCCAGGTATTGATTATCTGAGACCCTCTCTCTAAATATTTTCTTTCTAAAAGCTACTAACTTAAGCTTTGGAGTGCTAACGCTCAGATCCAACCTGACACTCTTTCTTATAGGTTCTATCATCCGATCAGATCATCAGCTGTCAGCTCTCCTTCTTACAAATAAAGATAAATCGTGCATTATCATTTGGTGCTTTCATTGAGAGTCATGGTAGATTTAAGATCCAACGAGCACAAAGCTCCTAGAGAACATAATCACAACAGCCATGACAGATCTAAGCCCTCAGGGATAAGAGAGAGATCTTTCAGATCACCTGTCGGGGGTAACCCCCTCCCTGATCTCGAAGACATGGTCATGCGACAGCCGGAGGATGCCTCAGTTACTATCAGAGATATGTATGCCCTTCTTAATGACCTCACTAAGAGCGTAGTCCAAACTCTGGAAAGGGGTAATATGCCCAGAACTTCTAAAAGAGGTCATGAAATGATTTTCATGGCCGAAGACGTTAGAGAAAGAAGAAACATGGAAATTTTCACGAAGGAACCATGAGCCCATAATGTCGGAAAGATAGGGGTCAGAATTTGAGGAAGATACAATAAGGAAAAGTAGATAATGTCCTCGAGCAGAGATGCTCCTTACATCCCCAGTAGATCATCCATCCTACCCTCTAGATATGATACATCCCTTATGCACACACCTAATCACAGTTGCTCCCGTAGATCTAAAAAGAAGCTTACTTCCACAGTAAGTGAATGAAGAAAAGATAAATGGTTTAAATAAAAACTCCATCAATACGGTTTGGTAGAACCTAAAAAAGGTGTATTTAAGGGAAACACCGGCAACAACACTGCCTTTTCTACATGGAAATTACAGAATCTGTGCTGCCTCCCAGATGGAGGGACGTGATGATGGATAAGTATACAGGTAAAACTGATTTCGCTACTCAACTTGTGAAATATTTGACTAAAGTACAGGTCTACATCTACGATGAAAGAATTGCCTGCAGAGTCTTCCCAACCACCCTAAGAGGAAATACTTTGGAATGGTTCCTCGAACTCCCTCAAGAATCAACCACCTCCTTCAGATAACTCAAAGAGTTGTTCACCACGCGATTCACTATGCAAACACACGCACTAAAGTTAGTCAGTGACCTATGCAAGCTCTATCAAAGAGTCGATGAAAATCTCAGAGATTACATCGATCGCTTCCAGGCCGTAATGTCAGAAGTAAGGGATTTAAGTGTGGAATTGGAATCAAATGCTTTGGCGAGGGGCATCGCAGATCATCCACTTTCTGAATAATTGACAACAAGGCCACCGATTAGCTTCTCCGACCTGATGGATAGGGCCAGACAGCACATCCAGCTAGATGATGCTCTCAGATCCAATAGAATAAGGAAGATCAATATCATAGACAGATTACAATATTCAGACGGTCGGCCCTTCAACAGAACCTCCCCATCCGATCGGTTAGAAAGGAATCTTAATCGATCAATCTTCTTGAGGATTACGAAAAGGAGAAAGGAGATCGAGCGGAGTAAATCCGATCGCTACAATAATTGGCTGGCTAGGACTTTCACTCCACTCAACATTAGTAACGCCCCCAAAATTTTCATTTGCATTGCATAACATGTTGTAAAATATGAATAGTTATCCTTGGTCAAAATTCGAATTAATCGGGGTTGACTAGGACTGAAAAATTTGAAACGAATACCTCGTTAAACGTGTCGATCCAGGAAACCCAATGAGGGGTGACTCAGCGAATAGTATGAGTTTAACATAAAATATGAAAATAAATATTAAGTAGAGTTAAATGGTACAATTTAGGTGGAAATTGAGGTCAAATAGACTTTCAAAAGGGTAAAAGAAGAAAAATTTCACAGTTCAGTATAGGTTTGACCAAAACTTTGACCGACTATTTGGAGATCTTAGGGATCTCTGATTGAATTCAAATTTCATATATATCCTATAAATAGTGTAGTGACATCAAGGGAACTGAAAAATGATAATTTTGGTAATTTTGAAAATTTAGATTTTGGATTGGCCGCACAGATTGTCTAAGCTAAAAGTATATCGAAACGATATCGAAATAGGTTGAAATTTTTACCACATATTTTATAATATATAATGACACTCGGGACAAAATTTCAAGGCAATCCAAAATCAGAATCAAAAATTCATATTTCGGAGTGAAAAATCGAGATCGGGTCAATCGGAGGGTCAAATTAGAGAATTTGACCATGAAATTTCGTGAAAATGGTTAATTTATGGATTTAATCAAGTGGGTGTAAGCTAAATTAAGTAGGGTAAGCCTAAGTGCCTAGATGAGTGACATGTTACAAAAATTAAAGCCATTGGATTCAATAGTTATATAATGAATCATGACCCTTCCTTTTTCATGATTAAATTAACCTATATAAGCATAAAAATATCTGGAATTCACCTCAAAATTCCAGCATTTTCCTCTCCTTTTTCTAGCATAACCGAGACACCATTTTTCTTCACCTTTCTCCATTTTTCTTCAACTAAGCTTTCTCTCTCTTGATTTCAATCCCCTAATTTCATTCTTATACTTAGAAATTAATCCTCTTTCACTCTAATTAGGGTTTGCAACAAGGAGAGGCCAAGAGATCAAGTGATTAAGGTAAAAACTCTAAGATAAAAATTTAGGGTTTTGTGAGATTTGAGTAGAAATTAAAAGAAAAATTGTAATAGCATCTAGAATAGGACTAGGAGAGTGTATTAGTCATTTTATATTACTTAAATTGATGAGATAATGTGGTGTTTAAATTCTTTGAATTTTCGGCCATTAAGGGAAAAGAAAAGAAAACAAGGAAGGAAAAGAGGAAAAGGGCAAGGAGAAGGAGAACTAGGTGCCAAACAAGCTATAGTAAGGTTAGTGGATGTTTATTACATTTAATTTCACTATTTTAATTGAAATTCCCTAAATTTCCTATTATGTAATTATGCTTAATTACATGTAAGTGTGAAATAATTTAAGGTAACATGATATAATACTATAATAAGTTGTTAGAAACTTAATTAAATGAAAAAATTAAAATAAAAAGACATAGGAGTCATGTGGCCGAATATGGTACCTTAGGGTGCCTTAATGTAGAAATATATAAAATTGGGCATTTGATGATAAATAACTAATTAAAGATGTGGAAAATGAAATTATGATGACAAAACTTAAATATGAGAATTTATACTAATTATGTAATAGTTACATAATGAAGAAAAGTGTTGTAACTAAGGGATAATTACATGAATTTGATGTAATTTTTTTATTTTATGTTGTGAGATAAATATTAAAATATGTGTGGCTTGAAATTACAGGAATGAAGAATTTAGAAGTTGAATTTTCATTTTTAGCCGTATGGAATTATATGTGGAATGGTATGTTTAATTAAATTATATGGTATGAAATACAATTATACGAAGATGTACTAAGTAACAAATTTATATAAGAATAATTTATGCTAAAAAGTGATAAGAATATTGTGATAAGAATAATTGAGATATAAAAATATCATGAATGTACTGCCCTTAGTGTTCAATCGGGTAACCAGGGCTTTAGGATAGTGTAGCTACCCATAGGGGTACTGTATTATCCTATGGATTTCTGATTCTGTTGTTGTATCTGATATGGGTATTGTAATTGTAACTGTATGAGACTGATATTATGGAATTGACATTAGCTGGCTCACTCTGATATGATATTGGAGTAGAATATCATACCTTCGTTGTATGGTCCCTTCAGCGTATGGGATATTCTATTTCGTTTATCCAGTCTAGTGTAGCCCACTGTTGTAAACTAGGAGGAAAATGGTAAATTTTAATGTATGCCGGATAAAAAGAAAGATAATGATGATAAAAATATTATTAATGTGAAAAAATTGAAAAAGAGTGAAAAATGAGATTAAATAAGTAATTAATGGTAAAATTATAATTATAAGGGTATTCAGGGGTAAAACGGTCAACTAAAATGAAACATATAGCAATAAGGGGTAAAATGGATAATTTGATAAAAAAAGGTGTAAAATTTTAGTTAAGTTAAAGTTCAGGAACTAAATCGTAATTTACCATCCCAAAGAAAAAATTTAGGGACCAAAATGTAATTTGAATAATTAAAGTAAAATAATTAAAATGAGTCAAATGGGTTTAATTTGAAATTAAATAAGTTAGCTTGAAGAAAAGTCAAAATTGGTCAACTAAAAAGAAAAAGTCAAACTTAAGGGGTAAAGAGGTAATTTGACAATTAAAGCAAGAAATTATTAAAATTTAATAGGAATAATGTATTTTGAAATAAATGGATAATAATTTTTATGTATATAGAATAAATGGTGAATTTATTTAAAGTATAAAAGTTTAATTAAATTATTATAAGGAAAAAGTGACTTTTAATTGAAAATTAAGTAGGTAAAATTTTATGTACATACATCCAACACTAAGCAACTAGTTTGCTTAGCGTGTAGTTTTGTGACTGTGCGCAGGGACAAGAATGCAAGCCCAACAGTGAAGATTAATAAATGGCATGTACTGTATTAGGGATAGTAGTTTTGGATTTTGGCTTGTATGAAGATGTTGTAATATATATATATATATATAAGTTGAGGACTTATTTATATGGATTGTAATATAAATACTATAGAAAAATTAGACACGTCTAAATGTGGATAATGGATTGTGTGTGTGAATGGACTGTACCTATATTTTATATATGTATGTGAATGATGGATAATGATATGTGATGACTTGAAAAATGGGAGAATATAGAAGTGCTAAGATGTTGTCCGAAGTTTTGGAAGTTGGAGAAAATATAATTGGAACTGTGAATTTGTTTTTTTACAGATTTGGGAACTAAGAAAATTAAGCCGTTATATTGTCGATTTTTCGATAATTAGATAATAAAGTAAAAATGGTAGAATTAATTAAGAATAGAAGGTATTGGGAATAGGCATAGAGGGTGTTACAACATCGGTCCTCGCCCAAACATTGATGGGCGCCAAGAAAAAGCACAGGAAAGCTAACCGGTCTAAAATGTCTAAACAAGATGAGAAATAGTGGAGATCGCGACAAAGGTTGTGAGTTATGCAAAGTTGTCGGGCACTCAAACCGATGAGTGGGAAAGCGCCGAAAAATGGTTTGGCGATGGGAAAGATGTGGTCAGCCGGAGAAAACGATGACAAGCACAAATGCCAAACCAACTCAGGCCATATGTAATAGCCATCGAATAATGGCAAAGTAGGTGCAATCGTTACAATATGAGTTCCTCATGAATTTGTTGTATTAAATTTTAATGCATTTTTCAGTCTCCTGTAATAAGCGTTGGATTGCCAGCTAACTTTCATATTATCTATTTATTATTAAAATTTCATCTTTGAGTCTTTACAGTGCTGCAATAAAAAGCTGCAACATGTAGAAAGTTATAACACCTTGATGCATACAAAATGAGTGTCTTCACGAAGCGAGGACTAACCTAAAAACAAGTATATGCCCAAACCTACGAAACTATTATTTGTCGTTTATCAAGTTTCTTAACTGCTTTTCCAGCAAAATGACCTTCGAATTGGAAAGATATTTCCTACCATCGAGAGATGAGGGCCCCAACGCTTATAGACCTCTCCCAGATTGGTCAGTATAATCAACTGCCACTGCATGGATTGGAAAGAAATTTTTCTACCATCCGGAGTTTGAGATGAGGGCCTTGACGCCTATGGACCTCTCCCCGATTAATGTATCTCCTAAGCGGATAATCTCTATAAGGGCACAATCACCATGAAGATAGAAACAAACATCCTGATCGAGGTTCTCTATATGGGTAACTTCCCTTAAGCGGGTAACTCCCAGAGTCACTGTGATAATTTCGATCGATCGATACAAACATCCCGACTGAGGTTCTCCGTACGGATAACTTCCCATAAACGGGTAACTCCCAGAATCACCGTGATAATTTCGATCGATCGATACAAATATCTCGATAGAAGTTCTCCATACGGGTAACTCCATATGAGCTGGTAACTCCCTTAAACTTTTTAAAGCCAAAATTCTTCATTCGGCACAACTTATCTGCTAGGCTTGATATAGTCGAAGATGCGAAAGTTGGAGTTCGTTCATTAGCACGTTAAGTACCTTCACTAGGCTTGATGTTTATCCCGAGCCTAAGAAGCGAAGCGCACCCATTTAATCTCCATCGATTCATTCGCTAGATTCGACATCCAGTCCGAATCCAAATTGCAAAGATCGACAAATGAGTTAATTATCTCCCTCAAGCACTCGATACGTGACATCACCAAATCTTCAAAATAATGCAAGATCGAAAGGTCATTCCTATGCATGACTCTCCTACAAATAATTGATCTTTATATCCAATCGAATAATACTTCGATCGAATGAAAGACTCAAGAGTCACCTACTGCTCTTGACGCCACAAATCTAAGTCACAACTCATAACCTGAATGAAAGGTTTATCTTCTAAATCTGATCGGATTATGCGACAGTCGAATCCTGAGAATTGTATACTACAATGATTGAAAAGTATCTTAAAATTCAAGAAGTATTCTCCTTGGTCGATTTTATACATTCTCCATAGTTGATTTTACATATTCTCTCCTTGGCTGATTTAATATTTTCTCCTTAACTGATTTTATGATAAATCTTACTCAAAATGAGGATTGCAGTATGAAGGCACAATTAAAGGCAAATAAATTTTATAAATATGAAGAATTTTTACAAGTTATAGAAGCAAAAGAGAAAGCTACTACAAAGAAAAATACTATGAGGAAATAAAAGCCTAAACCTCTATATATCTATAATTTCTACAGTTGTAGGAGGCACGTCCATATTGGCTAAAGGCTGAGAAGACTCCGGAGCTACTACAAAAATAGCCGTTTCTAGATCGATCATTGCTCTAGGGGTCGGCAGAGACAACGTGGAATTTTAGAGAGCTTCCTTTTCGTTATTGCTGGAAGGAGGGTCGGGCAAAATCCCTGGGTTCTCCATCCAGCTAAGGTCAGCCTCAGGAAAGCGCTGCTCAACTGCATAAATCAATCGAGTCAATAACCACCCTTGGGCCTCTCCCAATCGGTCTAGAAGCTATTTTCTTTGGGTGGCGAGCTTACCCTCAAGTTTTTTACCCCACACCATCTTTCTTTTCGTCGAGACGATTTGCAGTGAATCCCGCTTGCTGCGCAGAAGGTCACGCTCATCATTGGCCTTTAAACACTCTGCAGACAGACGCATGCACTCTCTCCTTAATCTAGCTGCCTCTTCTTCAAATTTTTAACCTAAGGTATTTTCGGCAGTCAGACGGGCTACATCCCTTTTAAGATGGTCTACCTCTCTCTACTGAGCTTTCAGGTCTTGAAAAAGATGAGCGACCTCCTTCTTCAGTTTGTTAACCTTTGACTAGGCAAGCAGAGACTCCTTTCTAGCCGCTTCACATTTAGCTTCTATCTGTCTCCTGATCCGATCGACATCTTCCCATTTCCCTCAATAAAGAATAGCTATGCCGTGCAAACACAAACCCCTATTTATTAACTAAAATACAAAAGGGGAAAAAGAAAGGTCAGTTAATAAGAAAACAACGGATAGAAGAAAGAGCAAGACAAGATCATTCAGAAAAAAAATTTGAAAAATACCTCTAGACTTTGCTGCTGAAAAAGGCTGCACTTTCGGCAAGTGTGCTGGGATCCCCCATTGCCTTGAAGTCGCTCTTTTGAAGTATACCCCAGCACAGAAAGCTCGATACCGCCTTATTATCAATAGACCAGCCATCACCAAACTGACTTCTCAAAATTTCTTTCAGTGATACAGCCCGTCTTATAGAAATTCTTGTAGTAGCATTTTAAGCGGATACGTCCCGGATGGGTTCTTTGCCTCTTGTGGCAATCCTAGCATCCACAGCGGCTACCAGCTCTGTTTTTTTCCTGGCTGCCTCTTTAGCCCTCATTTAGGCAGCTTCATATGCTGGGGATGCATTTGCTTGAGTTGATCTTTTCCGATGTTAAGCTAGTGGCTCTTAGTCCGAATTAGTTTCATCCCTTAAAAACAAACACCAAAGCGGGTGCTGACCCTCAGTCAAAGGCTGGCAATAGCATATCCTGGAAAGGTCTGAGGGGGACGGGAAATGAGAGTACTTGTGGAGGGAGTGGATGCCTGAACTTTTGAAGAAGACACAAGCTTTCTCTTTTTCGACCTCCTCTCTTCCTTGGCAGCACATTCTGCCTCAATCCTCACCTTAGCCCGATTGGCTAATTGCTTAGCAACGTCGTCTTCCTTATCCATCACGTCTGCAGCTGCATCACAAAAATAAAAGATAAGTATTCTCTCCAGATAATATGTATTTCATGAACATGCAATGCATGATGGTCAGTATGCACTTCTCCCACACTCCAATTATAATGCTCACATTCTGCATCAATGCTAGCATCGGAGTTTGAAGACCCGATCGGATTGCTAAGAAGATAATCGGAATCATATAGATTCCCATGTCTTGCCACAGCGTCCAAAATCTTTTCGAAATCGCTCTCATACAAAGACAAACCGGACGCTTGGTCTTTCTGGGCGATAACTACATCCGATTCTGTAACCTTCAAGAATTGCAATCTCAAAGGCACCAAAGGAAAGTCTCAACTCAGCGTCCAAGCTTCACAAATGGCAAATGAGCCACTCATTATTCTCACGACCAAAAGATCCCTCGATCATCGCCATGGAATTTGGACTGGCCATCACAGAGACCTCTACGAAAAGATTATATCATGAAGGGATTTCAGTCACTTCCTCCTCCGTGAGTTTCGAAGGATGAGCCACGGCCTCACGATCTTTATAAGCTTCAACAAAGCTCCTGTCTAGAGACTGGTTTCTGCTCGAAGCCATCTTTCATGGAGGGGGAGAAGTAATGATGGTATTATAAAAAATAAAAAAATTGAAGGTAGAAATTGTTCACTTACTTAGGTAATGTAATCTCCCTGAGAGAAACACTGAAATCTTCGAAATTTGAAACCCAATAAATTTTGCTAAGGAAAGCTAAAAACAAAGTTTACAAAGAGAATTTGGCAGAATTTTATTAAGAATTGCTGAAAAATGACGAAAAAATCGCTCAAAAATCACCTATTTATAGGCTCAAAACTTTTGAAATTCTCCAACCACCTCTCTTCTGGATAATCGTCACATGTCTCTAATCCATTATGGCGGTTACGAAGAACAAAACGTCGCTCTTGGCATGCGCACGGTAATAAATGCATAATGGCTGTCCGAAATGAACAGACACGACTTATCAGATTCAAGCCAATTCAAAAAATTCTGTCAAAAAGTCGAAAATCGCCCAATCGGATCCTTTGGAGGGGGGACAAGTGATAACTACGGAAAAAATATCTCTAAAGTCTAGTCAGGTCGGATCCGACCGGATACTCTTTCTTGCAGGTTCTATCATCCGATCGAATTATCAGGTGTCAATTCTTCTGCTTATAGATAAAGACAAATCATCCTTTATTGGTTAGTATATATTCATTTGGTCAAAATTTATCATAGATATGTTTTTTTGGTCATGCTCTAGATTTATCATGCACTGATAATTGATTTTGAGGGTAAATCAACAATATAGGGCACTATTGTTGATATTTTTCATTTTAGTAAGGTGCGGCAATTGATGTGCTCGGAAGGTGCAGGTGTAAACTGCCACATTACAGTTGAATGCCATAAATATTTGTAAATTACTGAATATAATAAGCATCAATTATTTATGAAAGAAATGGAAGAACACCTAGAATATATAGTTTGGCTCCAACTACCGTTAATATGACACACAAATTCAATGGATATAGTTTAGCACATTGTACTACGTTACAGTACAAACTACAAAGACTGAATCATACATATATTGCCATTAAATTTATGTACCTTCGGTTAGACCTACTCCACAAATTGTATCAAAGATCTGCAATGAGAGAAACTAGTGAGAGGGAAATTGTCGACTAGAATAGCGATTATCTCGTGATCATAGAGTTCCGGATAAAGGGCTGATTCAGTGTCGAAATACTCACACTATAAATAAACGCTTCAATTTCCTCTTAATTAAATATGTAGAATTAAGTGAATATGAGAAGATATTTTTTAATCTGTAGCAATGCTTAAAATCACCCTTAATTAGAAAATCAGATAACAAAAACTATTATTTTGTATTAATAAATTAACACAATTATTATTTGGTTAAAATTTTTAATTTTTATACTTTTTATTATAATTTTTATTTTTGGATACAAGTTAACCGTTAGTTCACGATTAATCGGTTTATATATATTATATTTTTTATTTTTATACTTTAAATTTTTTTTATTTTTCTCTAAAATTTACATAAAATATATTTAAATTATATTTTTATTTTTATGTCTTAATTTTTTTTATATTTTCTTATAAAATTTATATAATACTTTAAACCAAATTTATATTATATCATTATCTTAATTATATAATAATATTTATATGTAATGACCGATTAACTAATTTTATATATTTTATTTTTTATCATATATAATAACAATGCAATTATATTTTTTTTTATATTTTAGAATTTACATTTTAACATTTAATATTATTCAAAATTTTATTTGACTTAAAATCAAGTACCTTAATTTTCAACAAATATCAAATCTATTTTATAATATTAACTATTAATTTGTTAAACATGAATTTTGGTAGTAAATTATATTTATTTTGTGATTTTTATTTTAAATTAATTTATACATTTAAAATTTAATTGAAATTTACCTAATTTTTTTATAATTTTATATTATAAATTTTAATGATTAACTAAAAAATATTGCTTAACCAAACCGAAAAATTAAAATTGATAGACTGATTAACTGAATATAATTAACTAATTAACATTTAATGATTTAAAAAATTAATATTAATAAACTAATTAATTTTTTTGTTTGTAAATCGATTTACGCTTATCCCCAACTAATTCTCATATATTTTTTTTTTTTGCAGCATATCTGGAAGGAAAAGAGTCATGGAGTATTACAAAATTAAAGGAGTAAATATATGCAACAAATTTATCTAAATGTCTAACTTTTTTTTTTATTTTTATATGAAAATTAAAAACTTTTCGATATATTAAAAAAACATTCAAATAATAGGGGTGAGAAAAAAATTGAAAATATAATTAACCGTAAAATTAGTTTGAAACCGAATCAATTTTTTGGTTAATTGATCTATTTTTTATTTCTTATTTTTTGTTATAATTTCAGTTTTTAAATACCAGTTAACCATTAGCTTACAATTAACTGATTTATATATATTTTATTTTTTTATACCTCAATTTTTTTTCATTTTTCTCTAAAATTTATATAAAATAATATTTTAAAATATATTTAAAATATTTTTTTATTTTTAAATCTTAAATTTTTATATTTTCCTATAAAATTTATATAATACTCTCTCCATTTTACTTTAAAAGGTTATCTTTCCTCTTTTGTTTTATGCTACTTAATTTTTTTTTCATAATTTGAGAAATACGTTTACATATATACTCTTATTTATTATATATTTTATTAAATATTTCTCTTTTTTCATCACTTTTTATTTTTAACTAAAATTAAATAAAATTCTTAAAAATATAAAAGAATTTTTTTTCAACAACTATAATTTTTTTTATAAAATTAAGATATTTTAATCATTTTTCTTAATTAATTTGAAAATTAGAAAGTTACCTTTTCAAATAAAACGGAAAGAATACTTTAAATTAAATTTATATTGTGTCATTTTTTTTAATTATATAGTAATATTTATATATAGTAACCGATTAATTTTTATATATGTTATTTTTTATCATATATTTTTATTCATATTTTACTTAATAATATTTAATTATAATTTTTTATATTTTAAAATTTATATTTTAATATTTAATGTTATCCAAAATTTTATATGATAAGTATATTAATTTTCAAAAAATATCAAATTTATTTTATAATATTTGCTAAATATAAATTTTGACTAATAAATTATGTTCGTTTTGTAATTCTTTTGAATTATTTTATACATTTGAAATTAAATTAAATTTTATTTAATTTTTTTATAATTTTATGTTATAAATTTTAATAGTTAATAAAAAAATTGATTAATTAAATAAAAAATAGAAATTAATTAATTAAATATAATATAATGATTAATAATTTGTACTTTTAAAAGATAGATATTAATATACTGATTTATTTTATTTTTATAAAATAATTAATTGGTACGTGATATTGTATCCTTGCTGCCCAAATGTCCAACTGGCTAATTGGAGTATTAAAATGTTTAAATAAGCATTTTAGATTTCAAGTCAACAAAAGAAAGCTGAAGTGACAATGGGACGCCAACAGCACGTTGGTCAAAAGATGTTAACTGCGAATCCAAAAACAGCCCCAGAAAAGAGAACGTCATTTTTGTCCCCTTCCCCTCTTCCATCAAACGACCACGATTTTGCCAGCTATTTCTCCTTCTGCTAATCATGCCTCCTTTCTAAATCATTCAAATATCTTATAAAATGGAGAGTTTTCATTTTCTTTTAGAGGGATAATAAAGCTTCATCATTCATTCATGGCTTCTCCTCAGCCATTTAGATTTTCGTTGAACACCACACCTTACTCTCCCTCTGCTACTAACAACTCTCCTTCCATCCTCCCTTTTCACTTCTTTCGTACAAACCGACATCGTTTTCTCACTTTTTCGTTGCGCGATGACTCTTCTACTAGTAGCTCCGATTCAGGTTTCAAATCCGTTAATTTGGACATTTCGAATGCGAAACAGCGGGCTAGATTCGGTAATGTTGAAGAAAACGATGTTGCTCTGGTGAATTCTTTACGGAGGAATCGAAATCGAAATGTATCCCTAAAGCAACAGATTCCAAGTTTTAAAGCTTTCTTTGGCAGAAAATCTTTGTGGCGGAGGATATTGTTCGCATCGCGCAAAGTTAGGAGCATCATCCTTCTCAATGCAATCACCATTGTGTACGGTAAGTTCATCAATCTTTTTTCCCAATGCTTTTTTTTTTCCCTGCTTTCTGTTTGATGCTTGAGAAAATTTTCTAGACGAGAACAGCAATTTTAGAAATTTTTGTTTCGCTAATACTGAAATTATTAAGCCAGTATGGAACATATTAGTTTGAGGCACCTTATCCTAATCGATTAACATTCAGCAAAGCAATCTAGCATTTAGAAAGCTATTTTGTATATTTAATATAATTGGTTTGTCTTTTGCTAGTAGCTTTACTGTTTATCCATGAGCTGCGGATTTGGCAGAGAAGATTACAGCAACATGATTGTTGAAAATGTTATGCCCACCAAATGTGACTGGTGCATTAATCTGTTCAATATCTCATACAAACCGTGGATCCATAAGTAGCTTGTTTTACCTTAATATTGGAACTACATGTGGTCAATCATGTCTGACCTTGATATAGGTCTGATAGACAAAATCTGATTTCGGTTAACTGAAAATTATATCACCGGGCATGGAGAAGAAAATAGTACATGTAGTGCAGTTTTAGCAATAGATGGGAATATGAGCTATGGTTAATCTAGATGGTATAGATGTACCAGAAAATGTACATATATGACATCTAAGATTTCTTCTATCAAGGAATTCTAGAAGCGTGGAGGATGTCACATCCTCGATAGCTAAAGTGGGCCTTTAGCAATAGGGGTCTTATGCAATTGCCAAATGTTAGTTCAACTAAACAGGAAGTCTCATAGGATGGCAATTTAGCTGGTTATACTTCTATGGTGACAAAGCAGGGAATGTGGTGTGGGAAAAGATGGAGAGATGAATGCACAGAGAAACAAATACTAATTAAGGATTGCATTTCTTGAAAGATGGGAGTGGAAGCCATTAAAGAAAAGTTGTGAAGGTGCTGTTAAGTGGCCTAGGCATGTCCGTAATAGTATATCTAATGAACTGTGGAAGGCGTGCATACTGAAGCTGCAGGAGCATACTGAAGTTGCAGGAGTTATAAACAAGCAGGAGTAAAAGACAAGTACAAAAAAGATAAATAAAAATTGATGTAGATCAGAATGGTGAAAAGGAACTGGTTATCTTTTTTTTTTTTCTTGTTTTTTTTAATATGTAGCATTAAAATGAGTGGAATCAAATCCATATAGTGAACCTTCTAACTGGGGATGAGGGTTTAATAGAGTTGTTGTTTTCCTTTTGTAACCTTTTCTGCTTACACTCTTCAAAATAAACCGGTGAAGTATTAGTTAATTCTCAGAGTTGTTTGTCTCGACTTTCTAAGTACGGCATTTGAGATTTGTTTGGCTCAGTGTTTTTGTGATCTTTGATGATATTTGATCATGTATAGAGTTATTGCTTGTGAAGCTGGATACTTTGATGCTCTCCATTATTCACACTCAAACACCAATCACAAATTCTTTTACGTTCCTTATCTTGTTAGAAGCAATTCATTACTTCTTCAATTATTTGGATCATGGGTAAAGTTTGTTTTATTTTATGCTGTAGCTAGCAACATTCCAGTTGTCAAAGAAGTTGAATCTATTATGGATCCAGCAGCCTTTACTGTTGTACGATTTGTGGGAGCTGCTATTCCATTTATCCCATTTGTGTTCCAAGCACAGGGTGATAGAAAAACCCGTAATGCAGGGATTGAATTGGGTTTCTGGGTTAGTATAGGTTACCTAATGCAAGCACTTGGATTAAAGACGTCAGATGCAGGGCGTGCATCCTTCCTATCTATGTTCACTGTAAGTTTCTTCATTAGTCTGTATTATATCCAGGATAGTTTCTTGCTCAGTGACAGTACCTGAAAGTACATTTTTGGCTTATTCTGGGTGAATTTGTCAGGTCATTGTGGTTCCATTGCTTGATGGTATGTTAGGAGCAGTTGTTCCGACTCACACCTGGTTTGGAGCTCTCATGTCCATCATAGGAGTTGGAATGCTCGAATCCAGTGGATCTCCTCCTAGTGTAAGTATTCTCTGTGTACATTAATTTTTTTATTTTGTTTTCCCCCCATTCATTTGTTAGTTATTTTGTATATAAAGTGCTATACAACGTGTACACAAAGCATTCTCAGCCAGTGGATGTTATTTTTCTGTACTTGTTCAGATTGGAGATCTCTTGAACTTCTTAAGTGCAGTGTTTTTTGGCATTCATATGCTAAGAACTGAACATATATCAAGAAGCACAAACAAAAAGAATTTCTTGCCTCTTCTTGGATATGAGGTGAGTGTATTTCCATCTGTGTTTGATGTAGACATGTAGGCGGATTATCTTTGCTCATGGTTTGAACAATCCCAAGGTTCCCATTTAGGTGTGCGTTGTTGCTTTTTTTTCAACAATGTGGTACTTAGTTGGAGGTCAGTTTAATGGGGTTCAAGTTTGTGACCCATCATCGTGGACATTGACAACCATTTGGCATTGGATGGTTACTTTTCCATGGATACCTGCACTTTATACTGGAGTATTTTCAACTGGGCTCTGTTTATGGATAGAGGTACAATCCATAACCTATCCATCTGAAAAAAAAAAAAACGATAAAAAAATTCTTATGTGATAATTCTAGTATGCCCTCTTGCAACCTTCTATTCATTCTGCATTATTTCTGGAACTTGAAGTCCTTCAAACAAGGGAACAGATGAATCAATGTGAATTTTTTTGCCCCAGTGTTGCAGGTATTTGCAACCATGGCATCTTAAATGAATGCACAGTAGCTTTAGTAGGTCCTGGTAACTATAGATTCTGCTAAATAAACTAGCTTTAGTAGGTCCTGGTAACTATAGATTCTGCTAAATAAACTATAGAAGCCTACCTTTATGCTTCTGGTTTCCTTGAAAGTTCTTGTCATGGGTTCTCCCACAAATGATAGCCACTTCTTTGAATGTACTTTCTAAATTATGTTTTATCATTGTTGGGTTGCTTGCAAGGCTTTCATTCGTTGTGATTTACCCCTCCAACAGTGCACTCATGTTTCTAATGACCATGACTGGAGACATATTTATAGGCAAGATTATGCCAGTTCTTATAACTATATCAAATAAACATATAGCCACTTCTGGCCCGGTGGGTCTCTGAAATTCTCACTTTCTAGGATGTAAATAAGCTCATTCAATGGCTGACTTGTTGATAAATGCATATAATTAAAAGGGCTTTAGTCAGTGTGATTTTGAGAGATTATGTTTTTTAATATTCTCATAAGAAAATTTTATTTCACTTCTGCATAGGAATTGCAACTTCAATAATATAAGTTACTGACTGTACAGATGGCAGCCATGCGTGATGTATCTGCAACAGAAACTGCAATAATATATGGGCTGGAACCAGTGTGGGGTGCTGGTTTTGCATGGTTTCTCCTCGGTGAAAGGTGGGGTGCTGCTGGTTGGATAGGGGCGGCTCTTGTGCTTGGTAAACTCATTTCTATCTCTGGTTCTTATTCTTTTTTATTAATTTCTACTATATGATTGCTAAACTTGATTAGAGAGGTTTAAAGGCCTGCTGAGTTAAAATGTCTGCATAAATGATCTCTACTTTGTGAAGACATTATGATTTGTTCGAAATCTCAAATCATGTTATGTTAATCTTCTCAACCTTTATACAATGCATGCATTCCCATCACCTTCCTCCTTCCTGAGAAAAAGACAAACACAAACCAAAGAAGGATGTTCGCTGGAAGCCATCTAGTTACTGTTGCGTAAAAACATGAAGTGTGACAAAAATGATTCTGCTTTCTACTTTTAGGCATCTTTCTCTGCATGTTATATCTTTATCGATTATGTCCCTCAAAAGGATAAATTTTCTGTGCAGTCGGAAGCTTGACAGTGCAGATGTTTGGATCATCATCGTCTGATGGGTTCAGTGAAGATGAAGAGAGAAGTGAGAATGTTGACCATATTCTGGTATCAGATAAGCAAAATAGTTTCTCTCCCTCACCAGTTGCTGTCAGTTATAAAAAGGATATTACTAATATACTGAAGAAATGAGGTGCATTCCACTCTGATTCTTTCTTTGCTAAATAGATGACCTCATTTTTGTTTGTATAACTTTGTAGTTATATAGCATCAATAATCAGTCTTAGTTATGAATGGCCAGCTGCTGGGGGGTGAAGCAAGGATCCTGACTTGTATATCTGTGCAAAAATAACCATTTAAACATCAAACAGCATAAAGGAAAAAATAGAAATATTCTGTCTTCTTCTCTTTTTTCATATTTTAGAGCATCTTTTATATGTTTAACTCAGATAAATTGCAGCCTTGTTGATTGGCAAATTATGCTTAAACTTGCAATTTGAAGGCGTGGAAACTAGACATGTGGAATGGATAAGCTGTGGCGGGTTTGGCTTGGTGTTTATTGGGTTGGATTATTTGGGTTTCGGATAGTCTGATTCTCGGGTTAAATCTATAATTATCAAACTAAATCTATAATATATATTATAAAAGGACTCCATTGGAGTGTCGGTTTATATTAATTAATTTTTCCAAGTACATTGACTTAAAAAAAAAAGGTTTTAAGCTCATAACATTTTAAAAACAAAGAAAGTGATATCCACTAATTAAACACGTCTTGAGAACAATATTTGCATCAAATTTTTTAAAATAATTATAATATGCCACTTAAATTTTTTTTTTTTGTTATTTTTATCATTAATTTTTTTTAAATATTTTAATACGCTATACTTTGTATAAAAAAATATAAATGTTGTTACTAAATTTATGAAAATGGACATATTTTACTCAATTACATATGACATTATACTACTGGTTACTATGCAATACAAGGATATCTTCTGGCAACCGAGATAATGATATTTTTCTCGTTTTCTGAGACTTTCATGACAAAAATAACCAAAAATCAAAACAACCTAAAATCAACTTTAGTGGCATATTTTAAACTTTACGAAAAGTTGAATGACAAAAATGACTTAAACCCACATTTTTCAATTATTTCATGGCACAGTTGCGAGGGTTGGTCCCTCGCAACCTATATAATATTCATATCACCGGCGGCGGCATTACTCTAGTTCAGGATGTTAGCATTGTTTTTTATCCATAATATTCATATTCACCACTTTTCAGTCAGATAATTTCTTTTCTTTTTTTTTTAATTTTTTTTTTCATTTCAAGATGTTATTATGGATTCTGCAAATAATAATGCCTTGTTTTATGAGAAAAATAATTTTTATAATCAAATGACTGTGAGTTAATCTTTTTAATGTAAAATTATTTGAAATTTCCAAATGTATTATAAAAAAAGTGATATGAAATACATGAAAAATGATTTAGCAAGACATAAAGCCTTCGCTAATTACATTATGATTTAGCAAGGATAAAGTCCTAAAATAATCTCACTTTGCGTGGAAAATTCTGTAAGTAAATAAGTAAACATGCATATTCTACGCCCTATAAACCCTTACAAAACAATACTGATTTAACGAGGATGATTCTCTTGCTAAAGCAGTACTGCATTTTGTGAGAAATTGTGTCTTGTAAAACAAGTAAACATGCATTCCGTTTACTCTACCCGTTTAGCGAGGGATCAATCTTCGAAAAAGGCATATTAATTTAGCGAAGGACTATAAATTTGCGTGAGATTTTCCCTTTCTAAACAAGTAAATCATATCACCATTTCTGTTTGCTTGCTTAGCATAGAGAATAATGATTTAACAATAAATAAATTTACTTTTGCGGGGACAATTCTGCTGCTAAACGATTAAACATGCATATTCTACCCTACCTGTTTAGCGAGGCAAAACTCTTACACAAAATATACTAATTTAGCGAGGGACAATTTTCTCATTTAAGCAATGCATTTTGCTAGTACTTATCCTTAGCAAAACATAAGTAAACATGCATTCTTTTCACCTCACTTGTTTAACGAGGGCTTCACCATTGCAAAATGCATATTGATTTAGCGTAGGACTATTAGGTTTGCGAGAAATTTCTTGCTAATATCAGTTATCAACTAACACGAACCGTATGTCAAATTAAACGGACTCTAAGCAAGCTTGTGGTCAAGTAACGAGAAAAAGAAGTAGATATAATGATGAATTTAAGTAAGTGATAACTGGATGGACGACTTACACTTAAAAAGGAATGTTAGAGAGGATTCCACATTAAATAATTAAGGAGTTAATGAAGCTTATAGTTGTGGTTTAACTAACTCCATTACTGTTGAAATAATAAAATAAACTTAATTTTATTTTAAGATGGGAAGAAGGCCACGTATGATATTTGACAAGCTCACATATATTTGCTTTGGCCTTATTTCATTAGTGGAGAAAATTGTGCACGGCAATAATTAATAGTAGTTGGCAACAGGACTTATAAATAGTTAGCAAGCATGAGTGGTTTTTTGAGTTGGCAAGTATTTGTGGTTTTCTTTTGTTGGCAAGCACATGTGGCTGCCACTTAAAGAAATAATTTTGGTGTTAATTTGTTTTCTAGCTCTATAAATAGATCAAGATTTCGACCAATATATAGAGTGGCAAATTGTAATGAATAATTGATAATCAATTCCACATTCAAATCACATCTAACTATCTATATTGTCATAATAATCTGTTTAGAGAACGGAAATGGGTTATGATATGAAAGGTCAGCTAGAGGCAGATGTAGAACTGAAATCAAGCGCTGATCAGTTCTTTAAGTTCTGGAAAAGTGATACCCATCAGGCTCCTAATCATACTCCTTCCAACGTTCAAGGAATTAGAGTCCATGAAGGTGACTGGGAGACTCATGGCTCCATCAAGATTTGGGACTATACAATAGGTATTAATTAACTTCTTTATTTTCTTTTTCATTCTTTTTTATTTTCAAACGATGACAAATTTAGGTCAAAACCCTATTTTCTTTCTTTAAATGGAAACAACCATATAAACATGCAGATGGACAAAAAGGGGTGTTCAAAGAGAGAGTGGAAGTGGATGAAGAGAAGAAGATGGTAAAGCTGATTGGATTGGAAGGGGATGTGTTCAAGCTGTATAAGGTATATAATGGGACATGGCATGTCATTCCAAAGGAAAATGGTTGCTTGGCTAAGTTAACTCTTGAATATGAGAAGCTCAACCCCACTGTCCCAGCTCCCCATATTTACTTGGATTTCATGATCAGCATGACCAAAGACATTGATTCTTCCCTTGCCAACCCTTAATTTTAATTTTATGATTTTTCGAATATATTCATCAGCAAAATATTTTAGAACTAAATAATATGGGCATGTAGTCAGTTTAATTATGCTGCGTAATGATTAAAAAGAATCCATACCCAAGAACTACAAGCTCTTCATCAGTTAATTTGCTTTCTGTGAAGTGTCATGGTGTGAAGCTGTTATTTGATTGTAATGTTTTTATCTTTCAGTAAGGATAAATAAAGTTGAAGCATATCATTTCTCTTTCGTTTTCTGCACATATGAACAAACCTTTACCCTAAAACTAAACATGCAAGTTAAAATAGTTGATATCAAAAGTTGCGAATATTTGTCAACAGTTTCGCAAGTGTAATGTTAAGCTTAAAATTATTCTAACCGTAAAATGTTGCCCTAAGTATCAAAATCAAAACAATCTTGTTTTCAAGTAAATCTGCTATTTTTAATCGAATTTTGTCCATTGCTCATGTGAATTAAAAAGTGGGGTCAATTTCACTCATAGTCACAGGACTTACACCGAATCGTCTAAAAGTAGCTGACTTATTTTTTGTGACTTAAATATCACTTATCACCTTTTTGCAGAAAAATAATATTGACCTATTTTCGGTGATGACTCTTACCGAAATGCTGATGTGGCATGCTACTTCATATGGTTGCATACACGTGGCATGACATGTCAGCAACCATGTCACCGGAAGAGGCCACGTCAGTTGGCCTGTAAGCATCGGGTCCAGAGGAAATTACTAGTCCAAATGACCAACGAATTGAGGATGACAGACACTTGGTAGTATTAAAATTATTTTTTAAACTTTTCTCGAAAACGTCCTGAACCTGGCCTGTGTGGTTAAGTGGCCCAAGGGAGGGAAATGATGAGTATGCCCTAATAGGGAACTCGAAAGTTGTATTGGGAACGTGTAAAGGCCTTACGCATTGCACACTTATGGCTCACGCGCCCATTCAGTCAAAGAATACACATCCTTCGGCTTTAAGGTAAGGACCTTGCCATTTTTGGAATGCACGGCCTTGCATATGAGAGTGTACAGCCGTGCACTCCAAAGAATCTTGCATTTTCAGGCAAGTTGGCTAACTTTTGGGATGTATAGCCGTGTAAACCAAAGGCTTGGCCGTACACTCAAAAAGGTGGTTGGCTTCCCTAGGAGGCAAGTGGGCAGGTGGGTGGCACCGCTGGAGTGTGCAGCCGTGCAAACCTATTGCATGCCCGTACACTCCTCCCTTATAAAGCCCACTCTGACCCTTTTCTGGGGGTTGGCCTTTTGGATGGATTTATAAGTTTCAGTTAGAAAGAAACTTCCAAAAGAACTTTCTAAGCTAAAAAGTGGACTTTTGGCACTTAGCCTTTTTTAAATTTCGGTTATTTTTCTGGGCATTTTCAATACCATGAAGAGTTTGTGAATCCGACATCCGATAGTCTAAATTGGGTAAGTACACTGAAGGTAATATAAAAGGTCTTTCTTGATGTCTCATAACTATAATAAATTTTTATCATTCTTCTCATCTGTTAGTTTTGATTATATGTTAATTTCTATTAGATTTAAGTTATGAAACCCTTTAAAATGGGTATATTACTGTGTGATATAAATTATTAGGTTATCTCTTGTAATTTTTGTTTTTTTTTTATCTCTTTCAAAATCATTTTTTTTATCAAAATAAAACTCGATTTAAAAATTTTTCTTTGTATTCAATTGTTCCTTTTTACTTCCTTTTGGATATGCTGTTGACGAGAAATATGTCTTAACAGGAAAGAAAACTCACTGTTATCAGGTTGATACGGCCGTGTACTATTTGATGTATAATTGCGCATCAAATGGTGCATGGCCCACAGTGTGTTTTCTTGCTTTTAGGGCTAATGAGTTGATCACATGTCATCAAGTGCGCTCTCTTGCGTTTTTTGACATGCGTGTCAGATCCTTATTTTTTATTTTATTTTATCATTTTCATACCTTTTGGTTTAAATTAATTTTATGTATGTTCCTTATGTGTTTTCTATTATCATTATTATTTTTCTTGTCATTATCACTGTTATTACAATTGCTTCGAAGGAATAAAACTTTTTCGCCAAAATGATCAGGAAAGCGCTCCAAGTAAGTCCACTATCCTTTCTCTTTATTGTAAAAATTCTTTTTCGACCGTAAATGAAAAATTTCATGAAGAATATTTATAGTAAATAATTGGGGATTTCATTAATAAAATCGGATCAATGTCCACCTTTTTGCCTAGAAAATTCATATGTAAAAAAATCAGCTTTTAATAATGTAAATGATTTTTGTATATAATTAAATAACACGGGATGTTTCTTAAATAAAACTTGGACTAAAAGGTCCTTGTCTTCAAGATCTCGCAATGAAATGCTTTTTCAATAATCCACATGTGAGGACCAAAGTCCTTACCTCAAAAGGTCATAATAAATTGCCCGATTTATGAATTCCTTTATAGCTTTATCCAGTACCATGATTTACTGCTTTCTTACGTGATTGGGTGCGTCTTTAATTTCCATATTCGCTCTATTTTTACATGAAAGAAAAGGGATAACATGATTAACTTAGAGGCCATTATGTCACATTTGTCAACGGTAAAAATAAGAGTAGAATTTCGAACCCTTTTTGGATTTTTTGGTCTTACAAGGTCGGAACACCCTTCTTTCCCAATGTTTTATTAGGTAGAAGCTCTTTACCATTCAGCTTTGTGGTGCCTAACGAGATGTCTCTCGGTCATCGGCTGCTAGCGATGAGATAGAGACACCTTGATCTGCCATGTCACACCTTTCAAGGTTTATGATTATGGTAAGTTGAGTTGAGTCTCTCTCTTATCGCGAAGCAATCATTGGCTTGGACGGAAACTTCAACCTAGTTTTAACTCTAAAAGTGGGATCAAATTGCTCATGGTCAGAAGTTTCCTCACTCAAACTCGATGATCCCTTGGTTCTGGGGGTGAAATCGGGTGTCGGTGATTCGAAGGAAGGAGTAGCCCCAAGAGAGCTGCTCCGGCCCCGAAGGGAAGTGCGCGTCACACGGCCACATCAGTATGCCCCACTTGTTGAAATAAATAAATAGGAAAAAGACATGTGTCAAATAAGGGGAAACCACTTGCCTTAGCCAAGCCCTAAGTGGATTTGGATGGCCTTTTTCTTACTATTGTTTTAAATGTGGGATACTTATAAGGGGAACAAATTCCCTTTAGCTTTCTAATGTGGGATATGGGAAATACAAAAAAGGTTAAGAAGATTATGGCATATGATTTTTCTTGCTTTCTTAACCTTTGAATCCATCACATACACATCATTTTTCTTGTTTTAACCATCACATACACATCCCATGAAAGAATTAAAAATGATTAAAGCAACAAAAATAATGTGTATGTGATGGATTCAAAGGTGAAGAAAGCAAGAAAAATCATATCCCATAATCTTCTCAAGCTTTTTATATTTCCCATATCCCACATCAGAAAGGCAAAGGGAGGGGCATGGGTTTATAAGCCTGGACACTGCTGACTTTAGCAAGATGGGTGTTTGGGCAGATGGCCCGATTTCGATGAAGTGGGGAAGGCAAGGACTCCACTTGTGACTCAACTCACTTGCCTTTTGGCAGAGCATGCTTACGTGGCTTGCTGACATGGACTACTTTATTGATGTGGCTTATTTGACACATCAACTAATGATGTGACAATAAATACAGATCCATATGTGTCTAAGTATCTGATATGGCATGTCAAGTTAGCATTCCGGTAAGGGTTATCATAAAAAAATGGTCGAGATGATTTTTCTACAAAAAGGTGATAAGTTTAATGATATTTAAGTCACGAAAAATAGCGACGAAATTAAATAAACAGTCGCTAATTATTGGCGGAAAGTATACGCCCTCTAGAGTATATTTGGGACTCACAATTGGTATTAGAGCATGTCTCCTTTTCTATTTGAGGTTTAACAATCTAGAGAGATCCAAAAAATAGGTGGAACTAACACAACCTTTGTTGAATTAGGACAATCTTTAACTCGTCCTCCAATATTTTGTGGACAAAACTTCTCCTTTTAGAAAGCAAGGATGAGACACTTCATTCAAATGCAAGATATGAAAAGTTAAAAAATGGTAGTCAATAGCTACAAACATCCAACCAAGACTGAAAATGGAAATGAAGTTCTTAAGAGTGAAAATGAGTACAATGAAACTGACATTTTGAATATTCAAAGAAATTCTAAAGCTAAAAGTCTATTTATTGTTCTTTGAATTCAAATGAATTTAACAGAATTTTAGCTTGTGATACAGCTAAGGAAATTTGAGACAAACTCATGGCAACTTACAAAGGAATAACTAAAGTTAAAGATTTATGATTACATAAATTAATACGTGATTATGAATCATTTAAGATGAAACCTAATGAAACTATTTCTAAAATTTGTGATAGATTTGTCAAGATAACTAGTTCAATGAAGGGGCTTGGAAAGATTATGAGTAAGGAGGAGCAAATCAAGAAATTATTTAGATCTTTGAACTCAAATTGGAAAGAAAAAGTTATTGTTCTTCTTGACAGAGATTTATGTATTTTTTCTATAATGATCTCATTGGATCCCTACTATTCTATAAGCTTGTTATACAGAGTTAAGAGAATAAAAAGGAAGTCACCTTGGCTACTGATTCTAGAGAAAACACTTCAAATGAAGAATTAGCAATGATCACAAGAAAATTCCGTGAGTTTTACAAAAGAGAGATGAAGCATTGAAAATTTTTGAGAAAGGTACGCAATCCTAAAGCTAAAAATTCTCAATTGAATTCTGGTGATATGACATGTTATCATTACAATAAATTTAGACATATCAAGTCCAAATGCCCACTACTGAAAAAGAAGGATAAGAAATTTAAAAAGAAAGCAATGGTATCAACTTGGAGAAACAATGATGATTCAAGTGAAAATTTTGAATTAAAATAAAGTTCAGATGAAGTTAGACTGATGGCTATTTTAGATGATGAAATTGAACAAAATTTAGAGTTAATTAATCTCGATAAAATTCGAATTGATGAAGACAAACATGAAGTTTGTCTTAAGAGCAACGAGAACGACAAATGGTATCTTGACAGTGGTTGATGAAGACATATGAAATGGAACAAAAAAAAGTTTGCTGAACTTTCTATGATAGATGGAGGGTCTGTCAATTTTGGTGATAAGAATAAAGGCAAAATAATTGGAGTTGGAACCAACCCACGTATTGAAGACGTTTCACTTGTGAAAGGGCTGAAATACAATTTATTAATTGTAACCCAATTATAGGAAATAAATTGAAAAGTTATCTTTGAAATAAAGAGTTGCAAAGTAGAGAATGCAGTTACAGGTAATATTATTTTAACTGGTTATAGAGCTGAAAATATTTATCAAGTAAGTTTGGATGATAATTACTGTGATAAATCAATTTGCTTAATTTCAAATGATGATCAAAATTGGTTATGGCATAAGTCATGTAAGTTTACATGTAATTGAAAAATTATCTAAAAAGGATCTAATTATTGGTTTACCTAAAATCAGATTTAATAAGAATTATGTGTGTGAAGCATGTCAACTTGGTAAGCAAACTAAAAGTTCATTTAAATCTAAAAAAGAAATTTCAACTAAAAAATGTTTATAAATATTGCATATGAATTTATTTGGACCTATTTCACCATTAAGTTTAAATGGTAAGAGTTATGTTTTTGTGATTGTTGATGATTACTCATGTTTTACTTAGACATTCTTTCTTTCATATAAACAAAAGACATTTGATGCATTTAAAAAGCTTGTAATGAAAGTTCAGAATGAGAAGGGATATCATTGTCAAAATTCGAAATGATAATGGTGGAGAATTTGTGAACAAAGAATTTGAAGTATTCTACTCAACGAAGGAAATTGAACACAATTTTTTGGCACTAAGAACTCCACAAAAAAATGGAGTAGTAGAGTGGAAAAATAGGACCTTGCAAAAGATGGCAAGAACCATCTAAATGAAAATAATCTTTTGAAATGTTTTTAGGCTGAAGTTGTAAACACAACATGTTACATTGTCAATAGAATTTTAATTAGAACCATTCTAAATAAAACTCCATATGAACCATGGAAAGAAAGGAAGCCAAACATCAGTTACTTTCATAAATTTGGCTGTAAGTGCTTTATTTTGAATGATAAAAATAATTTTGAAAAATTTGATACTAAATTTGATGTTGAAATTTTCCTAAGATATTCACTTAAAAGTAAAATATATAGAGTATGTAATGAGAGAATATGTATGGTTAAAGAATGAATTAATATTAAATTTGATGAAACTGATGTCCACATTAGAGAGAGGTATTTTTTTGATGATGATTGATAAGTATGAATTATATTATATTATTAGTATATTTTTAATGAGTTTATTATATTAATTTTGGGGTAATTTAATTAATTTAGTGTTTAAATTTCTTAATTAGTACTTTTTGAACTTAATTAGTTAATTTGGTATTTTTAGGTGTGTAATTGAAAAAAAAAGAGAAATTACAAGGGCAAAAGTATAATTTTAGCACTTGAGGGATTTTAAGAAGATAAAGTTTTGTATGTGTAGTCTAGTGCCTAGCCACTCGGTGGAGTGAGATTCTCACTCTACCAAGTCACTTAAAGAGGAAAAAGAGAAGAAGGTCACTCGGTAGAGTGAGTTTTTCACTCTATAAAGTAAGAAAAGACAAAAGCCTCACTCTGTGGAGTGAATTTTTACTCTACAGAGTGGGAAGCTTGTTGAAAAATTGGATTACGACTCTATTTCCTATTTTATTAAAACTCAAATTCCTTTCTCGTTTAAGAAGTTTGAAGACATTAAAATTTCTTCTTTAGAGACTATATAAGCACACCTAAACATCAGAGTTGGAGACCTAGAGTAGCCCACTTAATTATAAATTTTCTTTAGTTTGGTTTAGCTTTCTTTAGTTAATTTTTGTACAATAGTTTTAGCTTAAATTTTCTTGTTTTTTTTAGTTTGCAATTCTCTTAAAGATTCAAGTTTTCTACTATTGTTCCTACAAATCATCAAGAGCAAGTTTGAAGCTTCATGAGTATTGTATCTCTTTATTTTAGTTTTTCTTTTGTTTTAATCATTTTCGGTAAGTAGTTTTCTTTTCTTTTGCTAAAGGATTCTTAAACCCTTATACTTTTATTGTGATGACTTAGTTTGAGCTTTAATTCAATGCAAGTTTGATTATTTCTTAGTTCTTATACAAATTCTTATCTATGGTTGTATTAAAATTGATTATTAACTTATTTGATTAATAATTGATGATTGATTTAAGTATGATCTATGATATGCATGTTCTTGGGTTAAATTATTAGTATTGATGCATGATTATTTTCTGAATTTGAGGTAGTTGTGTATTGGTAAGAATAGATTAAAAATAAGAAAAGTTGAACTAAGAATAGATTGAAGTTAAGTTTGCTTGAAAAAGAGTTTAATGGATGTCTATGAGTTTAAAACTGAATTTTTATGCTAGGTTTTGAATTATTCCTAATAAGAAGATTTAATTCTTAGAAAGATATTCTTGACTAAGATATCTAGCTTTATTATTGATTTTTCCATAATCACTTGTGTTACCTTTGATTTGAGTCATTGCAATGGAAGTTGAGGTAGATAGTTCCTTTAGCAAGAGAATTTCAGTTATTATTTTGTATTTAATTCATGTTAGTTTAATTTTAGTTTTTGTTTTTCTTTATTGTCTATTTAATTTAGTTTTTACCTTTAAATCAAAAACTTGAAAAATAATCTTAAATTAATTTAATTCATACATAGATATTATTCTTAACAATCTATGTTCCCTTAGGTACGATATTCAGAGTATTAATCTTATTTTTCTATATTACTAGCTGATCTAGTACATTTATTGGACACCGATCAAGTTTTTGGCGCCGTTGCCAGGGAACAACGATATTGTTTGTTCGATATCTTTGATTAAGTTAGTTTGAGATTTTTATTTTGTTTTGATTTGGTGATTGTTTTTTAGGAAAATTTTATGACATTCTTCAAAATGAGGTAAGATGATGTCCAAAACTATGAATTATTTCTTTTGAAACAACAAATGAATGATTTAATAAGAGAGGGAGGAATTGAAGCTCTTGCGTGCACATTCACCAAGTCCTTATTCATCGCCATCCTTTGTTGAAGAGTCTTGTTCTTCATTGGTAATAAGAACACAAATGAAAAAATTGATGAGAGAGAATAAAGAGCTGCAATATTCATTGCAAAATTCACTAGAGTCTAGTAACTCCACAATTAAACATCTTCATGATTTTTTATAAGTAAAAAGAGGCAATTTTGGGCTGAAAAAGAAGAATGGAGGGCCACATAAGAGGTTAGTAACTTTAAAATTCAAGTTCTTTGTGCTGAAAAAGAAGAGTGGGAGGCTACATTAAGAATTCAAGAAGAGAAGTTAAGGACTCAAGAGAAAAAGTTTAGAATTCAACAAGTGAAGTTAAGGACTCAAGAGGAGAAAATTCAAAGTTAACAGAATTTACTAAGGGATCAAGAAAAGGGCATTAAAAAGTTAAAATCTAAACTAAAACTCTTGAATGTTTCATTGCAATTTCAAGGTAATGGTGGTAAGGAGGAGGAAACAAATCATTCATTAATGGTGGATAAAGAAGTAATTGGTCTTAAGGAGCATAAAAAGGAAGAGAAAAAGTTCATATTTGAAGACAAGTCATGTGTTTTCTTGGAGGATGATGTTTGATCTTTTGTGAAAAATTTATTACCAAAGGAGCAAAAAGTGTTCAATTTTCAAGTGGAAGCATTAAATTCAGTCCATTTGAAGAATTTATTTAGGCTAGAAGAGCACGTAAAGTTCATTTTTGAAGAGCCAAAGGAGGAGTCGTATTTTTATTGAGGATATGAAATTTTCAGCTTTGATGAACTATGACAAATTTCTTCCATTGATGGGAGAAAATAAGGAGCAAAGCCCAAAAAGACAAGCATTTGGATCGCAAGCTCGACCTTTAGAGATTAACATGAGTTGAGCTGAGACTCAATAAACAAGAACTCTTCTAACCCTTCGCTTTAAATTTTCATCAATTTTTTTTATGAGTTGTGTTTTATGTTATTTTTGATAAGTTGCTTTCTCATTTTTTGTTTATTCATGTTTTCTCAAGTTTTTTTTTTTGTGTGTGTGTAATTCATGAGTTCAAGAATTAAAAAGGCTTTTTCCAAGGACATTTGTGTTTAATTATCATAGTTTGATTTGTGCTGCTAGTCTGATTAAAGAATGCATATGGTTTTTGGAGGGATGCTAATTAAAGGGAATTAAAATACAGCTGAACCTAAGGTGGATTTATACTTATGGGGTATGTTTTTCCTTAGTAAGTGTGCTTCATGAACTTAGAAAGAGGGATTCATATTCACAGTGTGGTGCAATTTACAAAGTTTGTATGTTCTGCAGTTGGTTTACAAGGTATGTATGTTCTATAGTTGGTTTACTAATGCTTTGAATTCAGTTCTAGTTAATTAATTCAAGATTGTGAGTACTTAGAGTTTTAGTGTGCTTAATTATTTAGGGATTATGAGTATTTTAAATTGATAATTTTGAAGTCATTTAGAGTGGGAATAAGGAAGAAAAACTAATGGGGTTCAGTTGAGAATTGGGTTTTAAGCTTAACAATGGAAAAAATTGGATTTGAGATTTTGGCCTTGAGTTCCCGAGAGCATGTAATTGATAGAGTGAAAATTCACTCCACTGCGTGAGACACCACTCAGTAGAGTGGATTTTCACTCTACCGAGTCCTTTACACCACAAAAAATATACAAAATAGTGACAAAAATTTGCGACAACAATAAAATTTGTTGCTAAATGCACAATATAGAGACAACATTGAGACAAAAAATCGCTTTCGTCGCAAATTTTGAAAGATTTGGTGGGAAAACAAATATTACGATAAATTAGCGACAACAAATATTTATTGTTACTAATATCAGGTGCAAAAAATTTGGCGTAAACAATTGCGACAACAAAAACAAATTTGGTGACAACATTATTGTATCTACTTAGCGACAACAAAGTTGTAGCTAATTGGTGACAACAATGCTGTCGCTAAATTAACAAAACATACTATTCCGTACATATGACTCCATTGGCGACAATATTGTTGTAGCTAATTAGCGACAAAATTGTTGTAGCTATTGTTGTCGCTAATTTAACAAAATACTATTATGTTCATATGCCTATATTGGCGACAACATCATTGTAGCTAATTTTGTTGTCGCTAATTTACCAAAAAATAATTATATTCCTACACCTATATTGGCGACAACATTATTGTAGCTAATTTGACGACAACAATGTTGTAGCTAATTTGGTGACAACAATATTGTCGCTAATTTATCAAAATACTATTATGTTCATATACCAATATTGACGACAACAATTTTGTCGCTAATTTAGCAAAATACTATTATGTTCATATACCTATATTGGCGACAACATTGTTGTCGCTAATTTAGCAAAAAATAATTATATTTATATACCAATATTAGCGACAACATTGTTGTAGCTAATTGGCGATAATATTGTTGTAGCTAATTTGGCGACAATAATGTTGTCACTAATTTAGCAAAATACAATTATGTTTATATATCTATATTGGCGACAATATTGTTATAGCTAATTTGCGACAACATGATTGTAGCTAATTTTGTTTCGCTAATTTAGCAAAATACAATTATATTCCTATACCAATATTGACGACAACATTGCTGTAGCTAATTAGTGACAACAATGTTGTAGCTAATATTGTTGTCGCTAATTTAGCAAAATACAATATTGATTATTAAAAAAATTAATTATTAAAAATACTATTTTGATTATTAAAAAATACTATTTTGATTATTATGTTCATATACCTATAATTGTTAAAGCATTATTTTGATTATTAAAAAAAAATTGGAGTTTACCTTCACGATGCACGTGCGAGAAAGAAAAAGGAAAGAAAAGTTGGATTGCATCAAAATTTTGGTATAAAGTTAGAGCATGGTGATGAAATTCAAGTTTTAGTATAATTTGAATAGCATCAATTGAAGAAACAGAACAAAAAAAGGATAGATCAAACAAAAGCGGCTAATTTTTTTTTTTGCCTTAAACAGCTAGCTGTTTATGTTTTATCTCTTAAACAACTAGCTATTTTTTTGATAATTCCTTTCTGTACTCATCTTTACGGTTTAATTTACCCCAACTGAGAAAATAAACAATAACGATAATAATAATAATAATATTATTATAACTCGATTAGGCATGATTTGTGCATCAGTATTCAGTACGCAAAAATTTAAATATATTTCTTTTTAAATTTGATCTAACTATCGATTTTGTTGTTTACTCAATTATTACTCCATATCTATACTAATTATTGTATGATACTTGTCAGTATAAAAACTCATGAAATCCAGTTGCTAAATTAATACAACACCAACACACACACATATATATATAGATTAAAATAATCGAAACAATTCTTTCAGAGTAAAATAATAATGGCAACTTTAAAATATGTATGAGGGCCTTTCATCTAAATCATTTAGGCCTTTCTAGAAATTAAAAATTAAATTTCCCCCACATGCAAATACGGAAAACTTTTTTTACTTAATATATATTTCCTTTCCTAAAGTTGGTTATTCATCTAAATTTGACAAAAATAGAGCTATTTACAAATAAGATATAATCCAATAATATAACAAAGTGTAAAAGTATTGGTACTCTTTGCATCAAAGTAGAATTTATTATCATAGTTTTTGCTCTTAATGTAAAAAATATATTAATAAAGCTAAATATATAATTAATTTTGTAGAACGAAGGTCCAATTTCTTTTTTATAATTTATTTTATATGTGTCCATATTTTAAAATATACAAAATATTTTTCATTTACACTTTAATTTAATTATTATAAAAATATTTTAAGTTTGATTTCTTAAAATCATGAATAAAAATATATCATTATAGTATTTACTAAAAAAAATTTATGATGTGCAGAGTTAGTGAACACTTAACTAATTAGTAAATACGGAACATGGTTCCACATATTTTTGCACTTGTTTTTTTGTTTTCTATTTCTCTGCCTTTTTTTTTTTTTTGTACTTGTTTTTCGGGGGCTCAGTAATTAATGGATTAACTCTATTATGATTGACATTTAAAAAAAAAAATTGGATTCCACTTCATTCTACGCCACCAAATGTAGATATTATCATCATCATACGTGAAGTATTACTATTACTTTATTATAAAAATAGTTTTATAATAATTTGAACAATCCTTACTTCATATAAACAAAATTTTCAGGATTAAATTAGTTCAAGTTCTTCTTTTCAATACTTATACAATATATATAAACAAAATTTTCAGGATTCAATTGAAAATTGTTGCTGCACCTGTCTGAATAAAGATAAAATCAAAAAAATGTCAAAACCCAACTAATAACCAATTGATGAACCAGCCGTTTAAATCATAATTATATCTATCTGGTAGCGATATGATTGATTTTTATTTGTAAAAATAAATTATTTCGCATCTTGAAGGCTGCAAATCAGTATCTTCAGCATAAGGTAATAAAGACTAAAAAGAATACTGTAAGTTATCGATTGAACAAATAGTTGTCGCTCTTAAAATGGACTTCCATGCTCGTCTAAGTTTTGAGATTTTAACAGAGTGGTAATTTAAAAAAAAAAAAATCCCAATCATAAACTCATCAAAGTTTTCACTAATATCACACAAAAATAAATTTAGTCGGACCATACAATTTCAAATCCAATTTCTCTATTATAAAATGACTCATCATTACCATATGACCTGAAATAATATGGTCTTAAAAAAATTTGTATGATCCTATAAAATTGGCTTTTTGTAATGTGAATAGAAATTTCGATTTTCTATTTTTTTTTTTGATAATTTTATGGTTCTAAATTTTATTTTTATTTATTTATTTTTACCAAAACGTTAAAACTCCATTAACTTTTACGATCATTGATATATTCAAGGGCTATAAGCACATACACCATGCATCCACGCACTGGGTGCTGCATCCTGTCTGATCAACTTGTTCATATGATCGAATGGTACATAACACTCTGTGCATAGAATTGTCATCCTATATTTATAAGAGCAATTTGTTTTATTGATTTGTGACGTTTTGAGTTTCAATTTGCAGTTACATCTTCAGTTTTGATCATTTGAAAAAACATTTACTGATATGGTAACTCATAATTTCGGAGAATAAATATAAATTTGATAAAATTTAGTAAAATACAATAATTAAATGATTAATATATGAAAAAATAATTTATTATTTTCTAATATGAAGTTAGTAATTAAATGATTGACTAATAATATTTTTTCTAACATTTTAATAGTAATTGAGACTAATAATATTTTCTAATATGAAGTTAGTAAATAAATGATTAACTAATAATATTTTTTTCTAACATTTTATACTAAAACATCAAACAGTTTATATTAAAATAGCAACCTGTATACACTTAAACACTAAAACTAGCTTTTTATATTAAAACAACAAGCTGTTTATATTAAAACAACAAGCTTTTTACACTAAAAAAACAAAGCTAGCTTTTTATACTAAAACAGCTAGCTGTTTATATTAAAACAGCAAGCTGCTTACACTAAAAAAATAAAACTAGCTTTTTATACTAAAACAACAAGTTATTTTTACTTAAACAACAAGCTGTTGTTTTCGTAACATTTATCTTGTTTTTACTTGTTTAAATTATAGGTACTGTCACTCGTAATTAAATTGAATAATGTTGTTGATGATATATATATATATATATATATATATATATATATATATATATATATATATATATATATATATATATAGTTTGTTAATAATTGTTACATAACTAAAACAACTTGTTGTTTTAATTTGTTGATAGTTTGCTTGTTACATAACTAAAACAATTTGTTGTTTTAGTTTGTTGACAGTTTGCTTGTTGCATAATTTGTTGACAGTTTGCTTGTTACATAACTAAAACAACTTGCTGTTTTAGTTTGTTAGATAAAGTTTCCAGCTCATCTCATGTATATCTGATAAAGAGTAGTTTCCTTGTACATAACAACTACTTCTCTTGTACTTATTTAAAGGCTCAGTCGTTTGCTTCAATATACACATAAGAGAATTACTCTATTTGTCATATATATATATATATATATATATATATATATATATATATATATATATATATATATATATATATATATATATATATATATATATATATATATATATATATATAATTGGCTCAATGAATAAATATATGAAGTTAATTTAAATAAAAAAATTAATTTTTTTTAGCAATTTATTTATCGTGCCACATTTTTTTTTAAATTGGTGAGCCTTATAAAACGTTTAATTAATAATGCTTATATCTCTTTTTGTCGGGGATAGAAAAGTTTAAACTCGAGACATTTCTTTTATATTCAAGCCAATATATATACCACTAAAACGTTCCCGTAGAAACAATGATGCTTACAAACTTAAGTAATATGTAAAATAGTATTGTTCACATTTGACAACCTGTTAATTATTTATATTGATCAGACATAAAAAATTAAATATTTTTTATAATAATAGACAGTTTTTACATTATGATCTAATTTCTAGAATTAAGTTAAAGCTCAAATTCATTTTTTTTAATACGGTATTAAAACCATCAATAGTTTTATGATAGTGGGCTATTCACAGATGTCTAACTCTAAATTTTCTATAGGTTTGAGATTGATTTAAATTTAATTATATTTTGATAGACTTGAACAGAACTGGAAAAAAGAAAATAATGCATGATTGATGTTGCTAATAAGATGATGGAAAAAAAAATCAGCGTTAACCATTTGTTATAATTCTTAGTGTTGCATTTGAGTATTAGAATATACCTCTTGAAGATATTGACTGTGAGAGATTTAATGAGAAATTGAGAATTGGCAAGGATTTCTATAAAATGTTTGGCCTCAAGCTTCAATGATCTGGAAAAAAACGATCATTTAAGGGTGTGGAACATAAGCTTAAAAGAAAGAAAGTGAAATTAGATTCCATCTCTAAGAAACTCATTCGAAGTCTTAGAATGACTGTTGTTGTGCCATTAGTTGTGGATGAGAAAATTAAACTAGTTGATGAAGATTCTAGTGAGGGAGAAGAAAACAATCTTTAAAGAATAGCTGAAGTACCAAAAGCACTGAAGAAGAGGTTGCCAAAGAAGATAAAGAAAAAGTAAAAAAAGAGGAAACAACCGAATGTAATGACAATGCAAACATGGAAACAGGTATGGAGGTAGAGTCTTAAAGGGATGGAAAGGAAGCAATGACAGAAGCAGAAGAAAAAAGGGGAACTTAGTCAAAAGATGGATTGCAAACCCAAAACTTTACCTTGGCTGAAATTATGAAAAATCATGGGAGATTTGCATTATACATTGGGTGATCTTGCTAAATGGTTTGAAGTGATGTTTGCTATTTCTTCTTTAGTAGATCCTATTTTTTCTTCATCACCCTCACCTGCCCCTGTTCCCAAGCCAACACCTGTTGCTATTCGAAGATCCATGAGACTTATTGCCAATTACAAGTTCAAACCCACTCTTAAACCTAGAGAAATTGGTAGTAACACCCATCCTGAAGACATTGAGTGATTTTCGATTTGCTTTTCATTAACTGTTTTCAAACATTTCATTTTCTTTTATTTTAAATTGGTTTTTATTTGTTGTTGTTGAATACCTTAAGTGTGGTTGCATTTGAACTTGGAATATTTCTTAATTAATCCTCTATTTGTGCTACATTTTGTTGTCTATGCAGTTTATCTGTCTTCACTTTTCTTGGTGATGACAAAAGGGGGAGAAAAGATGTGATGTGTGATAATTGTGTGATTTTCATATGTGATTATTACTGATCTTCTGGAGTAGAATACATCAAAAGCGTGATCTATCAAAGTGAGACCTAATTGTTTAACTCACATGAAGATGAAGACTTATTAGAAAATATTTGTAAAATCATTTTTTTAATAATTAACGCACTTACACTCATTCATTGCATAAAAATAGTTTTTCCAAAATCACATCATATTTAATTTAATTCTTTCCTAAAATAAAAATTTCTTTACTTAATCATATATATTTTTTTTTTCAAAAAGGAAAGAAACATTGTTGAATATTTTCTAGCTGTTGAACTCATTTAAAGAAACACATTTCAAATAAATTTTTGGCTGTTACAATTACTTTAAGGAAAGCACAAAATTTGCAGACTTGCCTAAAATAATATTTAAATTTTTTTGGCTATAAAAGGGAAATTTTTCAGTGATACTGGTAGTGGTTAAATTGGACCAGTATAATTGAATCGGATAAAAAATGAACTCTGATTGAGTTAAAATTTTGTTTATAGCCTATTTTTTACATGTTATAAATTATGAAATTTAATTTGAGGTCAATTGAAGTTGGAAAGTGAGAGAATTTTAAAAATTTACAAGTTTGGCTTGAAAAAGGGATTTTGGGTTTAATTGGGTGGGCTTTTGGTTGGACCACTATAAAAGGGATTTAAGAGGCAGATTTTAGGGTTTAACCTCATTTCCCTCAGCCCCGTTTTCTGCTCTTTCTTGGCCGAACTCCCCTCTTTCTTTTTCTCTCAATTTTTCTTCATTTCTCCTTTCATTCTCACTCAAATCCAAGCCTCATATGTGTAGTTCTATGTCTCTAATAGTTATTTTAGGGCTCTATTCATTGATTTAAGTGAAATTATTGGGAGAAATCAAAGAGAAAAGTGAAGGAGCTCAAGTAAGGGTAAGTGAAATTAAAGGATTTGTTTGATTTTAAAGTTATTTACAAGTGTATTTTGATGTTTAGAATGCAATTTTGCTATCAATTTCAGCATTAGAGATTAATAAATTAGGGTTTTGATTAATGGGAATTTTGGCCCTTATTAGGTTCTCATAGTGAAATTCAATCTTCCAAAGAAAAAGGCAAGAAAAAAGAAGCCTAAGAAAGATTAATCAAGTGAGGGAGGTTAGTGACTATAAATTTTATTAATTTCCTTTAATTAAAGCTTAATTATGTATTATGTAACTAAGTAAAATTAGGAAATTTGCATGTTTAATTGAAATTAATTTAAAATTAGTGATTTAGAACCTTAATTATGATTTTTGTGATAAAATTTCCATTTAATTTAACTTAATTGTGCATTATGTAACCAAGTGAAATTAGGAAAAATGCATGTTTAATTGAAATTGACCTTAGAATAATGAAATTAAACTTTAATTATGTCTAATTGAATGCTTGAATTGAATTAGTTGGATGCGTATGTGGACTTGCTATGGTGGCCGAATTGGGCATTAGGGAAAATGAATGTGTAACTTGACTAATTTTAATGATTAATGCTTTTAAATTAATATAGTTATGAAGTTAAGTGCCTATGAATTTATTTGGAATTTATTGAAATTATATGAATATTTTTGATAGTGAATTAGTATTATGTAAAGTGAATTTTAATGAATTATAGTGAAATGATTTATAAATTGTACAAAATTGATGTATGAATTGAGTGACTAGTGTACTGGAATGTAAAAGTAAGTGAGAATATTAAATTGTGCAGAAAAAATTTTAATTGAATATAGAATTTTGCTCTTAATAGTAGTAAGATGGTTAAAATCTAGTTTAAAATATAAATGGCTAGCCATAAGGACACGTTTACCTCGGTGCAAGTCATGGTGACTTGCCTTACTATGGTAAAATCATAATGATTTTTCATAGATCAATGTTAAGTGTTAAGTGAAAGTGTTGGAGTGGTCCTTCGATATCATTCTTTAGTGCAGTGATGTGGTCTTATGGAGTCTACGTTCCGTATATCCAGTCTGTAGATTTTTGTTGGAGTGGTATTAGGGGCATAATGGTAATAATGAATTAAAAAGTGCAAATTGTGAACTGAAATTATGAATTGAATTGACAAAGGACACAAGTAAAAGAAAGTAAAAGTTAGGGTTAAAATCGTAATTGGCCCTGAATAGTGTATTTTGATAGTAAAATGACAAGAAATTAAATTAGATGTAAAGGTAGAAAGAAATAATACTCAATTGGCTTGACATTGAGACTATAAATTGGAAGGACCTAAGTAAAATTTTACATGAGAAAGGTAAAACAAGGAACAATTGGTAATTTTATAAGCCAATAATTAAATATGAGATGAAAATAAATAGTTTAGTGGCAATTTGGTAATTAAAGTGTAAAAGAGTTAATTTTGTAATTAAAGGAAAAATTAAGGATTAAAATGGAAGTTTTCCCAACGAAATGGTTTTAGACTATATTGAGTGAAAAAAATATTATTAGTTATGTATTTGATGATAAAAGAATAAAAATTTTGCATAAGTAATACGGTTATGCATGTGTGGAAAATTTCTAGATTTATAGTCACCACTGAACATATTTAATGCTCAGTGCATAATATTTTATGCATGTAGGTTCCAACGTAATTGTGGAGCAAATATACAAGGGAGCTTGAATTTTGGGAAAAGAAAGATTAAAGGTTATCCCTTGTTGGCATGTATAGATTTATCTATCATAAAGGTTATTTTTGGCATGTATATACTATTGTTAGCAGCGGTTAAATTTGGGATTTGTATGGAATAATGTATATAAGTTTGGACATGTGACTAGTAACATGAGATATATTATGAGTGGTTAGATATATATTATTGTCCATGAACTGCTGTGCCCTATGGGGCTGTGAGAAATTATTTGCTTTTCAGAGAGGTTAGGCAAGACTTAGCCATTATGCTGCAGAATTTTTAATGGACAGGTAGTAAATTGAACAAATAGTAATTGGTCTACTAATTAATTTATTAATGCTGAAAAGAATGGATATTTGGGATTAAGTAGAAGAAAAAAAATTTCGGTCTATCACTCATTTACAAATCAAGACATTAGTAAGGGGTGTTACAAGTGAGATTAGGTTGCTAGGGTCTAGGAAAATAACCTAGCAATTGTTTGGGTTGTTTTACTTGGAAAAAAAAAACTAAGTGTTTTGATCTTTTTACTTGAAAAAAAAGGGTAAAGTGTTTTAGAGTTTTTCAATTAGAAGAAAAACTTGGGATAGCTATTCATGTAAAGGCTTTTGACTCTTGCCCGTTAAATAAAGTCACCTTAGAAGAGAGATAACTCTTGAAACGAATTGTTTTAAGGAAATGATGTAGCTAATGATTGAACCTCTATAAATCATGGTGTCCAATATCTCTATCTCTTTCTCTCTCTTTTATTTTCTTGCTTTATTCAATTGTGTGTTTTGTGCATGCTTCGTGTTCTATAGAAAGAGTGTGAAAAGTAATTTGTATTCTATCACGATATTTACTTGAATATTTGCATAAAATTGGCTTTGTTTTAATTGTTTATTTAATCACTTTAAGTTTCGTCCATGTACTTGTATGTATTTGTTGTGAAAAAGATTGGATAAAATATATTGAGCAACATTTATAGAATAAATTTTCTTTGAACTCAATATATCCACTTGAAATACTTATATTGTTCCATCTGCATTTTAAAAAATATTTTAATACTCTATTTACCCACTTGTAGAGTATATTTGGGATTCACACTATACATACCAAGACATACATACACAGTTTTCACTTATGGCTATATAAAACATGCAGGTTACTGAACCACTATAAATTTTACATAACCTATCATGCCTATTATTACGACTATAGCTTGATACATAACATCACAAAGGCAGACCTGTTGTTCACATCTTCGGGAATTATCTTCAAACATCCTTGCTTGGCCTTTCCTCAAGTTGAGTCTTCAATTCATACGTATGTGTGGAGAGAAACAACACGCTAAATTTATTGCTTATTGGTGTACTTTTTAAAATAAATAAATAAAATGTTCAATTAATTGCTTAATGGTGTACTTTTTAATATAAATAAATAAATAAATAAATAATATGTTTTGAGCGAAATAAAACATAGTTTTAAGTTGACATTGCATAAATGGGTATTTACTCACCAGCTTCTTATCTATAAAACATAGGTAAATAACATACACTCAATTAATAGTACAAACTTTTGAAACCATAAAATAGCTTAAAATAAGATTCAACTATTAATTACCTTGATAATCAATTTTGAATTGCTTAGTACATGCATGCGTTAACTGTAATTTACATATGTGTCCTTTAATCTGTAACTTATCACTTAGGTTTGCCCAAATGCCTATACTGCTATTTTTTGGGTGTATAACATAAACTATGGATGTCCATATGATATCAAACTATATCGATGCCAAACTGGTATCAAACTGTGGAGACTGAATACCCAATATCAAAATGGTGGAGACATTATCGTCACAAATTGGAGCTGTGGATACCATTGATGTCAAAATGGTGAACATTATAGAAGCTACGACTATAATCTCTTCTTGATATGTATATTTATCTACAGTAGTAAAGCCATGATTTATAATCAACAAAGGCAAAAATATAAGTCACGCTTAAAAGAAAAAAAAAATAACATAAATACTATAAATAAATTGTTAAATAAAAAAATTTTCATTAACATATTTTAAAAAAATTACAATTACTCTTTACGAGTTTTCATACCTTGATAGCGATATATAATGATTTCGTTGTTAATAGCATTAAATACTTATTTTTCAATATAAGTGATCAAACAATCAGGCATCCATTGATCTCAAATTATGTTACGTAATTGATTTTTTACAAATTTCATAACAGAAAAAGCTCTTATGATTTTAGTTGCAATGAGTAAAATAAGTGATAAAGTGATGAGTTTATAAATCAAAAGATATAAATGTCATTTTTTATTTGTACCATTTTTTCAGCAAGATCACCAATTCCTGTAATATTTGAAAACTCACTACTAGACCTCATATCAATGATATACGTTTTCAATTCATTTTCAAGAATCATGAGCTGGATGGTAGAAAAATCAATAGGATAAAATTAAGCAACATGGAGTAACTTGCCTTTATCATATTCAGAAAAGATCCCAACATTACCAAATATTCCAAATGGGTATTTAATTTGTTCATGGATATTTAAAATGGTCTAAATTTACAAATTACTATTGAATTTAATTCTTCATGCCTCTAAAAGAATTAGAATTTGAAATAGACTCATCAAGAATTAATAAAAATATACAAATATGAAATATTGCTAATACTTGAGAAATATAAAAGTAAAAAAATTGCAAAATTAAATTACTAACATTTAATTAAAAATAAATTTTTGTTGTAATATTTAGTTTCTTCTCAAATTTATCTGATTTTTTTTTAAAAAAAATTCAAAAAAGTAAGAATAGAATTTTGTACTTTTATTTCAATGAAAGTGGAAAGATAAAATATTTTCATTGATAAAAAAAATTAAGAAATAAGTTCAGGAGAATGAGGTAAAAACAAAATTTTAAGGGGGAGGGGAAATTGTCTATCATATATATAATAATAATAATAATAATAATAATAATAACAAAAATTTCAAAAATTAATGGGGGCGGCCTGGCCGCTGTTTTTCCACTACTAAGACTCTAGACAGGCTAGATAGACATAAAACATAATATCACATGTGTAGCTATAATAAAATATTCATCATGTATTTATATATCTTTAATAATTCATATAGCAAGTATCACACGTATACATTAGAATCAGATTTCGTATACAAGTACTTCCACATTGATCACATTTACGATTCATGTAACTTGACTTCTATACTATTGATCACATATCAATCATATAATTTATGTACCTTATTCATTACATATTTATCATATAATTCATATATTTTTATTCATTTACTATGAGGGCATACTTGTTATTAGCTTTATGTAAATATTTCTCCAAAAACTCATCTTTAGAATAGCACGTAGAAAAGGAATGAAAATCATGTAACTCACAGCTGTGGTTTCAGTTTTCCTTGTTAGAATAGAATGTACCCTTTTCTATTCACAAATTTAGATTTCTAGATCCAAATTGATTTCTACTTTTGACCCAGCATATGCAAGATTCAAGTCATCCTGTCTTCATAATAATTATTCCTCAATGTATTAGCTTCCAAATAAATCAAAAGCACAGATTTGAGAACGTACAACAAGAGTCGTGCAAAAAAAAAAACCTCCACAAACTGTAATTTCTATATTTAATTATGTATAGGGACAAATTTACTACTCTGTTTTAAGGCTAAATTTTGAATAGGTTAGATACAGAATTAAACTGTGTGTTATCCACAAAAATTATTCCCTTATGTGTCTATTTTCTATAAAATTTTAATTCATCTAAATCAAACATATACATGTAGATTAGGAGTTATGATCAAAACTCTAAGACATGTTTCTATTTAAGTTCTATTTACACGTATCATCTTGTGCAACCTTAATTTCTTTACTTCCAATAAGTTAAAATTCATATTCAACTTCAACTCACATTATTATAAAAATCAAATTCTTTACTTAAGAACTATGGAAATTACATTGATTAAGATTGCATATTAAAAATATTTATATTAAAAAATATTTATATTAAGAATATTTAAGAAGTACACTAATCTCTTGTAGCATAACTTTATTTTTTCTCTTATTTTCTAAATCTTTAGAATTTAAATTCATGTTCATCTCTAATCTCAACTCCTCCTTAATAGTCATGTGCCAATCCCCATGCTCTCAAGTAAAGACCGCCACAATTCATGGATTTCATGCCAAATAAACATGAATCAATTCTAAAAATAAACTTCCAACCCAACATTAAATCACTTTTCAAGCTAAACTTTACCTTTACTTTATCTCAATTTCCTCATAGTCATATTCAATTAGTCCACTGAAAAGATTTATTAATTCTTCCTAAATTAAAGGACTGGATAAGGAATGTTGGTCTTTCGATTTTGTTGGAATTAGAATCCTAAAAGGATTTTGTTACCATTTGAAGTAATAGAAATACTTTCATTGAATTTTGGATTTTCGAGCTTGGTTACGAGATACTTTAGTCGGGCTATTTGGCTTGAATGAAATAATCAAATCTATTTAAGCCATGATCTATTGTCATAAGTTCCCTCTTGTATACGATGGCAACAACCTCGATTTTGAAAATCTTTCCTGGGCACATAGACAGTGTTTAGGCTTTAATGATGACCCTTCAATCAATAAAAATGATGGCTAGAGTATTGATGGACCCAAAACAGACACTTCAATTATTCTGTGTGGAGAATCATTATCATTGTACAGCCTAGATTCGTTCGTAATCCTAACCGACCACGTGTTGCTCTTTCCAATAAGGTTACTCTCATTTGCTGCTTTCACTGTCTTCTTCCTTTGCAACTTCCATTTCTACAAATTTTTTTTTTTTTTTTGCGTTCTCCAACTTTTCTACTCATTTTCTTACCAGCGACTGAAGAAATTCCCAAATTGACTCTATTTTAATGGTGCGAGCATTCTCCAATTAACCTCCACAATCTTTCGTAGGTCCCATTTACCAGGTTCGTTCCTCCATTCTATCTACTTGTCTATTATTTATTTCATGAGTTCTTCATAGAGTTCTAGTGAGAGAATCAAGGTAAATGGGGGGGGGGGTTGTTGGATGATGACACCCTTAGTCCCTTTGATGGGAACCCGCCTTCCAAAGGTTAACCTTTGAAGAGTATAGCAACCTAAAACCCAAGAAAAAGAGAGTCCAAAAAATTATCTTGGGTTGGCAATATCAGCTCGATAATTAAAAAGAATCATATGCTGTCTATAAGAGAAAAGCTCGGGATACCTGACATATACGATATTAGGGCACCTAATACCTCTTTGTGGGCCAATGCCAACTTTACTTGGAAGCACTGCATAGTAATTTATGAAGCAGATTTTGAAGCTGAGCTTAACTTTTCACTGACAAAGTTTGTACTTGATGTCTTGAACTACTACAACATAACTATCGAGCAGCTGCATTCCAATGCATGGTGAACCCTTTCTACTCTGCAAGAGTGCGCAGCCAAATATAACATTCCTCTTTCGATCCATATCTTTTGAGCTACTTATATGATGGGCTTTTGGGTAGCTATTGAGGATCACAACTACATCCATGCCTAAGCTGGATATGGGGTCTTCTCGGGGAACCCAAACTCCTTTAAAAACTGAAAGAATTGCTTTTTTGTGGTAGAAAGCAAGAGTGGAGATTTCTTATTCCCAACTTTTTAGGGTTGATTCATTAATAGAAAAAATGACCAATTGTGGTTGTTAGATGAAGAACACACCCTGGCTGGCTTAATAGAAAGAGTTAGCCAAGGAAAAATGAGACATAAGATTACAATTACGATGCAATTTACTCTTTTTTGAGCCACCAAAAAAGAAAAGGGTAAATCGTTTTAATTCTTCAAATAAATCTAATGTAGGGCTTATTGTGTAATTTTTTATAGTCACGAAAAGGACAAACAAGCCGAACTTAACTGAAGCCATAGGGCTAAGAAATTGAAGCGGCAGGTGTTTGAGAGGGGAAAAAAGTGTAGATCCAGCAGTCACCCTTAGCGAAGGCCAAAAGCAAACTGTTGTCACCTCACCTGCTAAACACCTATAATAGAGGTAGATACATCACTGACGAAGGCTCGAAGTCCTCCTATCTTTGGTCGAACAGATCAGGTGAAAATATCCCTGTGCCAGTCACCATCGAGCCACTTAGACTCGAAGGGGCAACCCGACATTTGAGCCAAAAGAGTTCGACTTGAAGGCTCTAATGGAGACAATGATTGGTTATTGGCAAAAATAGGGTGCTGCCTAGAGTTCTACCAACTCAGATTTCTCCACATTTGGTGTGTGCCAGATGAAGTGGCTCCTCTGTTAAGCTTGAGTGCCGAACAACTGACGCTGATTTACAAACAACATCAATTAGAAGTGAAGTAGCTTTATTACTGAGCTCGTTATCTGCTAAAATTAGCTTTCTAATATACGGGTTGATGCTTAGCGGTGCTATAGTTGCCAAAATGAATAAATTGATCCAAGCATGGCGCAAAGGAGAAAGAGCACTGCCAGTCTATGATTTAAGCTTGGCAGGGTTGAGAGCCAAGCTACTGCTATTGAGACCAAGGTAACAGAGGCTAAAGATAAGGCTACTGAAGCTGAAAAGAGGGCCTCAGTGGCAGAGGCATTATTGAGAGAGGAAAAGGAAAGCGGCCAAGCCAAAGAGACAAGATTGAAAATGAGTAAGGAAGAGAAGGTTGAACTTGAGAGAAGGTGTGCCGAACTCAAAGAAAAGGCAGTCGACTTGAGAGAAGGTGTGCCGAGCTCGAAAAGTGAGTGGCTTATGGTGGTAGAGTAGTCGCCGCAGTTTGGGGAAAGTATCCCGATCTTGACTGGTCTTGGATGGGTGAAATCTATCTAGATGAGGATTGATTACCATGCAGTTTCCTGTTTTTTCCTTTTGTCTTCTTTTCTTTTTCTTCTTCTTTTTTAATCTAATTTATCTTTTGGAGTGAAATCTTATTTCTGTTTGAATTGCCTTATTGTGTTTTGATGGGATGAATTTTTTTCATTGTCCGTATATAGATGTATTATTGAACTAAAGGCATGAGAATGATTTTAACTACTCAGATGGTGTTTTAACTATATTGAACAATTTTTTTTTATAAAATAATTGGAAGTATATGAAAAAACAAACACCGAACTTTATTAATAGTGTTTCATAGAGCTACAATCAAAATAATTGCTCGGATGGTAAAAATTTGCCAGAATGAGTAGAAAAGGACCGAAAACAATTCGAGGTTTTAGGAAATAAAGAGTAAATACTTTAATGGCATTATAGTAGAACTAAGCCAATTACTGATAATATAACTTAAGGTGAGAAATATTCCATGAGCGTGACAATATTTTTCCCAAGAGGTCTTCGAGGTGACAGCCTTCGCCATTAACAATCTCATGAATTTAGTAAGGGCCCTTCCAATTTGGATTAAGTTTTTCGACTTCAGCACCTATCTATACTACAATAACCTTTTTTAATACAAGCTGCCATATCTGGAAAGACCTCGAGTTTAATTTTTGATCATGCTATGATGTCATACGCTGTTTGTAAGCGGCAGACTAAATCTGGGCTAATTCTTTCTATTCTTCCAGTTTATCCAAGTGATAAAGCAGCTGAGCTAGAGCTTTATTTTTTTGGCCGTGTACCATAAAGTCCAGATATTAGGGACACTAATCTCATATGGAATGACTGATTCAAACCCATAGGTGAGGAAAAAAGGTGTGATGCTCATTGTAGCTCGAAGAGAGGTTCACTATGCCTATATTACGTTGTTCAATTTGTCTACCTAAAATCTCATATGAGAAATTCCAAGTAAATAACTGTTTTGAAGAGGAGGTGGAAGGAGATGGAGTTGGACAAAATGATATTCATGCTTTATAAGACGAGCACTTGGATTATGCTAATGACGAAGGTGCTGAATTAAGGGAGGGAATTCTAGACATAGAGCCCAGGTTAGAACGTGTAGTTGAAGAAGAAGACGGAAAAGAACTTGGGCGTGGTCTTCGATCAAAACAACAATCTACACGGCTAAAAGATTTTGTGACTTATTCAGCACAATGCAATGACACTAGCCCCTCTGCATCATCATCCAAACCTGCACCGTCCTCAGGTATGTCCTACAACATGGCTAAATATGTGAATTACAATAATTTCTCTCCTAAGCATCAAGCTTTCTTAGCAGCCATAACAGCCAATGTGGAGCCCAAATTTTATCATCAAGCAGTGAAGGATGCTCAATGGAGAAAAGCTATGAGACACAAAATTGCTGCCCTTGAAACAAATGGAACTTGGACACTTGTTGATTTCGCACAAGAAAAGAAAGTGATAGGAAGCAAATGGGTATACAAGATTAAGTATAACTCAGATGGTACTGTTGAGCGATATAAGGCAAGATTGGTGATTCTTGGCAACAATCAAGTAGAAGGGATCGATTACAATGAAACATTTGCACCGGTGGCAAAGATGGTTACAGTACGTACATTTCTTTCGGTGGCAGTAGCTAAACGATGGGAACTTCACCAAATGGATGTTCATAATGCCTTTCTTCATAGAGATCTGGCAGAGGAAGTTTATATGAAGCTTCCTCTTGGTTTTCATGCTCAACATCCTGGAAAAGTGTGTCGTTTGCGCAAATCTCTTTATGGATTGAGACAAGCACCTCGTTACTGGTTTGCCAAACTTGCTACAACACTAAAACGGTATAGGTTTGTACAATCACATTCTGATTATTCTTTGTTTACCTTGATTCAAAATGATTCGCAATTGGTTGTGCTGGTATATGTCGATGATCTTATCATTGGTGGCAATAAGGGAGAATTAATTAGTGCATTTAAATCATATTTGAGTTAATGTTTTCACATGAAGGATTTGGGTGCTTTAAAATTTTTCTTGGGGGTTGAAGTAGCCAGAAATGATGAAGGGATCTTCCTCTGCCAACGAAAATATGCATTGGACATAATTAATGAAACTGGCCTGTTGGGAGCACGACCATCCAATTTTCCCATGGAGCAGCATCATCATCTTGCACTTGCTAAAGGAGAGTTAATGGCCGATCTTGACCAATATCAGAGACTGGTGGGGCGCTTAATTTATTTGAGTTTGACTCATCTTGAGCTGTCATATGCTGTTCACATTTTAGCACAGTTTATGCAGCATCCCCAAAAGGAACATTGGGAAGCAGCTTTGTATGTTGTCCGCTACTTGAAGGGCAGCCCTAGGCAAGGTATTCTTCTCCAAGCTAATTGCAATTTACAGCTCAACGTTTACTGTGATTTCGATTAGGGTGGTTGTCCACTCACTCGTAGATCACTCACAGGGTATTTTGTTTTTCTTGGTGGATCACCCATTTCTTGGAAGACGAAGAAACAAAACACAGTCTCTCATTCTTCTGCAGAGGCAAAATATCGATCTATGGCTGCCACGGTTTGTGAACTCAAATGGCTTAAGGGACTATTGATGTCCTTTGAAATAAATCATTCTAGCTCCGCAACGATGTTTTGTGACAGTCAAGCAGCAATGCATATCGCTGCCAATCCTATGTTTCATAAACGCACAAAATATATAGAAGTGGACTGCCATTTCGTAGGTGATGAGATAAAAAAGGTGTTATTGATAAGGTGTATGTTGGCAATGGTGAACAATTAGCAGACATTTTAACCAAGGCTTTGGGCCGAGATCAGTTTGCATTTCTACTTCGCAAGTTAGGGGTTCGTAATCCTCACGCACCAACTTGAGGGAGGGTATTGGAGCACGTAACTGAATTAACTAAAACAGCTTGCTGTTTTAGTGTTAGATAACTAAAATAGCTTGCTATTTTAGTGATAGATAAAGTAACTAAAATAGCTTGTTGTTTTAGTTTGTTAAACTGTCTGTTTGTGTTTTAGTAGAACTCTAACACTTCCTACTTTGTATTCAGATGAATTCTTTATTAATTAGAATTATTTATTAGATAGGATTCTATATTAGTTCTATAGCTCCAGCTATATCTATATTTTGAATATTATAATTTGTATATATATATATAGCCATCGGATGATCAATAAAGAGGGAGAGTGAGAAAAAGAGGTTTTTAGCTCAAACTTATCAATATTGATGCATTAATCTATATGATTGTTGATGAAATCCTTCACTTGTCAAGTTATCTTAATTATGTACGTTTAAACTATGTTCTATTGGAATTTGTAATCAATTCCTACCCAATTAATATCCTTTTAACTCTAACCAATAATTAAAATCAATCAATTTATGACCAGCTAATTGAAAGCAACAAGCACAATTGCAAATAAGTGCAATAAAAAAACTAATTTGAATTGATAAATGAAACAATAATTAAGATTATATTAAATTCATGTTCAAAGCTAAAATAACACAACCAAAAATCAAGGGATTCATAGGGAAAGAAAATCCAAACTGATAACCAAACTGTGCAACTAAACTATCTTGAGTAGGCCGATTATCAGGTCACTTGGTTAACCCCAAATTCGAGCTGGTACCCTTGCGAAGTTGTTTTCAAAGTTATGTCAGGACAAGGACTCTTAATTTCCTAGAGTGGGTAGAGTTTCTATTCCAAAACTTTAGCTCAAGTTTTTGATCAAGTTAGATGTCTTCCTAAATAGGTTTCCTGTTGACTATAGGAATTCCTCTTAACTAGAAAATTGAATCCTAGCGAAAATAGGATTCGTATCCTTATAAATAAGCAATATTTCAGGCATTTTCTATATCTTAGCCAATTTTACTCTCGAAAAGTATTTTTTAGGTTTTACACTGACTTGACCATCGAAACTTTCTCTCGTCGGAAACTTTGCCATAATTCTTTATTTTCAGGCACATGAAGTAGCTATGAAGGGCACTTTCTTTCAAATTCAACTTAGATAGTAGCCTGATAATTCAAATTGTTATCATTTGGTGCAGTGAGCATATATTTCATCTCCAAAAATCATGAATCCTTAAGATTAAAACACACCAAACACCCAGGCTAGAAATGACGAAAACTGTACACTATCGCATCCACACTTAGCTATTTTTCACCCCTGGAACTTACTCCCCCAGGTGTCTCCACCAATCTCCTCATCACTAACCTACCCTTACAACCTGCACAATCCCCATGCATGGTCTTACCCCATAACTCACCCAAACTCTTTTGGTGACACTGTTAAATTTAGCAGCACAGGTACCACCCTAACTGTCACCTCAAATGACCACCATAACAAACAACACCCCAAACACTAAAACCTAGAATATAACACTCTCGTCATTGGTCCTAGCGCCCACAATCACTTTGACGGTAGATGAGTTTGAGAAACCTTTTGAAGAAAAGTTATTGAAGCACTAGAATTATAACACTTTGTACTATTAAGGAAGTTTTCGCTCCCCATTGTCAAAAGCAATATTGGCTATGCTTTTTGTCGAGCATAAGGTTGCCCAACTTGTTGAGGTATAGTGAAAATTCAACTAAGCTTAAAAAAACGAATATAAATAGTTGTGCTTATTAAATCAGATTTTAATTGTTAATTTATCTTGTCTCATACTAAAAAAAAGGTAAAAAAAAAATACTTATATTATTCATCAAATATGAATTTGAGTGCACATTTAATCTTTAGTTGATTTTATTATACGATAGTCCAACAAATCTTGACTTATGATTCAAATTTTGTAAAATTATTTTATTTGAGGGATAAGATGTAATTTTACCCCTAAACTATTGTAAAGGGGTAATTTTTCCCCCATACAATTTTGTTTAGCCAATTTGCCCCTTAAAGTCAGTTAAATGATGTGATTTTGCCCTTAAACTAAATTTAATTGTGTGATTTTTCCTCTAAAACTAATTGAAATGCCACGTTCGCAATCAGTAAAAACAACAAATAATTATATTGCGACATGTTAGCACTATTTCTCCTAATCATATATACAGTCGTCAAAAAAAATCTCTCTCCTCTCTCTTTCTCTTTCTAGATTTTTTAGACTTAACCTGACCTAATTCTTTCGGCGTTCAAACATCTATTGAAACTCTAATCATGCTAAATTTTTGTGGACAGTTAGGAGACATATTTTTTTCATTATGAACGGTGGAGATCATTTTTAAAGGTCTGAAAATTGAGATTTTGTTGCAAAAAGCATATTGTTTTTTGGATATTTTAACAAAAACTAGTTTCATATTTTTTAATGATTGGAAAGTTATTTGCTGTTAGATCGGGCTGATTTTTGGTAAGTTTGATTAAAACTCATTATTATTCCATTTGAATGTTGGAGATCAGTTTTGGAGATCTGAAAGTTGAGGTATCTTTATAAAACACGGACTGCTATTTTAGGTATCAATTTAATAGTGACCAACTTCATCTTTTTTTACGATTGTACAATCATTTGCCACTAGATTGAGTTGATTTTTTTTGAGTGACCGATGTTTAGCAAGTGTACTAGATCAGTTAGTAATATAGGCAAATAATATTAAGATCCTGAATATTGTACCTAAGGAAACATGGATTGCCAAGAATAATATCTATAATTGAGTTAAATTAATGTGAGATTATATCCCAAGTTTTTCAATTGAAAGCAAGAAATAAACTAAATGGACAATAAAGAAAAACAAAAATAAAAGTTAGACTAACATAAATTAAACACAGAGCAACAACTGAAATACTTCTGCTAAAGGGACTATCCACCTCAACTTCCATTTCAATGGTTCAAATCAAAAGTAACATAAGTGATTATGAAAAAACCAATAATAAAGCCAAATATCTTAGTCAAGAATATCATTATAAGCATTAAACCTTTTTATTAGGAATAATTCAACACCTAGCATAAAAATCCGATTTTAAACTCCTAGACATCCATTAAACTCTTTTTCCAGCAAACTTAACTTTAATCTATTCTTAGTTTAACTTAGTTTTAATCCACTCTTACCAACAGATAATTATCTCAAATTCAAAAAATAATCATGCATCAATATTAATGATTTTACCTAAGAACGTGCATATTATAGATCATACTTAAATCAATCATTAATCAATAAGTTAATATTAATAATCAATCTTAATACAACCAAAGATAAGAATTTGCATAAGAACTAAAAAAATAATCAAACTTGTATTAAATTAAAGCTCAAACTAAGTCATTACAATAAAAGAATGAGGGTTCAAGAATCCTTTAGCAAAATAAAATAAAACTACAAAAAAAATGCAGAATAACAACAAAAATTTGTGACAACAATTAAATTCGTTGCTAAATGCACAATATAGCGACAACATTGCGACAAAAAATGGCTTTCGTCGCTAATCTTGAAAGATTTGGTGGGAAAATAAATATTGCGACAAATTAGTGACAACAAATATTTATTGTTGCTAATATCAAGCGCCAAAAATTTAGCGCAAACAATTGTGACAATAAAAACAGATTTAGCGACAACATTGTTGTAGCTACTTAGCGACAACAAAGTTGTAGCTAATTGGTGACAACAATACTGTTGCTAATTTAGCAAAACATACTATTCCGTACATATGACTCTATTGACGACAACATTATTGTAGCTAATTAGCGACAAAATTATTGTAGCTAATTGACGACAACAATGTTGTTGCTAATTTAGCAAAATACTATTATGTTCATATACCTATACTGACGACAATATTGTTGTAGCTAATTGGAGACAACATTGTTGTAGCTCATTTGGCGACAACAGCGTTGTAGCTAATTTAGCAAAAAATAATTATGTTCATATACATATATTGGCGACAACATTGTTGTAGCTAATTGGCGACAACATGGTTGTAGCTAATTTGGCGACAACAATGTTGTCGCTAATTTAGCAAAATACAATTATGTTCATATATCAATATTGGCGACAACATAGTTGTAGTTAATTGGCGACAATATTATTGTAGCTAATTTGGCGACAACAATGTTCTCGCTAATTTAGCAAAATACAATTATATTCTTATACCAATATTGGCAACAATATTGTTGTAGCTAATTGGCGACAATATTGTTGTAGCTAATTTACGACAACAATGTTCTCGCTAATTAAGGAAATATATTATTTCATATTTTACTTTTAACTATTTTTATATAATTTTAATTTTTAATTTTTAATTTTTATTTACATTTAATTAAACCATTTATTTTAATAAATTTAACTAACTAAATTAAACTAATTATTATATTTATTTTCAATAATATCAATTGTGATCAATTATTTAAGTTATAGAATAAAATAATTAAATTGAAAAAAAAACATAATTAGATCTATTGGCGACAACATTTTTGTAGCTAATCAGCGACAACAGCGTTGTAGCTAATTTGCACCAACAATATTGTCGCTAATTAATGAAATATACTACACCATTCATATAGATTTATTGACGGCAATATTGTTGTAGCTAATTTGCAATAACAATGTTGTAGCTAATTTGCGATAAATATATTATTTTATATTTTACTTTTAACTATTTTTATATAATTTTGATTTTTAATTTTTAAATTTTATTTACATTTAATTAAACCATTTATTTTAATAAATTTAACTAACTAAATTAAACTAATTATTATTTTTATTTTCAATAATATCAATTGCGATCAATTATTTTAAGTTATATAATAAAATAATTAAATTGAAAAAAATAATTAGATCTATTGACGACAATATTGTTGTCGCTAATTAAGAAAATATACTATTCCATTCATGTAGAGCTATTGGCGACAACATTGTTGTAGCTAATCAGCTACGACAATGTTGTCACTAATCAGCGACAACATTGTTGAAGCTAATCAGCGACAACAGCGTTGTAGCTAAATCCTTGAATTTTTGAGCGGGATAAAAATAAGTTTTGGCGGGTTTCACCTTTTCTAAATCCCTAAAACCTTACCTTTTGTGTTGCTGCCCTCTTATCCCTCTCCCTCTCTCCCATTTTACTTCAAGATCGATCGTCGGTGATTTGAATTTTATAGTTTTGTATGTTCCCGCTTTGGAAAATTTGTTGAAATTCAATTTGATGAGCTTGGAAGAATATCGGGGGCAGCAATCAGAACTTATCTTCTTGAGAGATCTCAAGTTTGTCAAATTTCAGATACTGAACACAACTATCACTGTTTTTACCTTTTGCGTGCTGCACCACAAGAGGGGGATTATCCTGCCTTGATATCACCTCTTTATTTTGTAATCTGGATTAAGCACTTTAGTCACTTCATACAGCTAATTAATTTAATGTTCTCAGGAAACTGAAAAGTATAAATTGGGAAATCCTAGATCATTTCATTATCTCAATCAATCCAATTGCTATCAGCTCAACAATGTTGATGATGCCTATGGTTATCTCGCCACTAGGAGGGTTATGGACATTGTGGGAATAAATACGGAAGAACAGGTCAGTCCTTTTGTTCTGCAAAACAATTTATGAGTTTTTTCATGCATTAATGTTCCTGTTGCTTCTTTTGTCGATTTTTTCATTCTGCGAATGCTGAATTATTTATGAGGGAACAATTACACGTTTTTTTTGCTTTTTAGGTAAGTCTTGATAGAACTCATGAACAAAGAATATAAGGAAAAAATGCTAAACATCTTAATGTAATAAGAGCTAATATTAACTCTCTATCTCTCTCTCCTTCTCTCCCTCTCTCTCTCTCTTTCTCAGGAGGCTATTTTCAGAGTAGTGGCTGGAATTCTTCATCTTGGAAATATTGATTTTAAAAAGGGTGAAGACATTGATTCATCAGTAGTAAAAGATGAGGATTCTAAGTTTCATCTTCAAATGACGGTGGAGCTTCTCATGTAAGACTGGAGTCTTAATCCCATTCACATTTCACTTGTGGAATTTATAAATCTTATACTTATTTCAGGTGCTGTCCTTGTTCGTTGGAAGATGCATTATGTAAACGTGTAATGATCACTCCAGAAGAAGTTATCAAGAGAAGTCTTGATCCTTATGGTGCAACAGTTAGTAGAGATGGTTTAGCTAAGACGATATATTCTCGGTTGTTTAATTGGTTAGGCCTACCATCTGGATTTCAGATTTTCTGTATATAACTTCCAATAAATTTGATTTCTTATAGTTTCATCATGCTTTTAAAATGGATCTAATGTTATTTTTGCAGGCTTATGGATAAGATCAATGTTTCCATTGGGCAAGATCCTAACTCAAAATGTCTGATTGGAGTCCTTGACATTTATGGCTTTGAAAGCTTTACTACAAACAGGTAGTGCTTGTATAAGATCTTATTGCCACTCTAGATTGATTATCAATAATAATAGGAAATTAGGCAGTCGACTGTAGTGACTGAAATCCAGCAACAAGCTTTTTTGTTGCCCAACATGTAATGGAGTGTTTTCGGCTTCTATCTTCATCAGTTGATGAAAACAGGGACCCTGAGATATGGCCATGACTAGTTACTGATATAAGGATATCCAAATCTATCATTTTCTAGCTAAATTTATAATTCTAAATTGATTAAATCCTCAACAGTTTTGAACAGTTCTGCATTAATTTCACGAATGAAAAGCTGCAACAACATTTCAACCAGGTATGAGGTCAGTCATGTTTGACTACTTTGCAAATGCTCATCTTTTCATCCTATATTCTAAATTCTATATGATATCTATCAGCATGTTTTCAAGATGGATCAAAAAGAGTACACAAAAGAGCAAATCAATTGAAGCTACATAGATTTTGTTGATAATCAAGACGTTCTAGACCTAATTGTAGAAGGTTAGCACTTCTTCCAAATTTTCCCCCAGGACCTGATCTCTGATGCACCTTGGTTTGGTTTTATATGAAGTTATGAAATTAGTGTTCTTTCCTTTGTAAATATTATTATTATTATTATTATTATTATTATTATTATTATTATTATTATTATTATTATTATACTTTGCTGTACTTTGAGCATCGGCATTTTTCAGAGTTTAGAGGTATGGATCAATTATATTTACCTTGGAATGGTGAATTGTCCACGTAAAATTTTTGGTAATCTATTGCTCCACCGTTCCGATGTCTATTCAACTTTACTGGATCATCTACTGAATTGTTTTCATTCACATATCTTTAATTCAATGTTCTTCTGCAGAAACCAGGGGGTATAATTGCCCTGCTTGATGAGCAATGGTATGATGAATTTCTTTATAATTTTGCTCTGATATTTGAGGACTTTGATTTCAGGGTTTATAAATAGCCTTGGAAAATTTCCAGTTAATATGTTTTTTTCTAGAAAATCTTTTGGCTTTTGTTAATTGTGTAAAGATGTGAGGAAATAAAGTTATATTTTTCCACTTCTCATCTCGTTACAGTGATGAATATATATATATACAAAGTTACAGCTAAGAAACGTAAAGAAGTAAAATTGAGAAAAGATAGCTATAACTAACAGATGAAGATACAGGGAGATACAACTAATGGAGGGAGATACAGATAGAGATACAAGGAGATTCAGTAGTTATATGGATCTGCTGAAGGATATTCCTTAACACCCCCTCTCAAGACAATGGGTGTCCAAGTGCTGAGAGGTACTGCCACTGAAAATAATGCAAAGTAAATATGCTCTAATCCTTTTCCCGTGCATCATGTACATGCAAGCAACGTCGAAGTGTAGAGAAGCGAGAGACACCCAGAGGCTTGGTGAAAATATCTGCAAGTTGACCATCTGAGGGAATAAAATGGATGTGTACTGTCCCATTGTCCACCAAATCACGAACAAAATGGTAGTCTAGTTCTATGTGCTTAGTACGTACATGGAACACAGGGTTGCGACTAAGGTATATCGCACCAATGTTATCACACCACATTGTGATTTTTCCTTTGAGAGAGAACCCAATCTCCTGCAGTAACGATGAAATCCATAACAATTCAGAAGCAGTGTTAGCCAGAGCTTTGTACTCACTTTCAGTACTTGAGCGAGCAATGGTAGGTTGTTTCTTTGCTCCCCAAGAAATGAGGCTGTGACCCAGGAAGATACCATAGCCTCCAGTAGATCGTCTATCATCAGGACAGCCTCCCCAATCAGCATCCGAGTAGCTATGCAACTGGGTAATAAGAGAAGAAGCTAACACGAGGCTATATCGACTTGTACCTTGCAGATATCTTAAGAGACGTTTGACTGCCTTCCAATGGATATCAATCGGAGTATGCATATACTGGCACAACTTGTTTACTGAGAAAGCAATATCTGGTCTGGTTATGGTAAGGTACTGAAGAGCACCAACGACTTGCCTATATTCCGTGCCATTAGGAAGAGATGTACCCATGGATTTAGACAGAGATGGGGATGTTGCCATTGGAGTAAGACACGGTTTTGCTTCCAAGAGGTTGGTGCGATCTAGTAAGTCCTGAACATATTTTGATTGTCGAAGAATGAGTCCATCTATGGTATGATCCACTTCAATACCCAAGAAATTTGCCACACGGCCTAAGTCTCATATGGGAAACTCAGCTTCCATAAGAGCAATAGTATTCTGCACCTCAGTCACTGAAGTACCTGTAACAAGAATATCATCAACATAGCAAAGAATATAAGTAGAGTGTCCAGCAGTCAGTTTGACAAAGAGGGAATTATCAGCCTTGGATTTACAGTATCCCTTTGAGACCAGAAATGTGCATAATCGTTTAAACCATTCATGAGGCGCTTGTTTAAGTCCATATAAGAACTTGCGCAGGAGACAGACATGATCTGGTCTTGAATGATCGTGAAAACCTTGGGGTTGGGTCATGTAAATTGTCTCTGATAAATGCCCATGAAGAAAGGCATTGGACACGTCAAGCTGATGAACAGACCATTTGTGAGCTGATGCTAGAGCAAGGATTGTACGAATAGTTGTTGCTTTCACCACTGGGCTGAATGTTTCCTTGTAATCCACCCCCTGTTTTTGTGTGAACCCCTTTGCCACAAGACGAGCCTTGTACCTATCTACCGACCCATCTATTTTTCACTTAATCTTGAATAGCCACTTGCACCCAATGATGTTCGAGTGAGGTGGTCGAGGAACTAAGTCCCAGGTATTTGTGTCAAGGAGGGCCTGAATTTCGGTGGCCATAGCCTCATGCCATTCTGGGAATTTATGGGCCAATGTAAATGAAGGTGGTTCTGTATGAAGATAATCAGTCGTGGAAACAGAGTGAGAGAGAGCTAGATATTTGGGAGGCTTACGGGTTTCAGGTGGTCAAAGTGTCATGGGGTGTGTCTTACACACAATGGGTCGTGCCATGGAAGCAGGAGTTGTGGAAGGTTGAGTAGGAGGTGGCAAAGAGATAGACGTAGAAGGTAGGTGAGGCAGGGAATAGGTGGGAACATAAGGCAAATTTAAAGGAGGTGGAGAGGAAGTGGAGACAGGTGAGGAAGAAGAGTGCATACCTGATGAGAGACCAGTAGAGATAGAGGTTGGTACCTGCAACGTAAGCCACGAAGAAGACATGTGCTGCTTGGGAAGAAGGTCAAATGTGGTAGTTGAGGCAAATGGAAAAATAGTTTCATCAAACTGAACATGTTTAGCAATATAGATTCTTTCAGATAAAGGTTGAAAACATACAAAACCCGAATGTGACCTGGACTTGCCCAAATAAACACATTGTTGACTACGAAAGGAAAACTTATGTTTGTTGTATGGGCGAAGTAAAGGATATATAGCACACCCAAAGATTTTAAGATTTTTATAGTCCGGTGTTTTGTTAAATAAACGAAAGTAGGGAGAGTGGTTGTGAAGAGAAGGAGACGACAAGTTATTAATTAAATCAACGCTTGTGGTAACAACAAAGTTCCAAAACCGCAGAGGCACATTTGAGTGAGCAAGGAGGGTGAGGGTGGTGTCTATGATATGACAAATTTTACGTTCAGAAATCCCATTCTGCTCATGTGTGTGAGGGCATGCAAGAAAGTGAGAGATTCCAGATTTTCGAAAATGAGTAGATAGCTTTTGAAACTCACCACCAAAGTCCGAATGAAACCTTTTTATTTTACTGTTAAATTGGCGTTGAACCATAGACTCAAATTCAAGGAAAGTAGCAAGAACATCACTTTTAAACTTGATGCAATAAACCCACGTAAATCTGGTAAATTCATCAATAAATAAAACAAAGTACTTATGATTTAAAAAGGAATCAACAGGGGCTGGACCCCATACATCTGAATGAATGACCTCAAATGGGGCAGTGCTGCTCTTAATAATTGGAGGCAAATTATTTTTGGTGAGCTTTCCTAAAGAGCACGAGGAACACTTGCTAGGTGAAGAAGAAAACGGTAAAGAGTAAGAATGTAAAATATTTGAGGTAGTACGTTTGTTGCAGTGACCAAGGAGAGCATGCCAAGTGTCAAATGAGACCTTTTCCCCAAGGAAAGATTGCTTCAGCTCAGCTGGTAGCCTGTATAAACCTCCATCACTCGGGCCTCGCAAGAGGATTTCCTTCGTCACCTGATCCTTGATAAGAAAATGAGAAGGCCAAAATTCAAAGAAGCAACGATTATCTTTAGTGAACTTTTGAACTGATAATAATGATTTAGTGAGTTTAGGAACAAGAAGAACATCATTGAGATGAAAAGATGAGTAAAATGAAGTACCAGTGTGGGAGATTGGCATACCTTGTCCATTACCTACTCTTACATTGTCTTGGCCATAAAATGGCGTCATGGTGTGAAGTTGAGTGGGGTTAGCAGTCATGTGGTGAGTGGCCCCTGTGTCAGGATACCATGATCGAGCAAGGATGGGAGCTAGGGGAGGTGGTGAATAAAAAGAAAGATGGGGAGAAGTTGCAGTGGGATTGTGTGACCAAGCAATGTTTGCTTGCCTGCCATATGTTCCCCCAGAAGTGAAGGAACCTGAATTATGAGAGGAGGAGGTGGACATTTGTGGTTCATACCTGCGTCTGCATCTGTCAGCAGTGTGGTTACGAAGGTTACAGATTTGACATGGACCACGTTGCCTGCGTTGATTTGAGGATTTGTTTCCTTTTGAGTTGGTAGAGTGAAACGGGACTGAGTTTGGTGGTGCTTGCACAAGAAGTGCAGATGGTGGTTCATGAAGGTTTTTGAGCAGTACCTCATGTGCAACCAGATGACCATAGAGTTGGTAAAAAGATGCAGGGGGAGATTGGAGAGCAAGAGTTGTAATAATGGAGTGATATTCAGTGCCAAGGTTTCGGAAAATAATTGCATTGAATTGTGCAGTAGAAAGAGGTGCACCAGCGGAAGCAAGTTCATCAGCAAGGGCCTTGGCATGCTGTAAGTAGACAGCAACACCTGTGTCTGATTTCTTGAGCTCCTGCAATTCGATGTGTATTTGTAGCTGTCGATTTTGAGAGACAAAACCAAATGCATTGGCCAAAGCGAGCCAAGCATCATATGCAGTCTCTATACCTACAACATAAGTAAAGACTTCTTCTGTTAGAGATGCAAACAGCCATGTTAAAAGAGTTTGATCTTTCTTAAACCATGCGTCATAGTCTGGATTAGGAATAGATGTGGTTGGGTCAGTTGGGGAAGGAATGGTGGTGGAGGGTTTTGGATTAGATCCATGTATGTGACCCATGAGATTATGGCAGTGAAGTATAGGTAGGAATTGAGTTTTCCAGGTATTGTAGTTGATACGGTTTAGTTTGATGGTGAAAGCATGATTAATTGAAAATGGTTGAGAATTTTGGGCGATTGACATATTTGTGTTTATGGTTGAGGAAGATGGGGAATCTGCAGGTTGTGAATTAATTGAAGAATTTGATGACATGGGAGTTATAGATAAGCTCTGATACCATGTAAAGATGTGAGGAAATAAAGTTATATTTTTCCACTTCTCATCTCATTACAGTGATGAATATATATATACAAAGTTACAGCTAAGAAACGTAAAGAAGTAAAATTGAGAAAAGATAGCTATAACTAACAGATGAAGATACAGGGAGATACAACTAACGGAGGGAGATACAGATAGAGATACAGGGAGATTCAGTAGTTATATGGATCTGCTGAAGGATATTCCTTAACAGACTGATCATGTGATTAATATTTCTATTTTGCAGTATGTTTCCAAAATCAACTCATGAAACTTTTTCAAATAAGCTTTATCAGACTTTCAAAGATCATAAGCGGCTCATCAAGCCAAAATTGACTCGCACAAATTTTACAATTGTCCATTATGTAGGAGAAGTAAGCTATTGTTCCTGGGATTTGTTGCGTTATTTATTATTCATATTTCTGTTTACTCTGCATTTCAATATTATTATTTCACGCATGTCAGGTTCAATATCAGTCTGATCAATTTTTAGACAAAAACAAAGACTGTTGTTCCTGAACATCAGGATTTGTTAAGTGCTTCCAAATGCTCTTTTGTAGCAGGCCTCTTTCGTTCTTTATCTGAGGATTGTAGCAAATCATCAAAGTTTTCATCTATTGGCTCCCGTTTTAAGGTATCCTCAATTTTACAACCTTGATCAGAAATTTTAGCACAGTAAATGCTGGAAAGTAAACAACCTGACGTTGTCTTTGCAGCTACAACTGCAGCAGCTGATGGATATACTAAATTCAATGGAGCCCTACTACATTAGATGTGTGAAGCCAAACGATTCACGACAACCTTTTGTATTTGATAGTATGAATGTCATGCAGCAACTGCACTCTGGTGTCAGTAAATTTGGGAAATTTGTTCAGTTGCTTCCTTTTGAGCAAATTGTTTATCCATTTATGGGTTTATTTTTTGCAGGGAGTCTTAGAGGCAATCAAAATCAAATGTGCTGGATTCCCTGCTTATAGGACTTATCATGGCTTCCTTCAGAGATATAGAATGCTTGCACCTAAGGTTAAAAGAGCGAAGTAATAGATTAAGCACTATAATGAATTCAACAAATTTCATATTTTTGCTTGCCAACTTCAGCATTCTGTTGAGATATGCTGGTTTGCACTCCTGAAATCACTTCATGTATCATAAGCTATGAAGACCAGGTAGCATGCGAATTTATTTTGGAAAAGATGGGGATTACTGGATATCAGGTATCAAGACTACTGCTTTTGTCAAATTTATTTGTTTATGTTTATTTTTTCAAATAGCAAAAACATCCAAAAACTTGGAAAACATGCATGCTTTTGACTCTCTTCTATCATTTTATGTCCCCTACATCCTGCATTTGTATGTCTAATCAACCATGAATGGATTTGCAGATGGGGAAAACTAAGGTTTTTCTAAGAGCTGGACCAGCTGGTCATGTGGCTGAGTTAGATGCGCATAGAGCAAGAGTGCTTCGCTGCTCAGCTATAGTTATCCAAAGGGAGATGAGGGCTTTTAGTGCTCGTCTACAGTACTTACATATGAGAACATTTGTAGTGTGCAATTTATTTAATGAATTTCTATTTATCTCCATTTAATATTGATCAATTTTACTGATTTTCATTTTCGATCAGTATCTTTCATTAGAGGCTGGTCAGGCTACTTCAATTTTCAATGAGATTCAAAGCACTCTTTCAACTCACTAGGGAGAAATTGCTCTTTTTGCTAGGGAACTGCATCAGGTACGATCCTCAATGTGATTGCTGCCTTTCCTATTTATATATTTAATTGGTGTTAAGCTTGTCGGTTAAAAATCAAGTATTTTCAGTATATAATTCTTGACCTCGTTATGCATTTTTGTTTTTTGAACAAATTTGCCTAGGAAAATTTTCTGTAACAAGCTTTATATGTATTATAGGTTATCAAATTGGCAGTTTCTTTACTGTCATTGATATGTTTATTCATTTAGCTTGTTCATTCTTTATTGTTATTTTCTTATAATTTTTTCACCTTTTTTTTCCTTATAATTTATTGTTTATTAAGGTGATGATTATATATTATAGGGTATATCTGTAGATAATTTAAGGTGATTATTATATATTATAATCTGAAATTCTCTCATAATTTATTGTTTATTAAGGTGATTATTATATATTATAATCAAACAGCTCCATATTGAGTACAAATTCTCTCATAATGGTGTTTGCTTTGAAATTAGTTCCAAAGCATGCTTTATTCTTCATTCTTCATGTTTTGGAATGGTTTGATCAAGATTTTCAAAATCTGTATACTATTAAGAAATTATCTGACACATAAGTTTTGAAGAGGAACCAACATACTTCTAAGATAAGTTTGAATATTAATATACATTAAGCGTTAGGTCATCTTGCCATGATCTTATATTCCATTCAGTTAATTAATCAAATTAACCTATGCATGCTTTAAGTAACCTAGAAATGTAAATTGTTATAAAATAGATATAGGATTGCCAATTTTGCATGAGAACGGCTGTAATTTTTTTCTTTTCATGCATGAGAACGGCTGTAATTACTAAGTACTCAAGTACAGGGCCACAAAGTATGGTATAACATTAATAGAAAATTAAGAGTGGGAGCCAAAAATATTTTTTTTAGTTTTATACAGATTTTTTACATGGGAAGGTTTTTTGTAATCTGTTATTTGTATGTTCTTGATTTCGTTTGTTTGAATGGATTATCAACATTAGCCTTTGTTTTCTGATTAATTGTTGATGTGTATATTGAAGTGTGATTATCATCCTAATTATTTTTTTTCTATAGATGTGATTAGGCTATAGATGTTATTTTCAGGGCAATCGGGAGCTAGTGGACTGTACCATGGATAGCAGAGACCGTAATTCAGGCAAGCTTTCTTTTCTTGGTTATGATATGATGGTTGATCTAGGAAATAGAAACTAGATAACAAACTTGCATTGCTGTTAATTAGTTATAAGAATTATTTGTGTAGTGCACATGCATGATCGGTTTTTTTAACTGAATGTGAAAATTCTTCTTCTTTTCGCTTTGGAAATGATGGAGAAGTGTGGAAGGTGCTAAACTGTGGGCAGATGGCTTGTACTTGCAATATTTGTCCATTATGCGAATTGAGTTTTAAGTTGAGATTTGTGCTGAGCATGAACAAGAGATGGATCGTTGGGTCAGACCAATCCAGCAATAGATGGAGATGCAACAACTATTTTCAGCAATAGATTTAGGAGCAAATTTATTACATTATAGTTATAAGTATATAGTATGACATTTTGGATGACATTTGTTATTGTTATATATGTGTGTTTATTTCAGATATACAATTAACGATGATATCCATTTGTAAATAACAATCTTTTCATTAATATATATATATATATATATATATATATATATATATTTGTATTAAATATTAAGTAGTCTATAAATATAAATATGTCATCTATGGCTATTCATTTAAATGATAAAATTTTCATATTAATTTAAAAATAAAAAAATAATTTTAATTTAGCGAGGGATTATCATGTTTGAATAGTAGTTATTTAGCGTAAACAATGTCATAGCAATGTTGCGACGAAAATATTGTCGTCGCAAAATTTTGCGTGAACAATGTCGTAGCAATATTGTAATGAAAATACTGTCATCGCAAAATTTTGCATGAACAATGTCGTAGCAATATTGCGACGCAAATACTGTCGTCGCAAAATTTGCGTGAATAATGGCGTAGCAATGTTGCGACGAGAATATTGTTGTCGCAAAATTTTGCATGAACAATGTCGTAGCAATATTGCGACGAAAATATTGTCGTCGCAAAATTTTGCATGAACATTGTTGTAGCAAACTGGCAACAAATGTTTAGCGACAATGTTATGTCGTCGCTAAATTTTGGCGACGACTTCTTGTTGTAGCTAAATTCTGCTACAACGACTTTCGTTTCAAAAGGAAAGTCGTAGCTAAACTGATTTAGCGACGAAAAAATATCAGTTAGCTACGACTTTTGTCGTTGCTAATTTGAATTTTTTAGTAGTCGATTGTCGATGATTTTTCCAGAAATGTGTGGATATATTTAATGACAGACAAAATTGAAGTAGGACGTATCTTGCAAAATTATGTTGCCATGGTTCATAGACAATTTGGAAAGAATGTTAAAATAGTCAGAAGCGATAATGGAACTGAGTTCATAAGTTTGAAAAACTATTTCTCTACAAATGGAATCATTCATCAAACTTTATGTGTGGGAACTCCGCAACAGAATGGATTAGTGGAAAGAAAGCATCGTCATATACTTAATTTGGCAAGAGCTTTGAGGTTTTAAGCAAACTTACCAATTGAATTTTGGGGCGAATGTGTGCTAACTGCTGGATACTTGATCAATCGAACTCCCTCTCAACTTCAAGGAGGAAAAATGCCATATGAAACATTGTATGGTAAGCCTCCTAATTATGACTACATTCGTACTTTCAGGTGTTTATGTTATGCAAAGAATTTGAATATGAACAAAGATAAATTTGCTAGTAGAAGTACACCATGTGTTTTTATGGGATATCCATTTGGACAGAAGGGATGGTGATTGTATAATTTAGAGACACAAAATTTTTTTGTATCACGTGATGTTGTGTTCTGTGAAGAAGAATTTCCATATGCAGTTGATCATGTTCGAGTCAGTAAGCATAAAATCTCATCTGAGAAATTCCAAGTAAATGACTGTTTTGAAGAGGAGGTGGAAGGAGATAGAGTTGGACAAAATGATATTCATGCTTTAGAAGACGAGCACTTGAGTTGTGCTGCTGAAGAAGGTGTTGAATTAAGGGAGGGAATTCTAGACATAGAGCCCAGGTTAGAACGTGTAGTTGAAGAAGATGACAGAAAAGAACTTGGGTGTGGTCTTCGATTAAAGCAACAGTCTACACGACTGAAAGATTTTGTGACTTATTCAGCACAATGCAACGACACTAGCCCCTCTGCATCATCATCCAAACCTGCACCATCCTCAGGTATGTTTTAGAACTTGGCTAAATATGTGAATTACACTAATTTCTCTCTCAAGCATCAAGCTTTCTTAGCAGCCATAACGGCCAATGTGGAGCCCAAATTTTATCATCAAGCAGTGAAGGATACTCGATGGAGAAAAGCTATGAGACAGGAAATTGATGCCCTTGAAACAAATGGAACTTGGACACTTATTGATTTGCCACAAGGAAAGAAAGCGATAGGAAGCAAATGGGTATACAAGATTAAGTATAACTCAGATGGTACTGTTGAGCGATATAAGACACGATTGGTGACTCTTGGCAACAATCAAGTAGAAGGGATCGACTACAACGAAACATTTGCACCAGTGGCAAAAATTGTTACAGTGCATACATTTCTTTCGGTAGGAGCAGCTAAACGATGGGAACTTCACCAAATGGATGTTCATAATGCCTTTCTTCATAGAGATCTGGCAGAGGAAGTTTATATGAAGCTTCCTCCTGGTTTTCATGCTCAGCATCCTGGAAAAGTGTGTTGTCTACGCAAGTCTCTTTATGGATTGAGACAAGCACCTCGTTGCTAGTTTGCCAAACTTGCTATAACATTGAAACGGTATGGGTTTGTACAATCAAATTCGTATTATTCTTTGTTTACCTTGATTCAAAATGATTCGCAATTGGTTGTGCTGGTATATGTCGATGATCTTATCATTGGTGGCAATAAGGGAGAATTAATCAGTGCATTTAAATCATATTTGAGTTAATGTTTTCACATGAAGGATTTGGGTGCTTTAGAATTTTTCTTGGGGGTTGAAGTAGCCAGAAATGATGAAGGTATATTCCTCTGCCAACGAAAATATGCATTGGACATAATTAATGAAACTAGCCTGTTGGGAGCACGGCCATCAAATTTTCCCATGGAGCAGCATCATCATTTTGCACTTGCTAAAGGAGAGTTAATGGCTGATCCTGACCAATATCGAAGACTGGTGGGGCGCTTAATTTATTTAAGTTTGACTCATCCTGAGCTGTCATATGCTGTTCACATTTTAGCACAATTTATGCAGCGTCCCCAAAAGGAACATTGGGAAGCAGCTTTGCATGTTGTCCGCTACTTGAAAGGCAGCCCTGGGCAAGGTATTCTTCTCCAAGCTAATTGCAATTTACAGCTCAATGCTTACTATGATTCCAATTGGGGTGGCTGTCCACTCACTCTTAGATCACTCACAAGGTATTTTATTTTTCTCGGTGGATCAACCATTTCTTGAAAGGCGAAGAAACAACACACAGTCTCTCATTCTTCGGCAGAGGCAAAATATCGATCTATGGCTGCCACGATTTGTGAACTCAAATGGCTCAAGGGACTATTGATGTCCTTTGGAATAAATCATTCTAGCTCCGTAAAGGTGTTTTGTGACAGTCAAGCAGCAATGCATATTGCTTCCAATCCTATCTTCCATAAACGCACAAAATATATAGAAGTGGACTGCCATTTCGTACGTGATGAGATAAAAAAAGGGTGTTATTGATATGGTGTATGTTCGCAGTGGTGATCAATTAGCAAACATTTTAACCAAGGCTTTGGGCCAAGATCAGTTTGCATTTTTACTTTGCAAGTTGGCGGTTCGTAATCCTCACGCACCAACTTGAGGGAGGGTATTGGAGCACATAACTGAATTAACTAAAACAACTTGCTGTTTTAGTGATAGATAAAGTAACTAAAACAACTTACTGTTTTAGTTTGTTAAATTGTCTATTTGTGTTTTAGTAGAACTCTAACACTTCCTACTTTTTATTCACATGAATTCTTTATTAGTTAGAATTCTTTATTAGATAGGATTTTATATTAGTTCTATAGCTCCAACTATATCTGTATTTTGAATATTATAATTTGTATATATATATATAGTCCTCGGGTGATCAATAAAGCAGGAGAGTGAGAAAAAGAAGTTTTTAGCTCAAACTTATCAAAATTGATGCATTAATCTATATGATTGTTGATGAAATCCTTCACTAGTCAAGTTATCTTAATTATGTACGTTTAAACTATGTTCTATTGGAATTTGTAATCAATTCCTACCCAATTAATATCCTTTTAACTCTAACCAATAATTAAAATCAATCAATTTATGACCAGCTAATTGAAAGCAACAAGCACAATTGCAAATAAGTGCAATAAAAAAACTAATTTGAATTGATAAATCAAATAATAATTAAGATTATATTTAATTCATGTTCAAAGCTATAACAACACAGCCAAAAATCAAGGGATTCATAGGGAAAGAAAATCCAAACTGATAACCAAATTGTGCAACTGGACTATCTTGAGCAGGCCGGTTATCAGGTCACTCTATTCACCCTAAATTCGAGCTGGTACCCTTGTGAAGTTGTTTTCGAAATTATGTCAGGACAAGGACTTTTAGTTTCCTAGAGTGGGTAGAGTTTCTATTCCAAAACTTTAGCTCAATTTTTTGATCAAGTTAGATGTCTTCCTAAATAGGTTTCCTGTTGACTATAGGAATTCCTCTTAACTAGAAAACTAAATCCTAGCGAAAATAGGATTCGTATCCTTATAAATAAGCAATATTTCAGGCATTTTCTATCTCTTAGCCAATTTTACTCTCGAAAAGTATTAGGTTTTACACTGACTTGACCATCGAAACTTTCTCTTGTCGAAAACCTTGCCATAATTCTTTATTTTCAGGCACATAAAGTAGCTATAAAGGGCACTTTCTTTCAAATTCATCTCAGATAGCAACCTGATAATTCGAACTGTTATCGTTTGGTGTAGTGAGCATATATTTCATCCTCCAAAAATCATGAATCCTTAAGATTAAAACACACCAAACACCCAGGTTAGAAATGACGAAAACTGTACACTATCGCATCCACACTTACCTATTTTTTCACCCCTGAAACTTACTGCCCCAGGTGTCTCCACCAATCTCCTCATCACTAACCTACCCCTACAACCTCCACAATCCCCATGCATGGTCTTACCCCATAACTCATCCAAGCTCTTTTGGTGACACTATCAAATTTAGCAGCACAGGTGCCACCCTAACTGTCACCTCAAATGACCACCATAACAAAAAACACCCCAAACACTAAAACCTAGAATATAATACTCTCGTCATTGGTGCTAACACCCACAATCACTTTAACGGTAGATGAGTTTGAGAAACTTTTTGAAGAAAGGTTATTGAAGCACCAGAATTATAACACTTTGTAGTATTAGGAAAGTTTTTGCTCCCCATTATCAAAAGCAATATTGGCTATGCCTTTTGTCGAGCATAAGGTTGCCCAACTTGTTGAGTTATAATGAAAATTCAACTAAGCTTAAAAAAATGAATATAAATAGTTGTGCTCATTAAATCAGATTTTAATTGTTAATTTATCTTGTCTCATTCTAAAAAAAGGTAAAACAATATGTATATTATTCATCAAATATGAATTTGAGTGCACATTTAATCTTTAGTTGATTTTATTATACGATAGTCCAAGAAATCTTGACTTATGATTCAAATTTTGTAAAATTATTTTATTTGAGGGATAAGATGTAATTTTACCCCTAAACTATTGTAAAAGGGGTAATTTTGCCCCTATACAATTTTTTAGCCAATTTGCCCCCTAAAGTCAATTAAATTATGTGATTTTGCCCCTAAACTAAATTTAATTGTGTGATTTTTCCTCTAAAACTAATTGAAATGCCACGTTCGCAATCAGTACAAATAACAAATAATTATTTTGCGACATGTTAGCACTATTTCTCCTAATCATATATACAGTCGTCAAAAAAAATCTCTCCCCTCTCTCTTTCTCTTTCTAGATTTTTTAGACTTGACCTGACCTAATTCTTTCTGCGTTCGAACATCTATTGGAACTCTAATCAAGCTAAATTTTTGTGGACAGTTAGGAGACATATATTTTTTTCATTTTGAATGGTGGAGATCATTTTTAAAGGTCTGAAAATTGAGTTTTTGTTGCAAAAAGCATATTGTTTTTTGGATATTTTAACAAAAACTAGTTTCATATTTTTTGATGATTGAAAAGTTATTTGCCGATAGATCGGGCTGATTTTTGGTGAGTTTGATTAAAACTCATTATTATTCCATTTGAATGTTGGAGATCAATTTTGGAGATCTGAAAGTTGAGGTGTCTTTATAAAACACGGATTGCTATTTTAGGTATCAATTTAACAGTGACCAACTTCATTTTTTTTACGATTGTACAATCATTTGCCACTAGATTGAGTTGATTTTTGTTGAGTGACCGGTGTTTAGTAAGTGTACTAGATCGGTTAGTAATATAGAAAAATAAGATTAAGATCCTGAATATTGTACCCAAGGAAAATGGATTGCCAAGAATAATATCTATAATGGAGTTAAATCAATGTGAGATTATATCCAAGTTTTTCAATTGAAAGCAAGAAATAAACTAAATGGACAATAAAGCAAAACAGAAACAAAAATTAGACTAATATAAATTAAACACAGAGCAACAACTGAAATACTTCTGCTAAAGGGACTATCCACCTCAACTTCCATTTCAATGGTTAAAATCAAAAGTAACATAAGTGATTATGGAAAAACCAATAATAAAGCCAGATATCTTAGTCAAGAATATCATTATAAGCATTAAACCTTTTTATTAGGAATAATTCAATACCTAGCATAAAAATCCGATTTTAAACTCCTAGACATCCATTAAACTCTTTTTCCAGTAAACTTAACTTCAATCTATTCTTAGTTTAACTTAGTTTTAATCCACTCTTACCAACAGACAATTATCTCAAATTCAAAAAATAATCATGCATCAATATTATTGATTTTACGTAAGAATATGCATATCATAGGTCATACTTAAATCAATCATTAATCAAATAAGTTAATATTAATAATCAATCTTAATACAACCAAAGATAAGAATATTCACAAGAAATAAGAAATAATCAAACTTGTATTAAATTGAAGCTCAAACTAAGTCATTACAATAAAAGAATGAGGCTTCAAGAATTCTTTAGCAAAAGAAAATAAAACTACTTACCAACCATGATTAAAACGAAAGAAAAATAAATTAAAGAGATACAATACTCATGAAGCTTCAAACTTGCTCTTGATGACTTATCCACACACCAGTAAAAGGCTTAAGTCTTATAAAGAATTGCAAACTAAGAAAAATAAAAAAAAACTAGGCTAAACTACTGTACAAAATTAACTAAAGAAAACTTGGTTAAAAACTAAGTAAAATTTGTAATTGTAATCCCCTTACTCTAGGTATAACTAACTCTGATGTTTAGGTGGGCTTTTATATCTTGCAAAAAGGGAGTTTTTGTGGCTTCAAACTTCTTATTTCAGTAAAATAGAAGAATTTGATCGTAATTCCAATTCTCTAGCTCGGTAGATTGAAAACCTCGCTCAACAAAGTGGCCTTTGGTCCTTTTTCCTACTTTGTAGAGTGAAAAACTTACTATACCAAGTGGTTGCTCTCTGGACTAAACAATAAAACTTCTCCTTTTCCTTTTTAGGTGACTCAGTAGAATGAGTAATCCACTCCACCGAGTGGTTAGGCTCTAGACTAAACATGACAAAAGTTGGCTTCTTAAAATCCTTCAAGTTCTGAAATTACACTTTTCCCCTTAAAATTTCTCTTTTTCTTCAATTACACACCTAAAAACACCAAATTAATCAATTAAACTCATAAAATTATACTTAAGAAATTAAACACTAAATTAATCAAATTACCCCTAAATTAACATAATAAATACATTAAAAACACATTAATAATATAGTATAATTCATACTTATCACTGAGTATTGTTAAAAATCCTTATTCTTCAATGTGAATGGTGGAGATTAGATTTGGATAATCATAAACCTGTTAAATTTGCTTTTAATAAAAAATAGAAATCTAAAAATAGAGCTTGCATAATTTGATAAAAGCCAACAAAATCTAGAAATTTGAATCATTTAGCTAATTAAAATTGTAGAAAACATCCAAAAAATGAAAAACAACAAGAAATTAAAATATTTGGATGGGTATTTTCAATTGAAAAGGAGAAGAAGCAGAAGTCATAGAAGAAGAAGAAGAAGAACACTAGGAGAGAGAAAGAGGAATAGGAACAGGAACAGGAACAGGTGAGAGAAAGGAAGATTTTTTTTTAATTTTTATATTTTTCCACACAAGCTGCCACATCAGTTTTTTTAATTATTTTTTTGCTAACTTAATCGATGAGTAGGAGAGAGAGTGGTGAAGTGTCGTGCCACCGTTAGTGCCGTGAGCCACATTATTGTTCTATTCATTTAAGAGTTAAAAATACACCATTTAATTGATTTTAGAGGCAAAAAGAACTAAAAAAAGTATGATAGCTATTGTTATAATTATCAAGTATTTGGACGACTATCAAACTCTATCCTTCTCCCAATTCTAGTAGTAGTCTACCCCTTATATTTTATATCTATAAATATCCCACTTTGATTATTCAAATAAGATGATTAATAAGAGAAAATCCTCTATTCATGCTATATCTATTTTTTCTTTAATTAATTTTATAATACGTTATTAGTATGATAGCCTTTATTGATTATTGAAAATCGATAGATTACGACAATCTGACTCGAAGGAATCAAGAATTCTAATTTACAAGATTAAATAGTAAGTAAATTTAATTCGTAAATTTTGAATTATTGTAATTCTCATGAGTTAATGGAATTAATTATGGGTTGTAGAACAATATACCCATATATAATAAAATTTGAAAAATTTTAATATATGATTTAAAAATAAAAAAAACCAAAACCGTATTATATTTTTTTTATTGTTGCCATGACCAAGTGACATAATTTTGTTTCATTTCTTTTGTGCAATTACAAATTAATCCTTCTTTTATTATATTTTGGCCCATATATATAAAAAAAAGTACATATTTTGGTTTTTAATTTGCTATATATACTATTGTGTTAATTTGTTATTTTAATGGGTAACACAAAATTATTTAAAGGCTCTGGAAGAGCTACAAAGTCATTACCCAAATACAATTTATTATATATGGATGTTTTTCTATTATGTCTTAAGAAACTTATTATTTATAGAGATATTCGTTGAAATGAATATATATGCACCTGATTTTGTTTATGAGTTGCGTTTTTGTTTAGATTGACCCTTAGGAGCTTAAAACTTAATTCTTTTCACCTTGAACCCTAGGATCTCATCTAAGAAGAAAAAACAAAAGTTCAAAATTTAATTAGTATTGACAAAAAATATATATGCACCTGAAAATCTGAACTCAATGTATGTCTTAAAACTTGAATATTTAAATTCTGGAAGACTACAACGAATACAGATAAGACATTTCATTATAGGTATAAATCTTATTCATATCTGCAATGTTTCACTGCTCATTAAATTTTGTCTATTTTCATCCTTTAAAATACTGTTAGATTGACCTTCAGGAGCTTAAAACTTAATTCTTTTCACCATGAACCCTAGGATCTCAAATGCAATATACTTTAATTCAAACAAAAACCAAAGTTTTTCAAGAGAGACGACATCCTTTCATTGAGCAATGATATGGGCAACAAAGCAGCATAGCATGTGCTCATACACGTCTATTAATATGCATGAATTAAAAATAATTTAAGATGCATGAAATAAATCTTATTCATATCTTCTTAGATGGCTGTAGTTTCCTTTATTCTGTAGAAACTGAAATTACTATTTTTTTATGCGATGTTTCTGTTATCCCTTCCTCATATGCAGTTAGCGGCTTTAATTATATTTTTTTCTTTGAAGTCATAGGCTTAGTTTATAAAATAAATCAATGATAAACAATCGTATGTGTGAATTAAAAAAAGTAATTCATTGTTATCTTAATGTTTTTTACCATAATTATTAGATTTTTATTAAACTATTGGAAATTTGTCCTCACTTTATTAAAATTTAAAAATGTAGATTAAATGGAATCCTCATATCGTAATTGGATGTATAATCGGCGTGATAATATGGGAAGGACTAATTCCTCATTCATATATGGAATGGAGACCTTTGTTAAATTCGCCATTTCTCATCCTGAAGAAATGAGTGGTGATCATATTAGATGTCTGTGCAAAAACTGTAAGAATCGAAGGTTCCTTGACGTTGACACTGTTAGATATCACCTATTACGTGTGGGATTTATTGAAGATTATTTGGTTTAGAATTGCCATGGAGAGATAAATGTGATGGGTTATGATGAAAATCCTTTTGAATTAATCAATGAAACAAATTCAAATGTGGAGGCAATTAATCCGTACCATAATGATATTTGATGTATGTGGGCCTAATTTGCAATTTGACACTCAACATCAACATTTTAATCTAGAAGATAAAACTATTGGGAATCCCGACCTACCTGGTACATCGAATCCTAACCAACCGGGTCCATCGAATCCTTTCATAAATTCAGTGGATGAGCGGCCTAATCCATAATGTCAACAATTTTATGATCTTTTGGAATCTGGTAATGCACGGTTGTATACTGGTTGTGATAACCATTCCCAGCTTTCTATAGTTGCTAGGATGTTGCAAGCCAAATCCGAGTTTAATCTACCAGAGAGGTTTTATGATGTAAATTTCCAACTATTTAAGGAAGCTTTGCCTAAAGGCAATATATTGCCTGAAAATTTTTACCAAACTAAAAAGCTCATTCGAAGTCTGGGATTACCTGTCCAAAAAATTGATTGTTGCTTTGAGGGATGCATGTTGTATTGGCGTGAAGATAAAAACTTAACGCATTGTAAGTTTTGTAATCACCCTAGATACAAAATGCGTGTTGGAAGCCAAAAGCATAGATTTAAGGCTTATAAAAAGATGTATTACTTTCCTCTGATACCTCGGCTACAACGATTGTATCAATCAAAAGCGACAGCATCATATATGAGATGGCATCATAATCATATCCAAAAGGAAGGAATTATACAGCATCCATCAGACTCTTTAGCTTGGAATTATTTTAACAAAACTCATCCTTCTTTTAGTGCTAAGCCAAGAAATGTTAGGTTAGGGTTATGCACAGATGGTTTTCAGCCATTTGGACAGTATGGTAGGAAATACTCTTCATGGCCTATAATTCTCACGCCTTACAACCTCCCACCTTGGATGTGTATAAAGGAGGCTTATATTTATAGATGGTTATTATCGATGATATGACTATATGGGAGCTTGCTATTAATTAATATAATTAATAGCTGATTATTGTTGGTTATTGTTGATGATATGCTGGTTATTGTTGTTGATAATATGCATATTGTTGCTTATATACCTATATGGGAGCTTGCTATTTTTTAGACCGGTGATATTAATTGGTCATATGGTTATGGGACTTTGCTGGCTTTTTTTTGACATTTGTTTGTTTTAAATTGATTATATGCCTATGGATCGAAGCTTGTCAAATATAAGCTAAATCATTATTGTTCAAATCTAGGAGAAGCATAATGGTCGGCCACCTATGCTTTTCGAGGCCTTCGTTCACACACACACTCTAAATCATGATGGGAAAACTTATGTGGCTAAACGAAGTAAGCAATTGCAAGTAAGTACTATAAAATTTATTACTTTTAGCCTTTACAATTATTTAAAGATTCGTGTTTGTAAATTATGTGTTGTAATTTTTTACATTCTATAGGAAAGGTATGAGCAGCTTCGAGATGAGCGATCACAAGGGGAATCATCTGTACATGAGATCGAGTTATTTTATAAGGCTGCACAACGCAATAAAAGAAGAAAATTATATGGATTGGGCTCATATGTCCCTCATGTTGGATCCAGTTCAGCTGCATCACGCCGTAGCGAGTACAACACTTTAACCAAGGAAGATGTCAAGGAAATTGTCATAGAAACCATTCGAGCATTATTTCCTCACTTGGGGATTCAACAACCAGTTGCTGATCAGCCTAATACTGCTACTGATGGACCTGGACATGATGATGTTACGCCTTCAGCTGCACAAGATGATCATCCACATAATGATTATCCATCGGCTCATGGTGGTGGTTCTGCTTCCCAGTGATTTTAGCCGCACTATATGTTTGATCATTATTTTATTTAGATGACACTGTTTATTTTATTGTTTCATGACAGATTAAGGATAATATTATGTAATGTTTCAAATTATTATCTATATATGTGTATTTTGGAACATATTTTGATTTGGAATCAATATATATTTATATGTGTGAGATCATTGTTGTTTACAGGTTGAAAATAAATAAATAACGATCTTTGTATACAGGATTAAAATTTTAAAACACAGCAAAAGAAAAATTAAATTAATAATTTAGCGACGGATTTGCGACAGAAAAACTGTCGCTAATATGTAAAATATATAATTTCGGAAATAATTAGCGACAAATATTTCGTCGCTAAATTTTACACTAAATTTTTATTTAGCGACGGAATTAGTGACTGAAAATTTAGTTGCTAAATATTATTATTATAATTCGGTGACTAAATAGGAATATAAATTAGCGACGAAAAAAATATATTTGTGACTGGCCTATTAGCGACCAAATATTTCGTCGCTAAATTAGAGACCAAATATTTCGTCGCTAAATTAGCGACTGAATTTGAAATCCGTCGCTAATATATTTGTGACTAGCTTATTAGCGACTGTTCGTCGTGGCGTCGCTAATTTTAATTAGCGACGAAAAAATGGTATTTAGCGAAGGAATTTTCCGTCACTAATCTGCTGTTTTTTTGTAGTGATTATTGCATTTTATAAAATTTTTCATCTTAAAGAAATGAAAGATGTATAGATAAATTTATACATGCTTGTAAATGTACAACAATTTTATAAATAAGTTTTAGTTGTTATTGTTCGGTTTATGTTTAATATATCTAGAAGATATATGGTAAGCATATCCAGGAGATATATGGCTCAATTTTAGAAAAAGAACTTCATAATATTGCATATCGAAACCCTATATGTACAAATTTAAAGTTATTATTATAAGGGGAAGAAAAATACATGTAGTACTAATTTTTTCTTGACTATGGTTTTTTCCCACTAGGTTTTCCTATTAAGGTTTTTAATGAGGCCATTTATGATGTATATTATATTAAAGATATTATGTATTATTTTTCCCTTTACTAGGTTTTTATTCTATAGGGTTTTTTCTAATAAGGTTTTAATAAGGCATAATATGTATTAATGGACATTCAAAGGGAAATATGTATTATAAATCCTATGACTATAAATGTTTATAACCCTTTAAGATTAATATAATGACTTATCAAATAGAAAAGGCAAACAATTATTGTCTACGTAGGACATTTTGTGATATTATCAATGATTTTATAGTCTGTCAGAAGCATGAAAGATCTTTTAATGAGGAAGATATCAAATTTTAAAAGAAAATGAAATGAAAATTTTCAAAGTGGTATTTTAGAAGAGATAAAAAGCAATACCGATCAACAACTCCATATTTCTAGAAAAATAACACCATAAGTGGTTCTATTGGTGGTAAACTATATAAATTATATAAAAATGTATGATAATTGTTGTTGATAATATATTGAGTATGAGTATCTAATTATCAAAAGTCGATATCCAGATGATCAGTAAAAAGGCAAATATGCAATCCATGCTAATTAAACTAGACTCATAAAAAATATTTGGATTAGAAGTCTAGACACCAGAAGATGTCAAATATTTTAGCTATAAGAGTAGTAATTAATGAATTACTCAATATTAGCTATTCATGAAATTAGTGGAAAGCTCATGTGGTTGAAAGGCATAACTTAATACAATAAAGGAACATGTAAATTATTGTTCACGAATAATGACCAACAATATTTAAGTATGAAAAAATCGCAAAATTTTATCAAGTAGTAAACTAGTTGATTTCTTCACCAAAACTCAACCAATGTCGATTTTTAGAAAACATATAAGTGGTATTAGGATGCTTTAGCTTAAAGAAATGCTATAATTATTGTATTTTTTAGGGAAAGTATATTTCCAATGAATACTGTAATATTTTTTCTTCGCTAAATTTTTATCCCACTGAATTTTTCTTAACGAGGTTTTAATGAGTTATATTCATTGTATATGGTTATCCAAGAGGAAGTATTATGATAATTATCAAGTATTTAGATAACTATCAAACTCTATCCTTTTCCCAATTCTAGAAGTAGTTTGCCCCTTGTATTTTGTGTTTATAAATACCCAACTTTGATTATTCTGTTGAAATGATTAATAAGAAAAAATTATCTATTCATACTATATTTATTTTTACTTTAATTAGTTTTATAACAATAACAACATTATCCCCTTTTCAATAATTTAGGGATAAAATTACTAGGGGTGTGCAGACCGAACTGAAAGCAAACTGAATGGACTTTGGTTCGTTTGGTTCAATTATTTTAATTTTCAGTTCATTCGCTTCTAGATCGAGATAAATGTTCGATTTAATCAGTTCGGTTCTTGAAATTGATCGAAGTTTTCAAAACTCATTGTTTTGCTTATATATATATTCTCTTATGTTTAATTGGAAATCCTTAGCAGCCATTTCTTCCTTTCCATACGATTTAGGATCAAAATCCCTAGCCCTACACACACAGCCATCACCTGTAATTTCTACTTAATGTACTTGTATATTCTGTGGAAAATATTAACAAAAAAGAATGTTTATTATATGTGTGTGGATAAATATGAATGAAGGAGAAATAAAAGGTAAAGGCATATGAAGAGAGAGAACAAGACCTACACCAAGCCTAAGAAGATTAAGCACAAGACAAAGAAGGTGAAGGTGACAAAAAAGATCAAGAAGAAGAAGAAGGTTAAGAAGAACACATACACAAACCCTAAGAAGATTTGGGCCTATATTGAATTTAAAGCAAGATGGATTAAAATCATAAAGTGATTCTAAGCAAAGAAAATGGATTAACAAACGGCAATGGGCCATCACCCATAAAAGGGGGTTTTTTCACAAATGCCATAGAAAAGAGAAAAAATTTCATATTTGCATCCTCACATTTTTATCTTTCATAAATACCATTTTAAAAATTTTTTCTTTCTTAATTGCCATTTTTTATATTTCACCTTTCAAAAATGCTCCACATTAAAAAAAACACTATTTTCTCTTAATAATTACAAGAAAAGGCTTTTTTTAATTTGATTTTGGGATTTCATCCATCTATATTGTTTCGTTTATTTTCAATCAATATAATCCAATAGATAGAGCCAAATTTAAATATTATTATTAAGAAAAATAAATGGGTATATTAATATGAGACCAACATGGATTTTGATGAAAGAAAATACTATGGTATTGTTGTGGGTGTTGTGTTTGTATAAGCAATAACGCAGAGTATAAATTGATTAAGTGGGTGTTAGGGTGGTGATCTGAATTTGAAGATCTCGGGCTAGCAAGTGGTGGCATATACATATATATATATATATATATATATATATATATATATATATATATATATATATATATATATATATATATTAAAAATTTGACAAAAACTCGTGCCAAAGACATCTTTTCTTAATTTTTTTCCTTAAAATGTCTATAGGCCTCATTGGATTTTGTGTCAGTTCCATAACAAGACACCACATGCCCCTGAAGTACAACTCCAGACGTAGATGATATAATTTTTGCCATTAAACGTTTTAGAAGTCCATATCATTTCAACAAATCATCAAAAAAAATGAAATAAAGAAGAATAAAAACAATAGAAATAAATGTACAAAAAGCAAAAAGAACAAAAGCTATAGTGTTTTTTGTTACAATATATTTTCTTTTCTTTTCACCATCATATAGTGTATTCCGTTTTTTATATAAGTAAAATATAGTGTATTTTATTTTCTTTACACTAACATACAGTATATTTTGGGAAAAAGTTTATTCAGTTAACTTGGTTTAATATATTTTATTTGTTACAATATATTTTCTTTTCTTTTCACCAACATATAATGTATTTCGTTTTTTACATAAGTAAAATACACTATATTTTATTTTATTTACACTAACATATATTGTATTTTACGGAAAAAAAATTCATTCATTTAACTTAGTTCAATATATTGTGTTTGTTACAGTGTATTGAGTTTTCTTTTCACCAACATACAGTGTAATCCATTTTTTACATAAGTAAAATACAGTGTATTTTGTTTTCTTTACACTAACATACAATGTATTTTGGGGAAAAAATTCATTCAGTTAACTTGGTTCAATATATTGTATTTGTTACAATGTATTTTTTTCACCAACATACAGTGTATTTCATTTTTTACATAAGTAAAATACACTATATTTTATTTTCTTTACATTAACATACAATGTATTTTACGGAAAAAATTCATTCATTAACTTGATTCAATATATTGTGTTTGTTACAGTGTATTAAGTTTTCTTTTTACCAACATACAATATATTTCATTTTTTACATAAGTAAAATACAGTGTATTCTGTTTTTTTACAATCACATAAAATGTATTTTGGAGAAAAAATTCATTCATTTAACTTGGTTAAATATACTATGTTTATTAAAGATCTTTCTTTTGGTCCTCTTTTGCCTCTATACAACTTTTCTTTTCACCAACATACAGTGTATTTCATTTTTTACATAGGTAAAATACAATGTATTTTATTTTTTTTACAATAACATACAGTGTATTTTAGGAAAAAAAATTCATTTATTTAACTTGATTTAATAAATTGTGTTTGTTAAAGATCTTTCTTTTGGTCCTTTTTTGTCTTTATGCAGCTTTACTATTCGTTCATGATTTTTCTTTATACTGTTTTAGAAAATAATGCTGCAACACATGAATATGTTTGTTAATTTATATAGTTTTAACCAGGTTGATTATACTTAATTTGAGCTGAGATCTTCTTTATTTTTTGTATTAATTTTACATGGTTTCCACTAATTTTTTTAAAAAATGCAATATTTTTCCCTCCATATTTTTTTCTAGGCTTTATTTTGCTTTTGAAATCGTTTTTGAAACTAAAAGACATTTATAAGTGCTGCAAAATGTGCTAAGAACAATGTTTTAACACAATTTTCAGCAAAAATAAGGATATTTTAGCATAATTTCAACCAATATAAAGGAATTGTAGGATATTTTTAATAACTAGATAGATATTTCTATCTAAAAACAACTTAAAGGGGCAAGTGACCTTGAGACAGCTCATGTTTCATGTACAACATTTAGCTTATTTTCATCTGTACTCTTTTCGAATGGCTTTTTTGAGGAGACTAGTGAACTCTCTTTAAGAACTAGATGGAAATCATTTCAGACTTGTGTGCGTTTTAGGAGCTTAAATCATATAGTGTTAAAAAATAGTAAGACTTATACATAAGAATATATAACTGAGACAAAGGAGAGACAAAGTTCTTTTGGAAGTGAAGAAGTGTTTGTCCTTGATGACTGCGGTTTTCAAGAGTCCATTCGCCAGCAATAGCTCAATGTTTGAGAGAGAGAGGGAGACAGCAGCAAAATGAGGCAGGAGAGAGAATGAAAATAGGATTTTTATATCTAAGAACTTGTTAAAGAAAAAAATGGAGCATTTTTTAAAGAATATATTTTTAAAATATAGTTATGATATAAGAAAATGTATTGAAGAAGTTAAGCAAAATACAGTATGGCATTCTTGAAATAAAGAATTAAAATGCGGGTAATTTTTGTAATTTTTTCAAAAAAAAAAAAAAACTAGTTAAACAAAGGTTCATTAGGCTTACCTAAAAATTTTTATTTATTTTTATCATATTGACCCAATCGATTAAATTGAACTAAATCGAACCAATTTCGATCCCAAAAACTTTAATTTCGGTTATTAAATTTTGAAAATTTCAATTTTTAATTTTTTTCAGTTCGTTTTTGACCGAACATCTGCATACCCTTAAAAATTACATCTTAAAAAATTACATCTTATCCTTTTATTAATGCTACCAGCGTAGCATTGGGTGGACAGTGGCACATGCATTTGGAAAATGGTTTGTTGACGGGAAACGATGGACCCCGCACTTTTAAAGCTAGGGTAGTTGTAACGAAAAATGCGTTGTCATTATATTTCCCACGTGTACGAGAAGCAAACAAATAAAGCAATACTTCCTCTCTCTCTCACTCTTTTCTTTTCTTTTCTTTTCTTCTTCTTCTTTTTCATTTTTTATTTTTTAAATTAAGCATCACTTTTAATTTTGGTACACAAATTAAAAAATAATTAAAATATTTCAATATTATAAAAATTATTAATAATTGATATCTTATTTTTTATTAATTGATATAAAAAATTACAATAAATATATAACTACATTTAAAATATTAAGATAAAGATAAAATAGAAAAATTAACATTAAATTCCTTTTTAAATTATGAATTTTGAAAAAGGATGATCAAAGTAAAACGAAAAAAGAATCTTCAAAAGCAACACTTAAAAAGGAAACGGAAAAAACAATATTTTCAACAATCAAATTGATTTTATGCACATCAAACGGTGCATATTTAGTTTTGTTGCACATTATTGAGTGAGAATATGATAAATTGTTTTCTGCGTACTCAGTTTATGCACGTAAATGTAAAAATAATATACTGCATTCGTTTTATCAAAATTATTATTTTTTATACAAATTATCAGTATTAAGATAATAATTGATTTTATTAATTTTTATAAAAAATTATATTGAATAAACTAAAATGCTTCCTATTAATTTAGGTTGTTATAGTAAAATTTGTTAGAAAAATGAAATATTAATTAAGTTATTAAATACTTTGTTAACATTATATGAAAGTTAAAGTTAGAAAAATATATATTAAATGCCATGTTAAATTTATCAAAATAACAATTTGATAAAATAATTTTTATATTTAAATAACAATTTTATGTAATGAAGTGAGTAATAAATTATGTTTCAAGGTTTAATTTTTGTTTTATTGCTCTACTCCAAAACGTGGAAAATACGATAATAAAAAAAATACGTTAACTCATATCAATTTTTTTTAATAATCATTAAAATATAAAATTTTATCAATATTTATTGATTTAAGTGGTTTAACACTTATTTAATTTAAGTAAAATTTTAAATTTGAGTTTTATAAATAACAAAAATCATTACAAGAGTTTCACCTACATATTAGGCTAATCTGACTCAAATTAAATGATACCGATAATTATAAAATATAAAAAATTTTAATTTTAAAAATGTAAAATATTCTTCTTGAAAGTCGACATTTTATTAAAATTGTAATGCGCTTAGTAATTCTAGCATTTTAAGCTTACTAATTTTTTAATTTACCCACCACTTTAGCTTGGATTTTATTTTATTTTATTTTTTGCACTATTGGAAAATATCTCAGCTTTTATAATTATTTTCAGGTGGTTTTTTTTTTGTATTGTATCTAGAACATTCTAGAAGAATATTATTTGTTAAGAACATCCATAAAATATATACTTCCAAAACTTTGAAAATATTTTATCAATTCAATCGGTTCATAAAAATGTGATGTAAATTTAAGTTGATCTTTCAATAATTCATTTAGAACTTGATTCTTTTGTTCCATAAAATAATTTGATTCAATTCATTGTGTGACCGTATCTTCTGACTTGTTTATGATCCCTTTCATCTTATTCATAACCTTTTCATATAATGTAAATATAAAAATTATTACTTTTATAAGTTATAAAATTTGTGGCTAAAGCAATATTTATTTTTATAAGTTATATTATTGGTGATATCAATTTGTCGCTAAAATCTTATTTTTTTGGTAGTAATGTAAAATATAATAATTATTTCTATAGGTTATATTTGCATAATTTTATATTTTTAATAAAATAATTTAAAAATATAAAAAATATTATAAAATTTGGTTCATTTTAAAATGTTTTATTTGGATTATTGTTCAATTTAATCCGTTTATAACCCATAAAAGTTTGATCCATTTAAATCTCACAATCATAACATGATTCAAAATTCAAATGTGAATAGTTTCGATAGTACTAGGACACCCCACATTCTTAATTTCTAACGTTAGTGTGTGGCCCAGAAACATGAACCATACGTACAGATTTTACAAGAGGCTAATGTATGAATGAAATTGATTTGAAATTTTCCATATAAGACTGTGAAGTTTATCATCTATACCTACAACATAATACTGAATTGATAGGATGGCTCTAGTGGGGAAGTTGGAGACTGAGATTGAGGTGAATTCCTCTGCTGATACTTTCTTTCACGCATACACCACCAAAGCACATATTGTCCCAAAAACTTGTCATGAGACTCTACATAGCGTGGAGGTTCACGAAGGTGGTTATGCATCATCAGGCTCGCTCAAGCAATGGACTTTTAACCTAGGTAATCTAACTTAATACTAAGCTATGAGCCCATCAAGTGCATAGGTTATTCTTTTTAAAGCATGCATTTTAAACCTTAAGCTTTTTATTTTTATTTTTATTTTTTTAATACTTGGAGGCAGAGTTGGTGGATGGGAATATGAGAAAGAAACTGAAGATATCTCTGACCCAAATAAATTCATAGATTTAGCTATCAATATCACCAAAGACGTCGATGCATATGCTATCACTGCATCTGCATAAAATCACAACTTCGTCATCCATATCTTCTATTACGTAGTTTATTAAATAAGAAGTTGATATGGTCGGGTTTATGGGTATGTGCTCTTCACTGAAAAGTAAATCTAATATGTAATGTGCAAACCTTGATCCCTATGCGAAGTTATGTCATGAATATTCTGGTTAAATTATGACGTATTAGCAACTTTTTAACATATATAATAAGATATGCAAAAGTTCATAAAATTTTAGTTTCAATATCTCTAACCAGTCGAGATTTTCTCTCTCTACAAAGAGAAAGTTTAAGAGGAAAATGTGTCTTTTGAAAAGTTCATTAGCAAATTTAAAACAAACATGGACATGCGGAAAAAAATAAATAAATAAATATGAAAGTTCATTATATACGAGTCAGTATCCTATTATAAGAAATCGCATAAATGAGTAATGAAAACAACAATCAGAAAGCTTAGACCGGTGTCTTCCCGATTTAGGTTTTCGATACTTAAATTTAATTATATCCCAAATCATCGCTTTCTGAAGAACTCAGTAAATGTATGATAATTTTAGTGTTCATAGAGCAAGAAGAGTGTTTTAAGCAATGCTTTGAAACTCGGCTCAGATCTCGATTCGGCCAGTCAATTGGGTCATGGGTCAACTGATTTAATTGAATTGATTTGAATTTTTTATTATTTTTTAAAATATAATTATATAAAAAATAAAAAATATGTTATGTAAAAATACATTTAAAACCTGTAAATTATCAAATATCAATATAAAAATATTAATTTTAAGTCCAACAAAATTTATAAATATAAAAATCAAATAAACCGCCTTAAATGATAAATATCTAAATAAATTTATATAATATAAAAAATAAGTATTTTTTTTTAATAAGCTGAAATCTTCTTAGAATAGAAAAACTGGAAGTCAAAATAGGCTGCCCTAGCGAAGGGGAAGCTAAATACGAAACCACCAGTAGATAAAAATAGGCCTACTGCAACGTCAAAAACCCTATCTACTCACAAAACTACACAGAACCCATAAAAGAACCTGACTCTAATCAAAATACAACAGAAACCACTTTCATAAAAAGCAGACATTACAAAAGAACAAAGCTATCAAAGAACCATAGCTGAATTCCAGCCTGAATCAGGTGTCACAATAAGCAAAATGGAAGCCTGACACAATCAAGCTGAATTTCATGTTGCCAAAACAGAGGATTAGCAGGGTAGCAGCACAGACAAATCCCCTTAAGAGCAAACAACCAAGAGAAAAACCCGTAGAGAATGGTTATAGGTCACCATAAAGAAGCGAGATCAACCATTGTTACAATTTATGGACATATAAGAATTAAATATGTAAATATTGTATATTATATGTTATCACATTTTTAGTCCAAATAAAAGTGATCTGGTTAGTTAATTTAAAGTCAAATTATACTTAATAATTGTCTTATTAAAAATATGGAGTTACTTTATAAATGTGTAGAAACCTGAAAGACTTAATCTAATTTATGATGGGTTAATTAGAAAATAACTCAATATATAAATAGGCTGTGGCCCTGGTTGCACAAAGAACCCTAACCCTAATACATTCTTTTCTCTCTAGTATCCCATTACCCTAAAGAAAATTCATATCTTTGTGTAAACTAGAAGCCATTAAACCTCCACATTCTTAATGGCTATGGATTCAGGTAATATTTCGCATCTATATTTTATTCTTGATGATTTGACATGATCGATTAAATGGCTATTATGTATTTAGGATTTCATTCCATCAACCGTAGCTTTTGCAAAACGCCCCTAAAAATTGCCCTTAAGATGTCTACCGTCGTCAGGTCCACAGAGAGATATCCAACATAAAGGGAGAGAGCATCTAGAACACTAAAAAGAGACAGGTGACAAGCAAGACAAAGATAATGTGGAGGGTACTAGAGGCTCCCAGACTATTTGCAACCAAACAAATAGCTTCAGCCCAGCCTTGAGCAGAGAAGAGGCCAACAACCATAGAGTTGGAGCATTCCCTAAAATCCAAACAAATAGAGCAACATTAGCTAGTCACGAAAATCGAGGCAGCAAGAATTGATGGACACTGACCTCAGCCAAGAAAACTAGAAGAATAATTCTGCTGCATCCCAAAAAAATTCACAGTCTACAGACGTCCACAAAAATAGAGTCTAGAAAGGATCAAAGCAGCAGGGGAAACTCCATCTGTTTAAGCAATTGTCAATTTAACCACGCAACCAAATCCTCCCTAGGATGAACACCTTGCTTTGCTAAGTTGTTAGCAAAAAAATTGCTTTCTCTCCATTTATGGATAAAATAAATCTTATTAGATTTGACAATGAAATTATTGATTTCATTAAAAATACTAGCTAGCTTACACTACAAGAAAATTGAGAAATAGCAACGGAAATTAGCAACCGAATTTGGTTAATTTCCATTGGTAATCAAAATTAGCAACCGAAAATAGCAACGGAAAATTCGGTTGCAATTTTGGCAGTTGGTAAATTTAGCAACCGAAAATATTTCCGTTGGTAATTTAGCAACAGAAATAAATTCCGTTGCTAAAAATACAAACCGAATATCCGTTGCTATTTTTGGTTGCTAATTTTTATTAGCAACGGAATCTAATTCCGTTGCTATATCTAACCAATGTACATTTTGGTTAATTGGTCAACATTACCAACCGAATTTAAATTCTGTTGCTAAATTCGATTGGTAAAATTAGCAACCGAATTGTCATTCTGTTGGTAAATTTAGCAACGAAATATGAATTCGGTTGGTAAAATTAGCAATCGAATTGTAATTCTGTTGGTAAATTTAGCAACGAAATATTAATTCGGTTGGTAAAATTAGCAACCGAAATAATATTCCGTTGCTAAAATCGGTTGCTAAATAAAAACTATTTATAACATTATAAATTGTAAAATTATGCTAGTTTTGTTAGATTGGCATAAAGTTTTGTTAGATTGACATAATATTTTAGTTAAATCAAATTATTTGTTTATAAATAAATATAATTCAAATTCATTATGAAAAGAAAATATCGTTATTGATAATATAAAATTAAAATTGTAATGCACAAAAATTAAAATCCTAAAAATATATTATATTACTGTAAAGTAAAATTCTATAAAAACCATAATAAAAACAGCATAAAATCAGTATCAATAACAATCTAAAAATAAATGTCTTAAGTTATGTAGCTGGTGGAGGTGAAGGAGAACGATTTGACTGCTGGACACCCCTGGTTTCCAAATCTTCTACTCGATTCTTTAGTTGGGTTACAGTATCCATCAACATGGTGAGTGCGATCTCTAGCTGAACGACTTTCTGAGAAGATTTGCATCGCTTACTACAAGCAGCTATAGATGATGTAGAGGAATTCAAATGTGAAGTATTTGCAATTGAACCTAAACCAAAAATCCTCCCACGGTTATTCTTACCACCAACTACTTGAAGAAAAATCTAACTCTCATCAACACTTTCAGAGCTCTGCCGCTCTTGAATGAGAGTCTCTTGTATTTGCTCCTATCATTACAATAATTAAAATTAATTAGCTATATTTTTATAAAATAATTAATATTGATGTATAAATTTAACATACATTGAGTTGTCTACAACGGGTATTGACGAATGTCTGACCATCATGCTTTTTTGTGTGAGTGTGCATAAAAACTTCAGGATATGTAGGCTTTCTACCCATAGTTATTTCCTGTATAACAAGCAATAAGAAATAATAGTCAAAATACCATTGTTCATTCTACAATAAGGGAAAAAAATTCACAATCACAACTAAAAAATAGAACAAAGAGTAATCTATATAAGAATTGTAGTGAAAAATGACAACAAGGAGAACATCCCTCCTTCAACTAAAAGAAGAACACATGAAGGTAAATCAATAGGTTTTTTTACCATTTCAGCTCATCAATAGTAACTTTAGTTTTGAAAGAACACAGAAAGAAACAATTTAAACGAAAGGCAGATGAAGGACAAAAACAAACACATATAAGAGTTTAATTTATCTTCCAGAAAAACACACCATAAAAAAATAGTGTCCTACTGGATACATAAACATGTGAAGCATATTTCATTGTAAAAGCTAATCAAAGTGATATTGTAATTTAATATCGCAAGCAGCCTTAGCCTCATTGGCAGCTTTAACTCTCAACTCCAGACTATGTACATCCAAAGCACACCCAAGTGTTTCGGCTTGAGAGTGCGCCTTATGTTCTGATTCTCTTATTTCAAGCACATTTCTGTACAAAAGTTCGCATATTACTTATGATAAAAAATAAAAAGTAAAGGAAATGAGCACAAAAACTTCAAGTATAGATAACTAAATTGCCTAACTAAGACCATTAGTGTAACATTTGCAACAACACTTTAATTTCTGTATTTACAAAGATCAGAAAGTCCAGACAGGGAATGCAGTAAATTCATTTTGCCTGTACAGTAGTAGTTAACCAAAAATAAAAAATAAATGCCCAAATTCGTGTTTACTTCTACATGCAAGTATAGCTGTTAAAAGTTATTGCAACCTCAAATGTACACCATTTCAAAAGAATAACTAAACAGTTCTCACATGAGTGTAGTCCTGTAAATGCCATGAATTTGTAATATTGGAATGTGAGATTCCAAATTCAGCAGCTTCAATTTGCATTTAGTAGCTAAAATGAGCAGCAAACCAGCCACATTCAGCCATACAATAGAGCTGAGCAACAGTCGAAAACAAATAGCACATCCAGCCATCCAATAATTATACATTTATAGAATAAAATGTAAGCATAAAAGTCAGATACTTACCAGTTTATCCGTATGCTCGTGATGGCTCAAAGTTCTTCTAGTGTGCACGGCTAGACTCTCACCATCTGAGCCTCCCCGCCTATTTGAAGAATTCCTATCTGAACTGGTAATTGCTTCGGGTGTTGCCCAGTATTGCTGCCAACGATTCCATATTTCTTCAGAAATAAAATTAGGTCATTGACCACCCTTGTGTAAATTACATAGAAATTCTTTATATCGTTGGCGGGTTCGCTTTTCCCAAACTCCATAAACGACAGCATTAAATTTTGAATCCCAAAAAAATTCTTTCTGAAACAAAAAAAATATAAATATTGCAAAATACAATAGATAATGCATTAATATATGAAGCTAATTATTTTAAAATAGAAAATGTTATTTATTTTTTGTACCTCAAACTCCTGATAATAAAAATCCTTTGTCTGCAGAAAAAGATTTTTCCAAACATAACCCTCAATTTCTATCTTCTCCTTGAATGTGGATCTGATTTTTCTTGAGCAAATACCTGATGGAATAAACATGTTAATATGAACAAAATCAATATCAAATTAGATATCCATACTATTAGTATAAGTTTATGTTGTAATCTTACAATACAAATTTTTTTATAATTAAACTCACATATCATTGATAATCTTAATGTAAATTCTTCCATCAACTCCCTTTGCACCAGGCTGGAGTCCTTCATCCTCAATATCGGAACCTGATACTTGTGTAGGCATAGATTCAGGGTTTGGGATCGGAGTAGATGCATTTACATGGTCAGCAAATATATTTGGGTTGTTGGATGCTGAATCACTTGGTTGATTAGAAGAGTGATCGCGATTTGTTGTTGGTGAAGGTGATGCCTCATATTGCTGGTTAGGATATGGACATGACACACCTAAACCGACAGACCCTGCAACCTGAGATGGGTGGACCTGTTCACTGTTGTCTCCATTAGATGTTGGTCTAAATCTTGGCGGTAGCAATGACTTTCTTTTTTTGGGTGGCATAATTTAAACCTGAAATTCAAAGAAATTGAATATACTTCTTGAAATCGAATTATATAATTATATTAAAGAATACGTAACATTAGTACATCATTGCAATAATAAAACATTTTGGTTTTGAGATAATAATACATACACAATTTAATCGCTATCATCACTTAATTGCACATCAAAATCATCATCTGTTTCTGAATATTCAGAATTAAATTCAGACTCATCTTCAGAATTCTGTCCATCTATGGATTCCTCATCATCTCCAGATAAAATTTTCATAAATTCATTATTTGGATGATTTAAAATTTCATTATCAAAACATGCATTTATTTCATGTACATCCGGTTCTTCTTCCTGAAATGCTTCACTTTCTTTTGTCTTGCTTTCTCCCTTTGCATGTCCATGAAAAACCCCTCTTGGTTTAACTTTGCAGACGGCTAACCAATCTGACTTATCCCTTCTTAAGCTGGGATAAGGGACAAAATACACCTAGGTCGCTTGCATTGCTAACACGAATGGTTCAAAATGCTTAAATCTTCTCCGTTGGTTGATTTTAGTGAGATTATATCGGCTATGTACTTTCTTTCCGACGTTAGGAGTTGGATCAAACCACTCACACTTAAAAAGTATACACCATTTTATTGGCAATGCAGGATATTCTATTTCAAGTATCTCAATTATTTTGCCAAAATAATCTATTAGCTCCCCTTGTATGCAAACCCCACTATTTACTATTGCCATGCTATGTCCATGCTTTTCTGTATGAAATTTATATCCATTAACGAAATAGACAGGATATGATTTAACAGTTCGCAATGGCCCTTTAGCAAGATCACATATGAGCCTGTTTTCTATTCTATTTTCAAAAGCCTAGAAATGAAAAAAAAAATTTTAATCAATACATATAATATTTTGTAAGTTTTACAGTAATTGCAAGCATTCAATTTTATTGCACTTTACAGACTTACATAATTTGCAAACCATCGTGGAAAGTTTTTATCCACTTCTTTATTGATGTCATGTTGTGAGTTTCCTGGCATTAGCTCGTTTAACAACCCCTCGTATTCACTAAGAACATTATATGTTAGTCTTAGCTATAAACTCCAATCATCTAGAAAAATAATTTAGCCAATTTCAACTATAACATAAACTTACTGCACAAAAGGTCGAATTTCTTCGCAATTCAATAAAATGTAACCATGTGCAGCCTCCATTTCTTTGTCTGTTAACATTCTTCTTGTTGAGTGTCCATGTGTTCGGCCAGGATATTTGAAAATAGATAAGTTATCATCACCAATCCGCTCACCCCCATCATCATTACGAGGAACTTTTCTTTCTCGAGTGATCACATGAGGCTCAAAATAATGTGAACAAAATGTACTTGTTTCCTCCACTAAATACGCATTGCATATAGAGCCTTCAACTCTAGCCTTATTTTTAACATTTTTCTTCAAGTGATGCAAATTCCTACATTATAATTAGGGTAATTATATTAACTAATTTGGTGTAGAACTATAAAATTTTTAGCAAGTTTTGATATAAAAGTAAAATTACCTCTCAAATGGATACATCCATCGATATTGAACTGGACCAGCAAGTTTTACCTCGTGTACTAAATGTACAGGTAGATGCTCCATACAATCAAAGAAACTGGGTGGAAAAATAGTCTCTAATTTGCACAAGATAACCGGAATGTCCCTTTCTAATCTTTCCATATCAGACAACTGTAATTCAGAAGCTGTTAAGGTTTTGAAAAATAAACTTAATTCTGTTATAGCTTCCCAAACATTATTCGGTAAGAGCTCCCGAAATGCAATTGGAATGAGCCTCTGCATAAATGCATGACAATCATGACTTTTCATTCCAAATAATTTGTACTTCCTCATATCAACACACCTTGCCAAGTTTGAAACATATCCATCTGGAAACTTTAGGCTTCTCAACCATTCACACAAAGTTTGCTTTTGTTTTTTATCCAAAGTGTAACATGCTTTTGGATATTTTCCTATATTTGGATCTTTATCTAACTTGCTTCTTCTACAGAAAATTTTCAAATCGGCTCTTGATTTTGCATTATCCTTGGTCCTCCCTTCAATGTTCATGATTGTGTTGAAAAGATTGTCAAAAATATTTTTTTCAATATGCATAACATCTAGATTGTGTCATATCAAATTAGTTCTCCAATATGGCAAATCCCAAAATATACTCCGTTTTCTCCAACCGAAGTTTTGACTTATATTACTATTAACCTCTTCACTTTCAAGTTCTGTAACTTTTAGTAACCCTAACTGATCAATCTCCCGCAATATATCATCACCAGATTTATTAAGGGGAGGAGGTGTTTGTACAATCCTGTTCTTAATGAATTTTTGTTTATTGCGTCTGAATGGATGATCTAGAGGAAGAAATTTTCTATGATTGTCAAACCATGATGTTTTGCCCCCGTTAGGAAGATGAAATTTATCAGAATTATTGCCACAGTAAGGGCAAGCCAATTTCCCTGCTGTGCTCCATCCAGACAACATAGCATATGCAGGAAAATCACTAATAGTCCACATCAAAGCTGCTTTCATCTTAAATTTTTTTTTAAGAGACACATCATATGTTTCAACCCTGAATTTCCAAAGATGATTCAATTTAGCTATCAATGGTTGCAAAAACACATCAATTTTATGCTTTGGATTTTTAGGCCCTGGTACAATGACTGTCAAGAACATGTATGCCTTGTCCATACACATCCATGGCGGTAAATTATATGGAGTAATTATGATTGGCCATGATGAATATTATTCGCCCAACTGACCAAAAGGTTGAAAGCCATCTGTCGATAATCCCAACCTGACATTTCGATTTTCTGCTGCAAACTCAGTATGTGTGTCATTGAAATGTTTCCATGCGAGCCCATCCGATGGATGGGTCATACTTTCATGATTCTGTTCATGTTCATTATGCCATCTCATGTGGGCTGCAGTAACATCAGAGGCATACAGTCTTTGAAGTCTTGGAGTTAGCGGAAAATAAAACATCCGCTTCCAAGGAACTAGTTTTTGCTTTCTAGTACGCATTCTTGGTTTGAACCTAGGTTGGCTATAGTATTTGCACTCTTCTAATTCCATATTTTCTCCCCAAAACAACATACATCCCAATCTGCAACAATCTATTCGTTCAACGGGTAAACCAAGACCTCGAATAAGCTTCTTTATTTCATAAAAATTCTCAACCATTTTATGATTAGGAGGCAATGACTCATTGTACCATGTAAGAATTTTATCTAAACTTTGTTCAGAAATATGACCTTCAGACTTTATGTTCAATATTCGGGCAATGGTAGACAGTTAAGTCATTTCTTCACAGTTTGGCCATAATTCTTGGTCAGCTGACTATAGTAAGTCAAAAAATCTTTTTGCATATGGGTTTGGTTCCTCTTCACTATTCTACATATTTTCTTTAAGGAATAACCAGCTGCATCATAAACCATTTGTGCGTAAATATTTTCATTTACATCCACATTATTTGGTCGAATACTAGCTCCTCCTGCAAATCCATCTATATTTACTGCTGATGACGCTTGATTACCCCTTGAGGTGCTACAAATTATTGGCTCCCCATGCTGTGTCCATTGAAAATAATTTGGAACAAACCCTTTTTTTAACAAATGTAGATGCACTTCTTCAATAGGGAGGAAACAAATATGTTTGCACTTTTTACATGGACATCTGATTTTTGGACCATCCATATATGCAGGCTGCAAACTTGCATATTCAATGAATGATTGAACTCCCTCAGCAAACTCAATATTAATGAGACCATCTGGCATTAATCGCCTATACATCCAAGATCTATCAACATTACTCATGTTTCCGTAACTGTTATTCAAATAAGGTAATTTCATAATTAGATTTATGGGTTAAATAAATAGGAAAGGTTTATCAATGTTTGCAATTCAGAATTACCATGAAAAAAGTATCATGACATAAAATTAACTTGTATCAAGGTACGTGGCACTCAACCATGATAACAGCCTATATACCTTGATACAACAGTCATACAAAAGAAGTATTTTATGTTATTTTATAATGGATTTTTAGCAAACCCAAATATGCAAGTATATATTTGGATCCTACTCCTAACATAGGAACAAAACACTTCAAAATTACCATGAAAAAAACATCATGACATAAAATTAACTTGCATCAAGGTACGTGGCACTCAACCATGATAACCGAGTTACCTTTTGGAAACCAGTAGCCCGCGGGTCAAATTGTTTCAGCCTATATACCTTGATACAACAGTCATACAAAAGAAGTATTTTATGTTATTTTATAATGGATTTTCAGCATACCCAAATATGCAAGTATATATTTGGATCCTACTCCTAACATAGGAACAAAACACTTTAGAATTACCATGAAAAAAACATCATGACATAAAATTAACTTGCATCAAGGTACGTAGCACTCAACCATGATAACCGAGTTATCCTTTGGAAACCAGTAGCCCGCAGGTCGAATCATTTCAGCCTATATACCTTGATACAACAATCATACAAAAGAAGTATTTTATGTTATTTTATAATGGATTTTCAGCAAACCCAAATATGCAAGTATATATTTGGATCCTACTCCTAACATAGGAACAAAACACTTTAGAATTACCATGAAAAAAATATCATGACATAAAATTAACTTGCATCAAGGTACGTGGCACTCAACCATGATAATCGAGTTATCCTTTGGAAACCAGTAGCCCGCAGGTCGAATCGTTTCAACCTATATACCTTGATACAACAGTCATACAAAAGAAGTATTTTATGTTATTTTATAATGGATTTTCAGCAAACCCAAATATGCAAGTATATATTTGGATCCTACTCCTAACATAGGAACAAAACACTTCAAAATTATCATGAAAAAAGCATTATGACATAAAATTAACTTGCATCAAGGTACGTGGCACTTAACCATGATAACCGAGTTATCCTTTGGAAACCAGTAGCCCGCAGGTCGAATCGTTTTAGCCTATATACCTTGATACAACAATGATACAAAAGAAGTATTTTATATTATTTTATAATGGATTTGCATAAACAGAGCTTGTTTTCGAAGTCGCAAAAAAGTCATATGCATATATATAAGATAATGTTCATTTTAACGGTGTTTTTATATGCTTTTGATTTTATTTATGAGAAGAGAATAGTACAGTCAACAAAAAAAAGATCCCAAAAATGAAATAAAATGGATTCAACAGCCTGAAAAAAGGCAAAATACCCAAGGCAAATGCATCAAGGAAAACAGAACTAAAAGGATGAGTCCCAAAAAAGCCAGATCATAATTAGAAAAACTAGACTAGAAAAATAAACAAAGTTTAAAACTATCAAAGTAAAATAACAACTCAAAAACCTGACAGCGGAGAGACCCTCCAAATAGCAATAACCCACGAAGAGCACAAGGACGGATCAAAAATGAAGACAACTATATATCAACCTTTGTCAAAATAGCTAGCTGGAGAAAGAAATAACAGACAGCAAAGCTAAGCAAGTTAGGCGAGAGCAATATAAGAAGGGAAAAGAACACAAAAGACCATATAAGATCAAGTAAAGGATCAGCCTTCTATTTCAAAAAAAATAAGAATTGACAAAATGCTTAGAATATAATATACCTAAATCGTATGGTATGTACAATAGAATCAGCTAGCCTCCTTGAAGGAATAGTTGTTCCACTTTAAAAGCAATACAGTAAATAGAAATGGATACACACAGACGTGAGCTTTATACAATTCAATGAAGCAAGAGCTCTTGTGTAAGGTTTTATTTCTTTGCAACAACACAAATTTACAATTCAATGTATTATTTACATTCTGCTTTTCTATTCCCTTATAATTATATGTTTGATAAATCATTTTCACACATACATTTTAATGAATTAATTAAATTGAACTCAGGCCTAATTTGATACAATACCAATTAATCATATCAAAAACCTAACACCGTGCTCAAATACCTTGACGATAGTAGTTCTACATTGAATTTAACAAAGCATAAACAACGCAAGATTACCAACACGACTATATATATATATATATATATATATCAAAGAAAATACATATATATGTTCACATATTGATAATTCCATCTTAAGTACACATAAATACATATTAAATAACCAATCTAAGTGTTGGACACTTTATAACCAAATATTCAGTTTAGTACTACTTGAATTCTAATTACCATAAACTTACAAGCATACTCATTTAAGCATTAATTATGACTATTCAATGTCAAATTAACAAAGCATTAGCATCTAAAGATCTCTAACCATAATTACATTTATATTTCAAGACGAAATTTCGCATGCACCTACATTTTACTAATTCAAATTCTAACTTTTTTTCTAATCTGTTTACTTGTGCTATTTCTCACTGTTAGATTACTTTAGTAGGCTTATTATTCATTATATTTAGAAATTTTAAACTAATTTTATCAAACAAAATTATATCATGCCATAATCTATACCTTAAATGTAAATAATTATAATAATAACAATAACAATTGAGGAAAAATAAGGTTAGTGGCTACAAACCTCAATGGGTGGCAAAATCAACCTCAATCTTCCAAAAGAAATCTTCAAAAAAAAAATCCAGCTAATCTCCTATTTCTTTACCCTTCTGCTTCTTCTTCAAATTCGCTTATTCTTTATAAGCACATTTATCGATTTAAACCAAATAACTCTAATGAATACAAGAAATATAAATTTAAGAGAAATTTAAGTGATAATATGCATAAAATTAAAGCTTAATTTAAAATTGAATCCCCAAAATAATAATAGTAATAAAAAAATTAGATCACAATCCTTAGCCCCCAATATATTTTCTTCTCTCTTTCTTCTTAGTTTTCAGATTTTTAGAAATTAAAGACTTACCTTTCAGCAGTCGTTTATAGAGGAAGGTCTGGTGGAGCTTCGGTGGTCGACGGCGCAAAGGAGGTCTAACGGGTTAGGCTGCCAAAAGAGAAAATGCAGCAGCCACCCATGGGATCTGATAAAGAAAGGATGGAAAGTAGATATTAGTTTAGGTTGGGATTCGTCAACAATTTGTATTATGTGCAAAGTGTCCTATAGCAGAAGAAATCATAGATCGCAAATCAGACATTGACTTGGAAAAATAAAATGAACAGAAAATAGTTATTGTAAGTATTTCATGATTGCTGACATATAATTTTTGATTCATGAGATGATAATCACTATGCATAATAAATTATATTGTAAGATGAATGAATTTATCATCTGAGTGCAGATCAAGATCAAAGATATAAATAACTACCTTAGTTTAGAAAAAAAATGCAGAAAAGAAAGTAAAACTAAAGAATTGGGTATGAAAAGTTGAAGAAGCATAAATGCGCATGATCAAGAAATGGATAATAAAGAAAATGAACAACTTTCTATAATAACCCCTTTCTGATATTATTCTCTGCCATATATAGAATTCATAGAATTAAAGAAAAAAGGCATAGAAGAAAAGTTAAAAAGATGGATGTTCTTCTGACCTTTAAGAGAGTTATGAGTTGAAGAAGTTGAGGAGAATGAAAGAATTAATATGAAGAGAAAAGGCAACGGTTTCTTTGTAATTGCACCAAAGAAATTAAGCTCTTAGAAGCTAAAAGCCAGATACTGTTAAGCTTTGTTTGTTAAAAGGAGACGTTGCCTTTACATTCTCCATCAGTATACACTGCACAAGAAGAAAATTAAATAAATCAAAATATTCTTTCTTTCTTTCTCTCTCTCACACAAAACACAGAAACTAAAGTGCTATTGTTGCATCTGCGGTTTGAGGCATGCCAAACAAATCCCAGTCCCTTAGCCAATTCAATTTAAGTTTTGTGAAATAGATGCCCAAGACAGTTGTCTAGCTGAGCAACCTATATAAAATATTATTTATTTCTTATTGTTATTATTATTAATTTTAATATATATATATATATATATATATAAAAATTGTTGAGGATCACAAGAAGGTACTTGTATTGCTCCAGACAATCATAAAAGAAAACAGCTTAGCCTGTTATTTATTAAGATGAATCACATGCAACCAAGTTGTCTCGGTTTTCTATATACATATATTTACTTTTCAGATGGAAGCAATGTTGGTGCCGACTCTTACCGCCAAGTCATGGGAGAAGAAAAACATGACCATGTGCGAATGTATGGGTTAGGTGTTTGCCCTACTAAGCTTTAAGGCTGGAAACCTAGCCGCAGTAGTATTGCGAGGATTGCCTCATTTGCCAAAAAATCAGCTAATGAGGAGGTAGGAAAGATGATGAGTAAAATGGAGGCCATGGAGTAGAAGTATGCCAGCTTGGAAGCCCAGATAGTTAATATGACTTCAAATATGCAAAATCTCATGGACTGGTGCTTTCAAACTTTATTTTCCTATTAAAGATTAAATTGGGTTGTGATACTGGCCTCAGTAACTCTCGCAGTGAATGATCTCAACTCATTAGAGGCTCTTTATTTGTGATTGATTACTTCTTGATGAGCTACTTCTTGGTGAAATGACAAATCAAATGGGAAGACAGAAATATAGTGTTAAATTACTTTATTTAATTTGGTTAGCTATAAAAAATAATTGTAGTCATTTCAGCCCTTTTAGTGGTTAGTTGAATAATAATTTGCCAATTCTAAAAGCACACCACACACTCAATATTCAACAAAGAGAAGCTCAAATTTTTACCTCGCACACATGTATCTATTGGAAGGTACACAACAAAAAAACTGCCAATTAGCGACGGCACAGTTTCCGTCGCTAATTTGCGACGGATTAGCAACTATTTTATAAATCCGTCGTGATAAGGATATTTTCTATTTTTTTTTTGACGAAATAGCGACGGAATGAATAAACAGTCGCTAATTATTGATGGGAAGTATATGCGCCATTTTTTGCGACGGAATATATCCGTCGCTAAATTTTATAATTTTTTATTCATAAATTAGTTCCAGAAAATTTAGCGACGGAAATTTTAGTCGCTAATTTTGGAGGGAAAATATAGCGCCTTTTTTGCAACGAAAATTTTCTGTCGCTAATAGTAATTTGTTACAGTAATACAATTAGCGACGGAAGTATTTAGTCGCTAATCCGTCGCAAATAAATTAAGAAATATTTTTTTTAATTTCACTCACATGATTTATGTATAGTTTTAAGTAATTTTAATATAGATCATATGAAATAAATATTTTATTTTGTAACAGAGAATTAGAAATTATTTTATAAGTTGATAATAATTTTTTATCAATTATACCAAAATCTAAAGTTATTTATTTAGAAAACTTATATTTTTAATAATAATAATAAACTAATTGTTACGATTATTATATATTTGCTTCTTCAAGATTAAAAAAATAAATATTTATAAAATAGTAATATAAAATTTATTATTTCATTCAAAATAATAATAAAAAAATTTATAATTAATTTTTATTTTATAAAATTTAAATCAAATATTAAATTATTAGAAATTCTATTGATTTCTTTTTCAATTATCCCCAAATATAAACTTATTTATTTAAAAAAATTACATTTTAATAATAATAATAATAATAAAGTAATTGTTATAAGTATTATATAGTCATATTATGAAAAATAATAAATATAAATATTTATATAATAATAATATAAAGTTTATTATTTCATTTAAAATGATTATGAAAAATTTATAATTTATTTTTATTTTGTTAAAATTTTGAGCAAATTTTAAATTATTAAAAAATTTAAAATATATATTTATAAAATTATCCTTGAATACAAGGATAAAATGATGAAATTTGATAGGGGCATTTTAGTAATTTCAAAAATTTACCCTACATATAAAAATAACATTTTCTCTTCCCTCATATCTCTCCACCGTTTCAATTTAATGCGTATATGATTTTAAGCTTAATTTATTATTTAGTTGAATAAGACAATAGAGTTCAATCAAAGACTTAAACTTATACAAGTCAAAATGAATAAATTTTCTAATACACACACACACACACACACACACACTTTTCAATTTTGTTTCTATTATTTTTCAAAATATTCAAAGCTCCATCTAAACTCATCCTTACCATTTAACTTCACTACCGCGGTTACCTAATTGAGTGGTATGGAAGACTGAGAAAACTTACTGATTTGAAAATGGAGAAATGGCTTTGAAATTCTAAACATGGCCAGATTAATAAATAAGTTAAGATATTATCTGATAAATCCAAATATATAGTCTATTTGAATCTGCATGTTTACGGTTTGGTTGGATCTTTAAAGACAAATTGAACAGCTTTTATGCGAAATTGTGTAAATAAAGATTCAACGGTTAAGTATTTGCCGTTAGATCAGCCTAATTTTTGGTGAGTACGTTCAAAACTCCTTGTTGTTAAATTTGAACGGTGAAGATTAATTTTTAAGATATGTAAGTTCAGTTTTTATTGCAAAAAAGAGGTTGTTTTCTGAATTTTTTACGTAATGATAAGTTTTATATACGAAGACAATCGGAAAATCATTTACCGTTAGATTGGCCTGAATTTTGGTGAGTATATTTGAAACTCTTTGTTGTTAATTTTGGATGGTGAAGATTAGTTTTTAAGATCTGTAAGTTCAGTTTTTGTTGCAAAAAAGAGGCTGTTTTTTGAATTTTTTACGTAATGATAAGTTTTATATACGAAGACAATCGGAAAATCATTTACCGTTAGATTGGCCTGATTTTTGGTGAGTACATTGGAAACTCCTTTTCGTTAATTTTGGATGGTGAAGATTAGTTTTTAAGATCTGTAAGTTCAATATTTATTGCAAAAAAGAGGCTGTTTTCTGGATTTTTTACGTAATGATAAGTTTTATATACGAAGACAATCGGAAAATCATTTACCGTTAGATTGGCTTGATTTTTGGTGAGTACATTTGAAACTCTTTGTTGTTAATTTTGGACGGTGAAGATTAGTTTTTAAGATCTGTAAGTTCAGTTTTTGTTGCAAAAAAGAGGCTATTTTCTGGATTTTTTACATAATGACCAATTTTGTATGTGAAGACAATCAAAAAATCATTTGCCGTTAGATTGGCCTAATTTTTGGTGAGTACGTTAGAAACTCCTTTTTGTTAATTTTGAATGGTGAAGATTAGGTTTTAAGGTCTGTGAGTTTGGTTTTTGTTGCAAAAAAGAGGTTATTTTCTAGCATAATATGTAATGACCAGTTTTGTATACGAAGACGATCAGAAAATTATTTGCTGTTAGATTGGCCTTATTTTTGGTGAGTACGTTCAAAATTCCTTGTTGTTAATTTTGAACGGTGAAAATTAATTTTTAAGATCTGTAAGTTAAGCTTTTGTTGCAAAAAAGAGGTTGTTGAATCTTTTTGGGTAAATTTTATTTTTATTTGGAGTATAAGTAAAGACGTTTCTATATATTCCTATACTTTATAGAAGCTTTAGTTTTCTATAATTTTTGTTAATCTAAAACATGGATTATTATACCAGTGATGTTTTTTTCAGTAGAGCAGAAACGAGAGAGATTTGAAGTGAGTTCAATATGTGAATACTTGATCTGTTTTTTGAACTTATTTACATTATGCAGATTGATAAAAATAAAGATTTGTAAAATAATAAAATAAAATTTATTATCTCATTTAAAATAATTCTAAAAAATTTAATAATTTATTTTAATTTTGTTAAAATTTTGATCAAATATTAATTATTAGAAATTTAATTTATATGTTTACCAAATAAATAAATTAATTAATATATAATAATCATTTAAATAATACTAATAATAATAATGATTTAAAAAAAGAGAAACCGGCCATAAGTGATAAAATGATATGATGATATGAGGTAGGAAAGAAAAAATAAAAAGAAGACAACAAGAGGGAAGAGGGAGGAGGGAGGAATGTCGGGAAATGGTGGAAACGAGCCACCGGTGCCGGCGTCAGCCAACCTCGCTCCACCATCGACTGCCGTTTGTCGCCGCTCAGGGTTGGCTTCGTCATCATTACGGTCGTCAGAGGCGTGGCTGTCTCCCCTCCGCCGTTCTCCTCCTTAAACCGGACATTTATTCCTTTTTTTCGGTGAGTCACGGCGGCAGATGACTATATGACCACCACCGGATGACTTCTAGTGGCAAGGTGTATCTTTCAGTGCCCTCCGTCACTCCTCACTCACCGGCGATTGACAGATCGGAGAAAGAAAGTCTCCGACTGTTTTCGTTAGATTCCGGCCAACCATGGCAGCGCTTGAGCGCGTGATGACCTGAAACGAAACCTGGCGATCTCGATCTTCGAGGATGCAGTGTCAGATCATCTCCGACGATTCTCTGAAGAATCTCCGGTGACCGGTCAGATCATCTCCGGCGATCTTCTGGATGCTGCCTTCGCTGATTTGTCCTCTGTACTCAAATCATGTGGCAATGTTTAGGATAAGATATACAGGTAATTATCTCATTTAGCTATGTTTCTGCTTTATTTTGTTTTGTTCTTTCTACTGCTGCTTATAGATCAAGGTTTGATTTACATTCTTGGAGCTGATTTAGCTAAGGTATGGTCACGTCTTTATGTTGTTAAACAATGAAAATGGCTGTTGAATTGTGGTTGCATGGGATTTTTCTGGTATTCAAATGTGATTGTCTAGCTGTTCAAAGGAATTATAAGTGGAAAGAAATCATTATATATATCACATTGATGTCCAAGATCAAGTATAAAAGAAAACTTTAAAATTAACTTCCATCTTCCACAACACTAACCATTTACTGTCAAAGTTTGCATTTTTATTTCCCTGAATGCTCATTATTAATTGCTGTTTCACCGTGTTTAAGATCTGTTGCTGTTTAGCTTTAGCTTAGTTAAGGAAATTAGAGGCTGAAATTTGGATTACTATAAAATTCTTCATTAATTGTGAGAATCAGGGAATAGTTTAATGTTTTGATTATGGGTATAGATATATATTTATTTATTTTGTTAAAAGGGGTTCAGCTTTTAAGTAATGTTAAGTACTGTTTAGTTTGGTTAAATTAACTTCTCTTTTAGATTGATTAAGTGCTTTATTTTCAACTTTCATAGTATTGGAGGTCCATCATTTTTCTAAATTCAGAAATCTATGCATATATTTTGGGAATTTAATTTTCGTTATAACACATTAAGCGCTTGTGCGGATAGTTTAGATTGTATTTTTATTTTGGATTTTGGTGTGCTTATTGCTTTATTAATTGACATCTATAATTTGTATATATCTATTGTTAATGTTGCTGGTGTGTGTGTGTGTGTGGTGTGCGTGCATGCGGGTAAAAAAAATTAGTTTTGTCAGTTGATGGAGAATTGATTAAATATAATTAGTTATAATTAGTTTTGTCAGTTACCCAAATAAATTTTACTTTATGATGTGTTGCTACTTGCTAGCTATTGGTCCAGTAACTTAGATTTTTTTTAGCATGATGTCAAATGTGATAACTCCTAGACTTTGTAAAATTGTTTTAAAGCTCATATTGGAACCTGAACTTAAATTTAGAATAGCAAATCATGCTACGGTCATTATTTGCATCTATATAATCAATGTTCTCCGGTCTTCATGTTTAAGTGTCTGATCAAATGTTTATATACTTAGTACATTCGTATCTTGAATCCGATGATGCTTAAATTATTTCATAATTTCATATTCTGTGAATTTTTTTTGCACCAAGTTGAGTTTGCACTTTGTACCATGTTTGCTCTTGCCAATAATTTATTAATTTTAATTTATTAATTGATTATTTGATATTGATTACAAGCAGCTCCTCTTTGCTAGCAAATACTGTTTTGAGCCGTAGAGTATGGTATGATAATCTGGTCTAGATATTAAACATTTGGAATGATTTTTGACTAAACTTATGAAACAAATATAAATTTTATATGCCATGATAAGATAATAATTCTTTTCTAAATTAACTAGCTAGTCTTGATTCTTCTTTCATTTACACTTACAAGAAAACATTTTGTATGAAGATAGAAAAAAAAATAAGTAAGAAAAATTATGAACCAATGAAATGCAGGTGAAAGGCATTGAGTGAGTTATGGAAACTAATTGGATAAAAAGATTTTACAAGTATTTCAAATGAACAAATAGAAGAAATTTGAAAATGGAAAAAACTTGGATATAATGGTTAGATTCTAAAAAATTTCAATGCTAATTGGATTTGAATTTCAACCGTACACCTGTGCTGTCGGAACTTTTTAAATAATATAAAATATCACTGAATTTCCCTTTGGATTCAAATCTGTAAAATCCATCCTGTTTAGGGGCAAAAAGAAAAGATGGTGGTGTTGGGTTGAGTGTGCATTCTTTAGTTCACCCTAGTCTGTGCCCACTCTTCTTTCTGTTTGCTTTTTTGTATTTTGGTATTTTCTGTTTCTAACAAAAAATGAACTTTTACTCAATATGCTTTTTGGATGAGTGATGTTTTTGATAATTTAAGTTCTTTCATCAGTTCTCCGGCTCTTGATCTTCAGATAACTTATGCTTAGTTCTTGCTTTGTTTCTTTTTCTTTTTTGGTTTCTTTTAGTGTGAAGGTACCATATGCTGAATATTTGTGAATAATTGAATGTATTGAAGATCTAAACTATATAATATGCATTGTGCTTTTTATTTTCAGATTATTTGTTAATTAGAAGTTGGAATTGGTGTTATAGAAAGTTCATCTTAATTTGATTTCACGGTGTAATATCTATTCACGGTGGTAAATGGGATTTGCATCGCTGTTATCCAGTTTAGGGAAGGACCTGCTACCAACTTAGATGGTGAGTCCGGCCAAACTGGCATTTGCTGTTATCCAACATTTTTTTTCTGAATTTTAACAAGAGGAAATTGGCATTCGTTGCCTCTCCAAGCATGTAAAATAGCTTGGATACTTGATGTAAATATAAATCTTCACTATTACTATATATATATGTGATTTAGTTCTTTTCTTTCCATGTATAAATTGTTATTTACAGAAGTTGCATATTTGACAGGGAGTTAGTTGATTATTCATAGAATCATGAAGCAAAAAGATGGGAAATTGCCAAATCAACCTGATAAAATGCCAAAGACCAGGAATAATTAACAACTCAATAAATCTTTTATCCCAAATAACACTTGAAATTTTGATAATTGTCACTAGTTAGATATGTTTTCTTTTTTATATTAAACAAGTTAAATTCAGCAATTATGCTTTATAATTACAGGATCAGCCTTTGGAACCAGAGAGAACAGGCAATTCACCTTTACAGGACCGATCAATTTACGTGCTGGAACAAATACCGGTTAGTTCCCTTCTAATTCCTCAATCACAATGCTAATGACTTAAACTTATCTAGAGGACAATAGTTCAAAAAATATTTCCACTATTGACTAATTTCTTCATTGTTCAAGAATGTTGGATTACACTATGAGACATGGGAAACTGTCCAGCCGCCACATTTGTCTTCTTCATCGAAACTTGTTCTCTTGGTCTTAGTTGTTAAGCTCAGAGACGTCAAGTCGTCCTGAATTGTTAGCACCACCTGAGATTTTTTATGATGACACTGAAGCTCGCAAATACACTTCTTCTTCTCGTATAATCGAGATTCAGGTGTTTTAATAAATGTTACACACAAATCATTTATCAATGTAGAGAATTATATACACTGAGGGATTCTAGTTATTTTGGACATTGTTTTTATACAGATTGGTCAGCTATCAACTGTGCCACCTAAACAAAGAACACCAGAAGCCTTGGTCTTCTTCCGTCAAGTGAAGGCAGTTGGGTAACTACTGTTAGAGCATTAGGGTAATGTTTCCTAATATTGGCAGCATTAGTTAAATTTTTGCATTCTTGGATTGTTTGGGTTTGTCATTTGTTAGTTGGAAGTGAAAATCTGCAAACATAAAAGTGAAAATTTCTTCCACTTCACAAAATCCTCGACTTGTTTATGGGTATAAGATGTCTAGGGTCTATATCCATTAGTTATTACATACTTATTTGCATTATTCACTAAAATGCAACTTCTTTAAGGGTTAGAGAAGTGTTGTGGCCACCGCTTCCTAGGTATTTTTTTGAACTACTATAGTGGTTTTTATCAGCTAATAGGTTGGGGAAGTGTTGTGGCCACCACTTCCTGAGTGCTGTCACAGTTTGTGAATGTCTGGACAAATGTTTCACAACCAGAGTTGAAATATAAATGAAAAATTAGTAAACCAAAGTCCTGTTTAGGAATCTTTATCAGTTAAAGGTATTTTCATTTGTTCTTGTTGGCGCTATATGCTCTTTGAAATTTCCTGTATGGCTGGTGATGGATTATTTTTTTTCATTAGGTCTCTGCCCAGTGAACCAGCATAACTGGAATGAAGCAATATCAAGGAAGGCGACCTAATGCTTTTGGATTTAGATCCTGAAGGCCTTTCATGCCATTATTTTATTTGGATGACTTTCTTATTTGGATTTATTATTTTATTTAGATGAAATTGTTGGTGTTATTTAGGATGATATTATTAGTATTTTTTGTACTCTTAAGAGAGATTGATAAAATTATGTACGATTTCAATTACTTATATATATATATGTGTGTGTTTTGGAACATATTATGCTTTGGAATAAATATATATATATATATATATATATGTGTGTACGTGTACTGTCATTATTGTATACAGGTTGAAAAATTAATAAATACAACAAAAAAAATTTCATTATGCTATAATTCAAATATAGCAAAAGAAAAAAATTAAATTATGCAATAATTTAGCGACGGATATGCGACAGAAAATTGTCGCTAATATGTAATAAATATAATTTCGGAAATAATTAGCAACAAATTTTCGTCGCTAAATTTTACACTAAATTTTTATTTAGCGACGGAAAATTTAGTCGTTAAATATTATTATTATAATTCGGCGACTAATTAGGAATATAAATTAGCGACGAAAAAAAATATTTGCGACGAAATGTTTCGTCGCTAAATTAGCGACTGAATTTAAAATCCGTCACTAATATATTAGCGACTGGCCTATTAGCGACTGTTCGTCGCGGCGTCGCTAATTTTAATTAGCGACGGAAAATAATCAGCAGTTTTTTTGTAGTGGTAGATTGTCAGATTCACACAACAGAGGATCTAAGTTGCGGAGACTTTACTACTGTTCAATAGATGATAAAATAATACAACCCTAAAATAGTTAATATACTTGAATATGGGGTTAGAGTGTGTTATGGCAGGGAGGAAAAAAAATTAGAAGCCATTAAAGCTCAATAACCGTACATATAATTCAAAAGCAAAAGAACATAATTGCAAATGAAATAATCAATAATAATTATATGAATAGCAAGCTTTTTTAGATGATTTTAACAATTCAGCTCTTGGAAATCTTACAAACTTCACAAAGCTTTCGTAAGTGGCGAGTTACATATATATTAAGAAATTAAGAAAAGAAAAATCATACCCGAAATTTGTCGTCTGTGGCAAGTTGCAGCAAGGTCTGCCGTCGACTTACTTGCTGGAGAGAGAGACAGAGCGGCGGTGTGCGAGGGAGGAGCCGTCGACTGCTTCTTTAGAGAGAAAGAGAGAATGAAGGCGGTGTGAGGGAATTAGAGATGAAAACCTAGGGTTTTCGCGTTTTATAGTTCTAACAAAGATTAAATTACTTAAATTCCCCTAGTTTAGCAACGAAATCCTAATTCCATTGCTATTTAGCAATGGAATATAAATTCGGTTGCTAATTACCAATGAAAATAAAATTCCGTTGCTATTTTAGCAACCGAAATCAGATTCTGTTGCTAAATAGCAACCGAATTTAATTCGGTTGCTAACTTTCGTTGAAAGTGCAATTTAGCAACGGATAAAAATTCCGTTGCTAAATAGCAACCGAATTCATATTCCGTTGCTATTTAGCAACCGAAATAAATTTCCATTGCTAAATAGCAACCGAATATAATTCGGTTGCTAACTTTCTTTGAAAGTGAAATTTAGCAATGGAAAATAAATTTCGTTGCTAATTTAGCAACCGAATTTAATTCTGTCGCTAAAATAGCAACGGAATTAATTTCGGTTGCTAAAATAACAACGGAATACAAATTCCGTTGCTATTTTCTGTCCCAAAATTTATCTGCCATTTTTTGCCGAGTTAATTAGCAACGGAATTAAAATTCCGTTGCTAATTTTCTTTGCTAAATATTGGCGCCATAAATTCCCTCCACTTTTAGCAACGGAAGCTAACCAAATTTTTTTCGGTTGCTAATTTTATAAAATTCAACCAATTTTAGCAACGAAAACTATTTTCCGTTGCTATTTAGCAACGGAATAGTCTTTCCGTTGCTAAATTAGCAACGGAATCAATTCCTTTGCTATTTTTTCGTTGTTATTTCAAGAATTTCTTGTAGTGTTAACCAACATGCTTTTAGGAGTAAGATCTCTTTGGTCCACAGTGGAGTTGCCATTATGATGCACGCCAGAGCCACACTCAATTTCAAGTTTGCTTTTAGAGGTCCGCTTTTAGGGTCTGAGATCGAAAGAGACTCACTTAACTGGTGAGATTTTCAGCAGTAGGAGGAAGTATGTTGCAAAAATACAAGAGCTTCAAGATTAATTTGCATGATATGGATTATGGAGAATATTTGTGTAATAATGTCATAATACGGGACTTTGTTACTATGGTGATGTTTCTAAAATAATATCTTCCTGGTGGTTTAAAGTCTTGTAATAAAATGGCTTAATATATATGGAGTTCTATGTACTTGCTATCTTCTTTCCTCTAATTTAAATTTTAAATCGCTATGCTATTTGTATTATAAATGAGATAAGGTTATTTTTGTGCTTAAATTTTTAAAATGTGTGTATGTGTCTATATATATATATATATATATATATATATATATATATATATATATATATATATATATTCAGTTTTGGCATTAAATCGCATTCTCCTATTGTTATTTTATGCATCCTCCTATTGGTTATGTGTTACATAAAGTCTGCGGATTGTTGAATTTGATAATGATTGATTCTAAAGTATTGCCTATGTTGTATTCTCCTATTGGTTACTTCGTGTTATTAAAGTCTACAGTGAGTTGAATTTAAACAGAAATGGACTTCTTATTTTAGAGAAGCAATTGTTCTAAAAATTTAATCGTATTTCTCCTTTAACGAAAACAATTTAATCGTATTTAAAGAAAATTCTGAACCAGTATATTGAAAATTTTAGTAGCATTTTGTCCCAGTTTATTACATAAATCTCACTCCAAAGTAAAGATTTACTCCTCTCTAGCTGCTAGCTATAACAGATTAAATCAAAACAAACATTTCGCATACACTATCTTTGTCCCTTCAAATGAAATATCTTTTTGTTTGTTGATGAATTTGTATTATTTTAAATATCTCTCTTAAATCATAGAATTAACTAAAAAGCATAATCCTCCTCTCAATTTGTACCGTGACCCAATTTGTATGGGTGAAGATGGCGAATCTAATTCAGTTTAAGTATGAATTTGCGGGTCGGTCAAATTTTGACAGGTTTAAAAGTGAGCAAACAAGACCAGGATATTACAACAAGTATATGTTGTTTTTTATTTATTTATTAATTTTTTACACCTTCTTTGCAGGTGCAGTTCGTACTTCTACATTTATGACAAATATGAGTAGCCTTTAATTGAGACGAAGATTGATTTAATTTTCTAAACTGTAAACATATCTGTCTATGATTTTATTTATATATTTTCATAAATATGCATGTATTGAATAACAGATGGGATTATTAAGCAATTCAAGAACAAGATAGATTTAGATGAAGCGAGCAAATTGGTGATATATACAGCAGTAGGAGGAAGTATGTCGGAAAAATACAAGAGCTTCAAGATTAACTTTGTTACTATGGTGATGTTGCTAAAATAATATCTTACTGGTGGTTTAAAGTCTTATAATAAAATGGCTTAATACATATGGAGTTCTATGTACTTGCTATTTTCTTCCTCTAATTTAAATTTTAAATCGCTATACTATTTGTATTATAAATGAGATAAGGTTATTTTTGTCCTTATATATATATATATATATATATATTCAGTTTTGGCATTAAATCGCATCCTCTTAGTGTTACTTTGTGCATCCTCCAATTGGTTATGTGTTACATAAAGTCTGCGGGTCGTTTAATTTGATAATGATTGATTCTAAAGTATTGCCGATGCTGTATTCTCCTATTGGTTACTTCGTGTTATTAAAGTCTACAGCGAGTTGAATTTGATAGTGATCGATTCACCGCTATTCCGAAATAACTAAGGCCACCTTAGAGTGAAATTAATTAGTTAGCATCATAATAATAAAACCATAATATCAATTTAATTGTTCAATGTGAGATTCTGCCAGATTCAAATGTATTTGATCTATCTAGTTATCACTTGCTTAAATTCATCATTTTATCGGGATGAATTTATTTCTTTTTTAAGACACATAATTATAAGTTTGCATTATTTTTCTCGTTTATAAATATATGAAATCGGTTTAAATAATAAAGGGTGAGTGAGCGTGTATCAATCCCTTAAGTATTGAAGACTAGGTATACATGATTGTGCTTTTATTTTTTATTTTTTTGAAATAAATCAACCATCTTATTAATTGGTCAACAAATGAGAAACAATATGGGGAATAGAATCCCAAAACTGGAGACTAGCATACAAATTCGAAGCTCTAGCAAGTAGCAACAGAATTAACATGCCTCCTAATCCAAAAAAGAGAAATGTCTTTTCTCTGACAAAGCAACATTTTGCAGTCATGAATAATGGAACCCAACAAAGACCTATCCTCATTGTTGGAAAAAAAAAAAATACTCAAGTGAATCCTTTGTGAGTCTATCTCCACCATGCCTAGGCCATTGAAATGTTAACACAGCCATTGTAAAAAGGAACGGAGGCCTAAAGCTTCAGCCATATCAGCATCATGGTTACGTGGGTGGAAGCCCGAACAAGTTGCCAAGAATTTACCATCATGATTAGGCAAAATGCAGCAAAACCCACAGCAGGTGGCAAAGCAAAAATCGCTCCATCAACATTGCATTTCCACCATCCATGAGGCGGCCTACTCCACTCATCAATAGGATTATCCCAAAACACCAGATCTGCAATAGGAAGACAAAGAAACAAATAGCTTGTCATTTGCTGTCCTTCATGACTTGTAAAAATTCAAAACTGAATCCAGCAGCTTTTCAGCATTCACTCTACTGCCATTCCACACGAAATTGTTTCCCTCCACCCAAATTTTCCAAGATATCATCCGAAACTCCATAAGTCTTTCCTTAGACAATCTCAAAACTACATTGGAAAACCAATTGACCATGCAGCCAGACTGCGGTGGAACATTCAGTTTCCATAAATTCCAAATTAAAAAAGCAAAGGGACAAAAGTAGAAAACATGAAGCAAGTCCTCTTCTAACCCACATCTAGAGCAATGCGGATCAATATCTACTCCCTTAGCTTTTAATCTCACTTTTGTTGGAATAAAATTGTTAAAGACCCTCCACCAAAAATTCTTGACTTTTGGAGGGAGCTGCTGATTCCATAAGAACTTCCAAAGCTCTTTCGGCACTGTAGAGACCTGCATGTGAAGGTTGTTAGACAGAGCATAATAAGCTGACTTTACAGAATACAGACCATTCCTTGAAAGCTGCCAAACCCAGTAATCCTCCCCAAAGGAATGCTAACAATAAACTCTGCTTCAATTAGAGAAAACAAACCATAAATTAAACTAGAATTCCATCTCCGCTCCCCTTCCACAAGCAAATCCGAAACTTTCAGGCCTTCAAACCCATTTAATCGATCCTAGGACTTGCGATAAAAGGCTGATCTCGCCTTGGTAACCATGGATCTGACCAAATATTAATGGAAGAACCCGAACCTATCCCTTTACGAATACCAATTCCAACAATGTCTCTAGCCCTCAAGATTCGCCTCCATGCAAAACTCGAATTGCTACCTAAAGTAGCAGACATAAAATCCCCTCTGGGAAAGTATTTAAATTTGTAAACTCTGGCAAGAAGGGAATTTGGACTATTAAGAAGCCGCCAACCTTGTTTCCCAACATAGCAAAATTAAATAAGTGAATATTTCTAAAAGCCATACCTCCAAATTCCTTTCTCCCATATAGATGATCCCACCCTGCCCAATGAATACTCCTATTACCTTTCACTTTCTTCGCCCACCAGAAAGAGTTCATCATACATTGAAGATCCTCACACAAAGATCTAGGAAGAAGAAAATAACTCATACAAAAAGGAGGAATGGCTTGAGCTACCGATTTGACAAGAATCTCCTTTCCAGACTTAGACAAAAATCTAGACTGCCAATTACTGATTCTACATGCCATTTTATCTCTCAAGAAAGAGAAAATCTACCTCTTACTTCTACCTACTAATGAAGGTAGCCCTAGATAACGACCATGATAGATACCACGATAAACACCTAAAATAGAAGAAATAGTCTCCTTCAAATCACCCACCACATTACCACTAAAAAAGATATTAGAATTGCTAAAATTGACAGCTTGTCCCGAAGCCCTCTCATAAAGACCGAGCAGCTCTTTAACCACAACCACCTTATGGACATTTGCTCTAAAAAACAAGAAAGAGTCATCTACAAAAAGCAAACGAGAAATACTCGGGCCACCCCGCGAGATACGACAACCATGTAACCTACCCTCAGCCTCTGCCTTCCTGAACAGACATGACAAACCTTCCACACCCATATCACGTGTACTAAAAGCCCCACAATTAGAAGGACCAGATAAATGAGTATTTAAATTTGAGCAAGATTGTTTGCCTTTATCCCCGCCAAAATCCTCAATAATCGAATCACTGAAGATAATCCCTTGATCTGTACGTAACCACTTGCTCACTGGAACAACATTCCGATGACGAGCTGCCCTTAGAGAAATATCCCAGTGGAACTTCACCTCCTCCGGTTTCAATGACAGCCTCGACTTATATAAACTCTTTGAGTGGCTTATGACCGGTGTCTAGTAAGTGTACTAGATCGACTAGTAATATAAGAAAATAAAAATTAAAATCCCAAATATCGAACCCAAGGAAAACTTGTGTGTGTATGAAAAGATTTTGAGTTTTAGAATGAAAATTATGTGTAGAGAGAGAGAAGAAATCCCAGAAATTATGATGAAAATTAAAAACCGAATCAAAGCAATTGACTTGAAATAAATAACAAGAGTAAATTAAAACAAGGTAACAATCAATATTTAAAAATAAATTTCACTAAGGGACTATCCACCTTAACCTTTTTATTGCAATGACTTAAATTCTTAAAAATACAAGTGATTATGAAAAATTAGATGAATAAAACCTGATACCTTGAATCAAGAATATCTTTCTTGAATATTAAATTCCCTGTTAAGAACAATTTAACATCCAGTATAACAATCTAATTCAACTTCCTACACTTTCATTAAATTCTTTTCCAAGAAAATTCAATTCCAGTATATTTTCGATTCCTCCTTTCTTAATATTAATCAAAATTATCAAGACATAATTATCTCAAAACAGAAAACAATCATGCATTGACTCAAAAGATTAATCCAAGAATATGCAAATCCTTAATGATGCTTAAATAAACTTTTAGTTATTTAAACCAATAAATCAACAATTAATCCAAACAAAATCAAAGATAAGAATATGCTTAAAACTGAGAAATAATCCACCTCAACTTCCTAAACCGAGCATCAGCAAATTTCCTAATTTAATTGACAGAAACCTTCCTATTTAAGTGAACTCTCTTGAACCGGTATAATAGGACTTGAAACCACTGAATCTCTTCTTCTAAAATCTTAGCAAAAACTCATTCGATAGAGTAGAGAATCAGGTTTCGCTGAATAGCCCTATTTTAGTCTTCAAACAAGTCCATTTGTTAGAATCACATTGTGATTAAACCGAATGGTCTTTCTTCTCCATTTTAAAAGAGCCATTTGGTGGAATCACAATGTGATTCCTCTGAACGGTCCTTTACTAGACTCCAAACGATGCACTTCTTCAACTTTGGCTCATTGTTTTGCAAAATTACCCTTCTAGTCCTTCAACTTCTCCTTTTTTCTTTCACTTTTACACCTAAGAACATAAATAAACACAATTAAGCCTTTAAATCACAAATTCAACAAATTAAACTCTAGATTAACTAAAATACTATAAAACTAACCCAATAAACCAATTAAAAACACTTTAAAACATTATAAAATGCACACTTATCAGCCTAAAAGGCCACATATAAAGCAAAACACAGAAATTCATTCATAACTGAACAAAGCATAAGTTACTCCCCCATCATATCTAAGAAGTTTTTTTCTTCTAACTAACGCCTTCCTGGTATCCATTCAAACTCTTATTCTCATAAACTCTCTATTTCCAGTAACTGAGGGCCTAGCATCATGTGAGAGAAATGTACCAATAAAATCCCCAAACTTCCTAGCCATTATTTCTGTTATGAAACCAAACGGTAAGTCCCGTATTTGCACCCATAAATCACACATATAGATAGGGACAGTATAGGGATCCTCCCCTCTGATAATCGATGCATCAGTAACAGATGATTATTAAAGGTCCATGGTCCTCCATCAATAACCCTCTGCAAATCGACATCGTGAAAATATCAAAATAGAAAATGATTTACCTTCAGTTCCTATATCCAGACTCTTGCTAGTGGCCTCCAAACATCCGCTAAAGTGTTTCTCATTGCTAAAAAATGAACAACCGCATCTGTCAGATAGTGACCCACAAGACAGCTTTTAGGTTTCCTTCTGCTCCTCACTAGATCCAACCGCAACAGTCCAGCCTTCCTCCTCATCTTCTTCTATAGATAACTGAGCCAGATTCGACACTTCTTCCATCACAAAACATGACTCACAAAGGGCTCGAAAAAAAAAACAAAGAAACGTGCCAAAAGGTATACATGATTGTGTTAATTTACTATTATTTAGGGTAGAATTCATATTATTGATATGTATTAAAAAATAAAATAAAATAAAATAAAGCTAAAATCTTAGGATCAAACATGCATGTTCTTATATACAATCACATTAACCATGGGCTAATGAACTGTATATTTGGTTTACACATAAAGTACCATTTGTAGAAACAAATTTCTTACCCTCTAAGAATTGAAGAACCAATCTTCTTCTTTTTCCTCTTATGTTAATCAAGAAGAATTTTGCATAGAAAGAAGAAAGATAATTTTTTTTCTTTCTTTGTGTTTTTCCATATTCTATATTCTAGACTTCTAGTGGTAACTGAAACTTAAGATAACTGCCTAGTAGTTACCACTCATAGAAAAAATAATATAAAATAAATAATATTTATTAATATTTATTAATATTTATCAAACTGGATCGAATCCTATTTTGAGTGGTCCAACTGGTTTTTCTCAATCAAAATATAATGAATTCTAAAAATAAAAATAAAAAATAAAAGCAAGTTAATATCAAGAAATTAAATTTAAAGACTAAACGACAAAATATTTTGGATGCATGTTAATCAATCAATATAGTGTATGATTAATTATTCAACCCAAACCTTATTTAGTTAGCAATCATATTTTATTATTAATACAAGAGGTGAAAAAAGTAGTAAACTAATTGATATATTCCTTGAATCATATCAATCATGTTTGTTAAATTCTTACAAAAATATTGATGCATTAATCTATATGATTGTTGATGAAATCCTTCACTAGTCAGGTTATCTTAATTCTGTACGTTTAAACTATGTTCTATTGGAATTTGTAATCAATTCCTACCCAATTAATATTCTTTTAACTCTAAGCAATAATTAAAATCAATCAATTTATGACCAGTTAATTGAAAGCAACAAGTACAATTGCAAATAAGTGCAATAAAAAAAACTAATTTGAATTGATAAATGAAACAATAATTAAGATTATATTTAATTCATGTTCAAAGCTAAAACAACACAGCCAAAAATCAAGGGATTCATAGGGAAAGAAAATCCAAACTGATAACCAAACTGTGCAACTGGACTACCTTAAGCAGGCCGGTTATCAGGTCACTCGGTTCACCCCAAATTCGAGCCGGCCGGTACCCTTGTGAAGTTGTTTTCGGAGTTATGTTAGGACAAGGACTCTTAGTTTCCTAGAGTGGGTAGAGTTTCTATTCCAAAAATTTAGCTCAATTTTTTGATAAAGTTAGATGTCTTCCTAAATAGGTTTCCTGTTGACGATAGGAATTCCTCTTAACTAGAAAACTGAATCTTAGCGAAAATAGGATTCGTATCCCTATAAATAAGCAATATTTCAGGCATTTTCTCTCTTTTAGCCAATTTTACTCTCGGAAAGTATTTTGTAGGTTTTACACTGACTTGACCATTGGAACTTTCTCTCGTTGGAAACCTTGCCATAATTCTTTATTTTCAGGCACATGAAGTAGCTGTGAAGGGCACTTTCTTTCAAATTCAACTCAGATAGCAGCCTAAAAATTCAAACTGTTATCATTTGGTGTAGTGAGCATAGATTTCATCCTCCAAAAACCATAAATCCTTAAGATTAAAACACACCAAACACCCAGGTTGGAAATAACAGAAACTCTACACTATCGCCTCCATGCTTACCTATTTTTTCACCCCTGGAACTTACTCTCCCAGGTGTCTCCACCAATCTCTTCATCACTAACCTGCCCCTGCAACCTCCACAATCCCTATGCATGGTCTTACCCCACAACTCACCAAAGCTCTTTTGGTGACACTGTTAAATTTAGCAGCACAGGTGCCACCCTAACTATCACCTCAAATGACCACCATAACAAACAACACCCCAAACACTAAAACCTAGAATATAACACCTTCGTCATCGGTGCTAGCTCCCACAATCACTTTGACAGTATATGAGTTTGAGAAACTTTTTGAAGAAAGGTTATTGAAGTACCAGAATCATAACACTTTGTAGTATTAGGGAAGTTTTCTCTCCCCATTTTCAAAAGCAATATTGGCTATGCCTTTTTCGAGCATAAGGTTGCCCAACTTGTTGAGGTATAATGAAAATCCAACTAAGCTTAAAAAAATGAATATAAATAGTTAAGCTCATTAAATCATATTTTAATTGTTAATTTATCTTGTCTCATACTAAAAAAAAAAGGTAAAACAATATGTATATTATTCATCAAATATGAATTTGAGTGCACATTGTCCAACAAATCTTGACATATGATTCAAATTTTGTAAAATTATTTTATTTGAGGGATAAGATGTAATTTTACCCCTAAACCATTGTAAAGGGGTAATTTTGCCCCTATACAATTTTTTTTAGCCAATTTACCCCCTAAAGTCAGTTAAATGATGTGATTTTACCCCTAAACTAAATTTAATTGTGTGATTTTTCCTCTAAAACTTCCGCAATCAGTACAAACAACAAATAATTATATTGCGACATGTTAGCACTATTTCTCCTAATCATATATACAGTTGGCAAAAAAAATCTCTCTTCTCTCTCTTTCTCTTTCTAGATTTTTCAGACTTGACCTCACCTAATTCTTTCGGCGTTCGAACATCTATTGGAACTCTTATCAAGATGAATTTTTATGGACAATTAGGAGACATATATTTTTTTTTCATTTTGAACAGTGGAGATCATTTTTAGAGGTCTAAAAATTGAGATTTTGTTGCAAAAAGCATATTATTTTTTGGATATTTTAACAAAAAACTAGTTTCATATTTGTTTTTATGGTTGAAAAGTTATTTGCTATTAGATTGGGCTAATTTTTGGTGAGTATGATTAAAACTCATTATTATTCCATTTGAATGTTGGAGATCAGTTTTGGAGAACTTAAAGTTAAGGTATCTCTATAAAACACGGACTGCTATTTTAGGTATCAATTTAACAATGACCAACTTCATTGTTTTTTATTATTGTACAATCATTTACCACTAGATTGAGTTGATTTTTGTTTGTTCAGTAATCGGTGTTTAGCAAGTGTACTAGATCGGTTAGTAATATAGGAAAATAAAATTAAGATCCTGAATATTGTACCCAAAGGAACACGGATTACCAAGAATAATATCTATAATTGAGTTAAATCAATGTGAGATTATATCCCAAGTTTTTCAATTGAAAGCAAGAAATAAGCTAAATGGACAATAAAGCAAAACAGAAACAAAAATTAGACTAACATAAATTAAACATGGAGCAACAACTGAAATACTACTGCTAAAAGGACTATCCACCTCAACTTTCATTGCAATAGTTCAAATCAAAAGTAACATAAGTGATTATGAAAAAACCAGTAATAAAGCCAGATATCTTAGTCAAGAATATCATTATAAGCATTAAACTTTTTTATTAGGAATAATTCAACACCTAGCATAAAAAATCAGTTTTAAACTCCTAGACATCCATTAAACTCTTTTTCCAGCAAACTTAACTCCAATCTATTTTTAGTTTAACTTTTCTTATTTTTAATCCACTCTTACCAACATACAATTATCTCAAATTCATAAAATAATCATGCATCAATACTAATGATTTTACCTAAGAACATGCATATCATAGGTCATACTTAAATCGATCATTAATCAAATAAGTTAATATTAATAATCAATCTTAATACAACCAAAGATAAGAATTTGCACAAGAATTAAGAAATAATCAAACTTGTATTAAATTAAATCTTAAACTAAGTCATTACAATAAAAGGATGGGGGTTCAAGAATCTTTTAGCAAAAGAAAATAAAACTACTTACCAAATATGATTAAAACGAAAGAAAAATAAATTAAAGAGATACAATACTCATGAAGCTTCAAACTTCCTCTTGATAACTTATCCATACACCAGTAGAAGGTTTAAGTCTTCTAAAGAATTGCAAACTAAGAAAAATAGAAAAACTAGGCTAAACTACTGTACAAAATTAACTAAAGAAAACTTGGTTAAAAACTAAGTAAAATTCGTAATTGTAATACCTTTACTCTAGGTATAACTAACTTTGATGTTTAGGTGGACTTTTATAGCTTGCAAAAAAGGGAGTTTTGGTGGCTTAAAACTTCTTATTTCAGCAAAATAGAAGAATTTGATCGTAATTCCAATTCTCTAGCTCGATAGAATGAAAAACTCACTCTATAGAGTGGCCTTTTGTCCTTTTTTCCTACTTTGTAGAGTGAAAAACTTACTCTACCAAGTGGTTGCTCTTTAGACTGAACAATAAAAATTCTCATTTTCCTCTTTAGGTGACTCAGTAGAATGAGTAATTTACTCCACCGAGTGATTAGGCTATGGACTAAACACGATGAAAGTTGGCTTCTTAAAATCCTTCAAGTACTGAAATTACACTTTTGCCCTTGAAATTTCTCTTTTTCTTCAATTACACACCTAAAAATGCCAAATTAATCAATTAAACTCATAAAATTCTACTTAAGAAATTAAACACTAAATTAATCAAATTATCCCTAAATTAACATAATAAATACATTAAAAACACACTAATAATATAGTATAATTCATACTTATCACTAAGTATGGTAAAAAATCCTTATTCTTCAATGTCAATGGTGGAGATCAGATTTGGATAATCATAAACCTGTTAAATTTGCTTTGAATAGAAAAATAAATATGAAAATATAACTTGCATAATTTGATAAAAGCCAACAAAATCAAGAAATTTAAAGCATTTAGCTAATTAAAATTGTAGAAAACATCCAAAAAATGAAAAACAACAAGAAATTAAAATATTTGGATAGGTATTTTCAATTGAAAAGGAGAAGAAGCAGAAGTCATAGAAGAAGAAGAAGAAGAAGAAGAAGAAGAACACAAGGAGAGAGAAGGAGGAATAGGAACAAGAACAGAAGAGAGAAAGGAAGATTTTTTTTTTATTTTTTATATTTTTATATTTTCCACACAAGCTACCACATCAACTTTTTTAATTATTTTTTTGCTAACTTAATCGATAAGTAGGAGAGAGAGTGGTGAAGTGTCGTGCCGCCGTGAGCCACATTATTGTTCTGTTCATTTAATAGTTAAAAATACACCATTTAATTGATGTTGGAGGCAAAATGAACTAAAAAAAATATGATAGCTATTATGATAATTATCAAGTATTTGGATGACTATCAAACTCTATCCTTCTCCCAATTCTAGTAGTAGTCTACCCCTTATATTTTGTATCTATAAATACCCCACTTTGATTATTCAAATAAGATGATTAGTAAGAGAAAATTCTTTATTCATGTTATATCTATTTTTACTTTAATTAGTTTTATAATACGTTATTAGTACAATAGCCTTTATTAATTATTAAAAATCGGTGGATTACGACAATCCGACTCGAAGTAATCAAGAATTCTAATTTACAAAATTAAACAGTAAGTAAATTTAAATCGTAAATTTTGAATTATTATAATTCTCATGAGTTAATGGAATTAATTATGGATTGTAGAACTATATACCCATATATAGTAAAATTTAAAAAATTTTAATATATGATTTAAAAATAACAAAAAAAAACCAAAATTGTATTATATATTTTTTTTATTGTTTCCATGACCAAGTGACATAATTTTGTTTCATCTCTTTTGTGCAATTACAAATTAATCCTTCTTTTATTATATTTTGGCCCATATATATATATAGCAAAAGTACATATTTTGGTTTTTAATTTGCTATATATACTATTATATTAATTTATTATTTTAATGGGTAATACAAATTATTCAAAGGCTGTGGAAGAGCTGCAAAGTCATTACCCAAATACAATTTATTATAGATGGATGTTTTTCTATTATGTCTTAAGAAACTTATTATTTATAAAGATATTCATTGAAATGAATATCATTTTAAGACTAAAGGAGAAATACCAAAGATTCATATATGAAAATTATTGTATAAGATAAATAATATATTTTTAATGATAAATTTGATTTTATTTTGATACAAATATTAGTAAACTCAAAGTTTACTAATAAATACAAATATTAGTAACCTGAAGCTTACTAACTGTTATACAAATATTAAAAACCTATTGTTTACCAATTATACAAATATCAGTAAACATGTAGTTTGTTAATTAATTGATACTAATACCAGTAAATCTAAAATTTATTAATTATAGTAAACTTGAAAATTGATACAAATACTAATAAACATTTATTTTATTAACCATCATAAATATTAGTAAACTTGAAGTATACTAACTATTTGATATTAGTATTAAAAAACTTGACGTTTATCAATTGATATAAATATTAATATAATAAAAATAGTAAATCTGAAATTTATTAATTAACAATTAATTACTTAGTATGATCAGTTTGACCATCTCGGATCGATTATAATGTATAAATTGTTAAAAATTCATATATTTACTATAGAACCAGAAGTTTTTTTAATTCAATTTAAGGAATTCTTATAATCTATTTGTTATCAATAAATATTACTGAAATATCACTAGCTAATAAAAAGGATTGAATTCTCTTCATTCTTGAATAAATAAAGATAATATATATGTAGGCCCACTATCCACCATGTGAACCATTTAAATGATTTATAATTTTTGAAAATTGCATCAATAAAATGGCAACATGTGTGTTTATTATTAACTCACAACCTATAGTTTGTGAGATTATTCAAATTAAGTGCACAATTTTCAAATTATGTAATCAAGACATTTTTCTTGATAATGCTAATGATCATATATCGTGGGTAAAAGATTGTTACAAGCCCCTTGTATATATTCATACTTTAAGGTCTAGCAAAAGTTTTTACTAAATACCTCCGGGTAATTGCTAGATATTTTTATAAGAACAATAGTATTATTTTTTATAAATGGATACATAATATTGATGTAAACAATACTTACATGCATTATGTCAATAAAAATCATAAAATTCCTCTATTGCAATTTTTAGTTGAAAAATACATTTTGATTAATAAATTTCCTAGTTTTAGGAGAGGAAAGCAGCTAAAAATAAATAAAATAATAAATACATTATGTCTAATTTAGATCCTCATATCGTGAACTTGAAGTTCAAAAGATTAGTTAATTATGATGCTCATGTATTTGTTAGTGTGTAGAGATTTATTAAATCTCATTTGTATTAGCTACAAATGTTCTAATTCAGAACAATATCCCGGCAGGACAATTTGCTTTGTAGGATAAATTATACGGTTCTAAATAAAAATAAAATCTATAAATAGCAAGAAGCAAATAAATCCATATGATCATATTATGGAGGCAGATACTCTTAAAGAGACCTATGACATCATAAATTTTCAAACCCTAGAAATGGTTCAGGTACCTGAAATTAAACAAGAGATCTCAATATGTCATAAGTGCTTAAAATGAACTAAAAAAGATAAAATTGTTGACAACATTTCTGCATAAAAATATTGACGTTAATATTTTCAACATAGTGAAGAGATTAAAATTAAATATGTTGAAAAATACAGATATTAATTGCATTCAATAGGAATTTTTGGACCTGCAGTTCAAAATATTGAAAAATATGATGCCAAAAGAGTACAATTGATATTCATGTAATAAACAATGAAGTTGTTAAATGTAATTTATTTTATGACATTTATTGCAATTGATTGGCATTGATTGTAAACTATATATTTTCTTATGATGAATCAATAGGTTTTTGTTGTTTGTCAATTTGGTAATATATTAGCATATAACTAATTGATACTACTTATCTATTTGATAATAAAATTATCTATAGTTCCTAAGGAATTTATTATGCCTGAAACATATAACTATTTCTTAGAAATTTTATTTAATATAAATATATGCATTGAATTTTATGTATATGATTTTGAAGTGTTATAGTTTATCTATTGTCATTTATGATTTTAATTATTGAAACTCTTGAACAGTTCAAAATACTTTAAAGAATTTTGTAAATTAAATTTTGTTTTGACTTAAATATCGAATATTATTTGATTGAAAGAAATTTTTTATAATGTTATTATATATTTATAAATTATCTTCCATTGGGTATTCCAATGGTTGTAAAGTCACTAGATACAACATATTTCATAATCATATATTATTGATATTGATGCATTATATAAGCATGCATTACATGGTAATTGCCAAATTATTGCTTAAAATTACATATTATTTTAAAGATTGCAGTTCTCTATATATTATATATATTTTATTTGGATAATTTTAATATCTTCAAATAATTATTTATAAATATTTGAATTAAGTTACTAAATGCATTCATTGGTTATAACCATTATATGATTATTTCATATACATGTCATGAAATTATTGTATTACATTTGTTTCATTCCTTGAAGTGAATGAAGTAATATAAAATTATGGCCATAAAAATGTCATGTTAAAGAAATGATAGTTATTATTATTGTATGATTAATGTTCACTACCAGAAGTGGCTGATAATCAAGAGAAAGAATAGGAGTGATTAAGAAAACCATTTAAGATTGGATAACTTCTTCATGATATGACATAAAAGTACGTTGGTCATGTATTTATTGTACATATGACTATATTATTGAATTTTATAAAATTTTTTATCTTAAAAAAATGAAAGATGTATAGATGAATTTATACATGGTTGTAAATGTACAACAATTTTATGAATAAGTTTTAGTTGTTATTGTTCATTTTATGTATAATATATACAAAAGATATATGATAAGTATATCCAGAAGATATGTGGCTCATTTTTAGAAAAATAACTTTATAATATTGCATATCGGAACTCTATATGTACAAATTTAAAATTATTATTATAAAGAAAAGAAAAATACATGTTGTACTCATTTTTTCTTGACTAAGGTTTTTTCCCACTAGGCTTTCCTATTAAGGTTTTTAATGAGGCCCTTATGATGTATATTATATTAAAGATATTATGTGTTCTTTTTTCCTTTACTAGGTTTTTATTCCATAGGATTTTTTTCTAATAGGATTATAATAAGGCATAATACGTATTAATGGGCATTCAAGGGGATGTACTATAAATTCTATGACTATAAATGTTTATAACCCTTTAAGATTAATATCATAACTTATCAAATAGAAAAGGCAAACAATTATTGTCTATGCAGGATATTTTGTGATATTATCAATGATTTTATAGTCTGTCAGAAGAGTGACAGATTATTTAATGGGGAAGGTATCAAATTTTAAAAGAAAATGAAATAAAAATTTTCAAAGTGATATTTTAGAAGAGATAAAAAGCAATACCGATCAACAACTCTATATTTCTAGAAAAATAACACCATAAGTGGTACTATTAGTGGTAAACTATATAAATTATATGAAAATGGATGATAATTGTTGTTGATAATATATTGATTATGAGTATCTAATTATCAAAAGTCGGTATCTAAATGATCAGTAAAAAGGGAAATATGCAATGAATGCTAATTAAACTAGACTCATACAAAATATTTGGACTAAAAGTCTAGATACCAGAAGATGTCAAATATTTTAACTGTAAGAGTAGTAATTAATAAATTAGTCAATATTAGCTATTCATGAAATTAGTAAAAAGCTCATGTGGTTGAAAGCCATAACTCAATACAATAAAGGAATATGTAAATTATTGTTCAAGAACAACGACCAACAATATTGAAGTATGAAAAAATCGCAAAATTTTATCAAGCAGTAAATTAGTTGATCTCTTCACCAAAACTCAACCAATGTCGATTTTCAGAAAACATATAAGTGGTATTAGGATGCTTCAGCTTAAAGAAATGCTATAATTATTGTATTTTTTAGGAAAAATATATTGACAATGAATACTGTATTCTTTTTCCTTTGCTAAATTTTTATCCCACTAGGTTTTTCTTAGCAAAATTTTAATGAGTTATATTCATTTTAAATGGTTATCCAAGGGAAAGTATTATGATAGTTATCAAGTATTTAGATAACTATCAAACTCTATCGTTCTCCCAATTCTAGTAGTAGTTTGCCCCTTGTATTTTGTGTTTATAAATACCCTACTTTGATTATTCTGTTGAAATGATTAATAAGAAAAAAATTCTCTATTCATACTATATCTATTTTTACTTTAATTAGTTTTATAACAATAACAACGTTATCCCCTTTTCAATAATTTAGGGATAAAATTACTAGGGGTGTGCAGATCGAACCGAAAGCGAATCAAATGGACTTTGGTTTGTTTGGTTCAATTATTTTCATTTTCGGTTCTAGATCGAAATAAATGTTTGGTTTAATCAGTTCGGTTCTTGAAATTGATCGAAGTTTTCAAAACTCGTTGTTTTGCTTATATATATATATATATATTCTCTTATGTTTAATTGGAAATTCCTGCCAGTCATTTCTTCCTTTCCATACGATTTAGGATCAAAATCCCTAGCCCTACACACACAGCCATCACCTGTAATTTCTACTTAATGTATTTGTATATTCTGTGGAAAATATTAGCAAAAAAGAATGTTTATTATATGTGCGTGGATAAATATGGATGAAGGAGAAATAAAAGGTAAAGGCACGTAAAAAGAGAGAACAAGACCTGCACCAAGCCTAAGAAGATTAAGCACAAGACGAAGAAGGTGATGGTGACAAAAAAGATCAAGAAGAATAAGAAGAAGAAGGTTAAGAAGAAGACATACAAAAACCCTAAGAAGATTTAGGCCTATATTTAATTTAAAGCAAGATGGATTAAAATCATAAAGTGATTCTAAGCAAAGAAAATGGATTAACAAACGACAATGGGCCATCACCCAAAAAAAGGGATTTTTTCACAAATGCCACAAAAAAAAGAAAAAATTTTATATTTTCACTTTCACATTTTTATCTTTCATAAATACCATTTTTAAAATTTTTTCTTTCTTAATTGTTATTTTTTATATTTCACCTTTCAAAAATGCTCCACATTAAGAAAAAAAATGTTGTTTTCTCTCAATAATTACAAGAAAAATGCTTTTTTTATTTTGATTTTGGGATTTCATCCATCTATATTGTTTCGTTTATTTTCAATCAATCTAATCCAATAGATAGAGCCGAATTTAAATATTATTATTAAGAAAAATAAATGGGTATATTTGTAACACCCTTATCAGAACAGTATTTTTCGATGCGAAACTTAACGGTAAACGATAAATTTTTTTTATTTTTATATATATTTATATATTTATCCATAATTTTAGCATTTAGGCCCCCGAAACTTATTCTCTCACTTTAACAGCTCCTATTTATTTTAAAATTGATTCCATAATATTAAATTGTATCAAAGTTGTTTGGCAGTGATTGAAACTTGAAAAACTTTTTATCGTTTACCGCTAATTTTCACATCGAAAAATACTGTTCTGATAAGGGTGTTACAATATTAATATGAGATCACCATGGATTTTGATGAAAGGAAATATTATGGTATTGTTGTGGGTGTTGTGTTTGTATAAGCAATAATACAGAGTATAAATTGATTAAGTGGGTGTAAGGGTGGTGAGTGGAATTTGAAGATCTCGGGCTGGTAAAGGGTGGCATATATATATATATATATATATATATATATATATATATATATATATTAGAAATTTGATAAAAACTCGTGCCAAAGACATATTTTTTTCACTTTTTTACTTAAAATGTCTATAGGCCTCATTGGATTTTGTGTCAGTTCCATAGCAAGACACCATATGCCCCTAAAGTACAACTCCAGACGTAGATGATACAGTTTTGGCCATTAAAGTTTTTAGAAGTCCATATCATTTCAGCAAATCATAAAAAAAAATGAAATAAAGAAGAATAAAAACAACAGAAAGAAATATACAAAAAGAAAAAAGAACAAAAACTATAGTGTATTTTGTTACAGTATATTTTTTTTCTTTTCACCATCATACAGTGTATTCTATTTTTTATATAAGTAAAATATAGTGTATTTTATTTTCTTTGCAATAACATACAGTGTATTTTGGGAAAAAAATTTATTCAGTTAACTTGGTTCAATATATTTTATTTGTTACAATATATATTTTTTCTTTTCACCAACATACAGTGTATTTCGTTTTTTACATAAGTAAAATACACTGTATTTTATTTTCTTTACACTAAAATACAGTGTATTTTACCGAAAAAATTCATTCATATAACTTAGTTCAATATATTGTGTTTGTTACAGTGTATTGAGTTTTTTTTTTCACCAACATACAGTGTTTTTCATTTTTTACATAAGTAAAATACAGTATATTTTATTTTCTTTACACTAACATACAATGTATTTTGGAGAAAAAATTCATTCAGTTAACTTGGTTCAATATATTGTATTTGTTACAATATATTTTCTTTTCACCAACATACAACGTATTCCATTTTTTACATAAGTAAAATACACTATATTTTATTTATTTTACACTAACATACAGTGTATTTTACGGAAAAAATTCATTCATTTAACTTGGTTCAATATATTATGTTTGTTACAGTGTATTGAGTTTTCTTTTCACCAACATACAATGTATTCCATTTTTTACATAAGTAAAATATAGTGTATTATGTTTTTTTAAAATAACATACAGTGTATTTTGGAGAAAAAATTCATTTATTTAACTTGGTTCAATATACTGTGTTTATTAAAGATCTTTCTTTTGGTCCTCTTTTGCCTCTATACAACTTTTCTTTTCACCAACATACAGTGTATTTCATTTTTTACATAAATAAAATACAGTGTATTTTATTTTTTTACAATAATATACAGTGTATTTTAGGGAAAAAATTCATTTATTTAACTTTGTTTAATAAATTGTGTTTGTTACATATCTTTCTTTTGGTCCTTTTTTGCCTTTATGCAGCTTTACTATTTGTTCATGATTTTTTTTATACTGTTTTAGAAAATAATGCTGCAACACATGAATATGTTTGTTAATTTATATAGTTTTAACCAGGTTGATTATACTTAATTTGAGCTGAAATCTTCTTTATTTTTTATATTAATTTTACATGGTTTCCACTAATTTTTTTAAAAAATGCAATATATTGCCCTCCATATTTTTTTCTAGGCTTTATTTTGCTTTTGAAATCATTTTTGAAACTAAAAGACCTTTATAAGTGCAGCAAATGTGTTAAGAACAATGTTTTAACACAATTTTCAGCAAATATAAGGAGATTTTAGCATAATTTCAACCAATATAAAGGAATTGTAGGATATTTTTAATAACTAGATGGATATTTCTATCTAAAAACAACTTAAAGGGGCAAGTGACCTTGAGACAGTTCATATTTCATGTACAACATTTAGCTTATTTTCATCTGTACTCTTTTCGGATGGCTTTTTTGAGGAGACTAGTGAACTCTCTTGAAGAACTGGATGGAAATCATTTCAGACTTGTGTGCATTTTAGGAGCTTAAATCATATAGTGTTAAAAAAATAGCAAAACTTATACATGAGAATATATAACTAAGACAAAGGAGAGACAAGGGAGACGAGGATTTTAAGAAGAAAGTTAATTTTTAAAAAATTAAGTGCAAAAAGAAAGAAAATAAAATGAAAGATATGAAATTATAAATAAAAATAATTTAATTTTTTTTGAAACTCATGGTGGGAGCATGATTCTCGATTTAATCTTTTGATCGCAACTATTGTTCCATCATCAATTTTGCCACTCTATACATTGCCAAAGCCACCTTCGCCAATGATCAAACACTCATGAAAGTTGTTAGTCGCAACTTTGATGTCAGCTAGTGAAAACTGGCGGCAAAGCTCTTTTGGAAGTGAAGAAGCATTTATCCTTGATAACTGCGCTTTCCAAGAGTCCATTCGACAGCAACAGCTTAATGTTTGAGAGAGAGAGGGAGGCAGCAACAAAATGAGGCAGGAGAGAGAATGAAAATAGGATTTTTATGTCTAAGAACTTGTTAAAGAAAAAAATGAAGCATTTTTTGAAAGAATATATGTTTAAAATGTAGTTATGATATAAGAAAATGTATTGATGAAGTTAAGCAAAATATAGTATGGTATTCTTGAAAAAATGAATTAAAAAGTGGCTAATTTCTGTAATTTTCTCGAAAAAAAGAAGAAAAACTAGTTAAACAAAGGTTCACTAGGCTTACCTAAGAATTTTTATTTATTTTTATTATATTTATCCAACCGATTGAACTGAACCAAACCGGTTTTTGAATCTAAAAACTTCAATTTCGGTTATTATATTTGTTAAGATGTTAAATGAGCACTTATGTGATTTAATTTTGCTTAATATTTTATGCTCTTTTAAGTCAATTTTAGGTGCTTTTCATTGGTTTGTTTATTTTTCTGATTGTAGGAATGAATTTTGAGAAAGTTGTATTTTTTGGGGCTAATTGTTGATGATCTGGAGAAGCAAAGACTTTTTGAGGATGAATTGAAGCAAAGAGTTGATAGTTGGAAATTCTGGAAGAAGCCTTGCCCAAGGGAATCGCTCAGTTGCCTAAGGCGGAAAGCCAAGCCATGCCCAGTTCTCTTGCCCAAGTTACCCAAGGGAGCTGCCCAAGGGAAATTGACTGTGGCCTGCGTTTTTTCAAGATAAATTCAAGCGAATTTAACCTAGCCGCCACTTAAATCCTAGCGGGAATTTAGGAGTTTTAAGACTTTATTTTATGAGTAAAAGGGGAGTAATTTGGGGAATTTAGAACTCCTTTAGGAATTTTATTTTAAATTTCCTAGTTTGGTTGGATCTCTTTCCTGTTTTAGTTATTATTTAAGAAGAGGAGTCCTGAGGTTGAGGGGGTTCCTTTTGCGATTTTTGTAACTCAAATTCTAGAGCAGGGCTTTTTCTCAACTTTTACTTTTTATTTTGTGAAATTCTCATGGCCATGAGTGGCTAGAATATTATTTTCAGTTAAAGATTAATTCAAAACCAGGATTTATTTCACTGTGAGATTGTTGTGCTTGCTTTTTGTTCTTTATTTCATATGGTGTTCATGCTGTTTACTATAATTTAGAGAAATCTTTTCTCAATTGTTATTTGTTTCATGTTCAATGAGGCACCGTTGTTCATTTAATTAAATAACATACTGCTAATTGAAGATATCAAATCCGTACTTGTTTGGTAGATTCAATAACAAGTAGCAATCAGCGTAGCTTTCTCGTAAGGGTTGTTATGTTGAGTAAATGCATGATTTGATCTAAATTGGTCTCGCTTGTAGATCGGTTGGTTTAGGTCGGGTCTTTCTATTTCTTAACGCTGTTAATAGATTAAATTCTTGCGCTTGTTAAGGGTTGTCTATTGGTTAGGAATTAATTACAGTCTTACTTGATTAATTCATTAATACGGAAAGACTAGGTCGGGAGAGCGAAGTCGACGGCTATAACTGTTCCATTGTTTGATTTTAAGAATTATTTCTTAATCGATGATTAGTTGAATGAATCCTGTGTTGCGAATATCTTTAACTGGAATTACCATCCATTGAATTTTCTTTTAATTAATTTTTGATTCATTTATTTCATTTTATTATTTCACTTTCAATTAATAAACTTCCCCATTTAATTTTATTATTTAAAAATTTGGTTGTTTAAAATTATTTCAGTGCTAGTCTCTTTGGATTCGACTCTTTCTTGCCCTATTTGCAATTTATTTGTTTGGGATAAGTTAGGTTTTTATTTTTGGTGGCTAACTTGATTTAATTTGTGAATGACCAGATCTGAAATTCTGAGAGAATTATTGTTCGACTCTGAAATTGATAAAATAGCACGAAAATTGAGGAAGGAGACAAGAATATGTAAAGCAGTTGCTGGAAATTCCTCCGAACAGCAAAAAGAAGAAGAGGTAGCTGATTTTACTGAATATCCAGCTGAAATAGAAAAGGAAAAGATGGCGGAAAGAACCTTAAGAGAGTTGCACATGCCACCATTGAATCAGCAACCACTGTGCATTACATACCCAACAGTAGACACTACTTTTGAGCTGAAATCTGGATTGATTCACCTACTGTCCATTTTTTGAGGTTTGGAAAATGAAGATCCTCATAAGCATCTTATGGAATTTCATGTTGTTTGCTTAGGAATGAAGCCACATGGAGTTACCGAGGAGCAAGTAAAATTAAAGGCTTTTCCTTTCTCCTTAGCAGACTCAGCAAAAGACTGGTTGCTGAATTTACCATTTGGAACTATGACAACTTGGACTGATATGGTAAGAATGTTTTTAGATAAATTTTTTCCTGCATCTAGAGCTGTTATAATTCGCAGGGAAATTAGTGAGATTCGACAAAAAGATGTAGAGTCATTTCATGACTACTGGGAAAGGTTCAAAAGATTGTGTGCAAGCTGTCCTCAACATGGTATATCTGAGCAGTCCCTTATTCAGTACTTTTACGAGGGTATGTTGAGTATGGAAAGGAAAATGATTGATGCAGTAAGTGGTGGAAGTCTCAACAACAAAACTCTAACTCAAGCAAGGGAGTTGATCCAAAATATAGCTGCAACCTCCCAACAGTTTGGGCATTATCAGGACCCTCTTAGACGAGTAAATGAGGTATAATCTTCTTCCTTTGAAGAAATAATTAAAAATCTCACTGTTCTTGTGCAAAACATGGCTGCAGGTAAGGCTCCTTGATAATCTTGTTTCTGGATAATTTTGTGCATTTTAGTGTCTCATCCATCATGCTTTTAGGGTTTTAAGGCTATATTAGTGTTTCTTATATTTATTTTAGTTATTTTGATTAATTTAAAGTTTTTAGGTGATTAATGGTCTTAAATTTCACTTTTTGCAGGAAATTTTGCTAAGGCACGGCTGAGACAATTCGTCCCAGCCGTGTCCAATGCAGATGGAAAAACTCACCGTTTCACCAATGGCCACGGCTGAGACAAACAATCCCAGCTGTGCCCAAACTAGGAGTCTTTTATAGGGTTTCATGCTTAGAGTGTTTAGGTAGAGTAGAAAATGCAGTTTTTCATATTTTATGGGTTTTTCATACTTAGATTTTGAGTTTTACTTGTAAAAATCACACTTTTAACTTAGTTTTACTTCAAGAACACAAAGATAGTTATAGTTTTAGTTTCTAGTTTGAAGATTATTACTTACAATCAAAGTGTTGTTTGGAGAAGAAGAGAAGGAGCTTCATCAACTTCAAATCTTCAGCTTCAAATGGGTTTTATAGTTCTCACTCTTACTTTGTTCATTTTTTACATTATGGATAGTGAGTAGTTGTCTTTGTTCTTGGGGAAGCTTTGAATCCCCTACTCATAATGTGAATATTGAGCATATTTTGATATTTACATGAATGAATAGTCTATTTCACTGATACTTATTTATATTTCATGGGTTTTCAATCTATTGAGTTAATTTCCATACATGGATGAATGATGTTCATCATATATCTTTGAATGTGTGTTGAGTCTAATGGATTGAAGTCTATGAATAAGCTTGCTCAATTTTTCTTTCATGAGTGTTGTATTTATTTAGACGGCTCCGAAATGGGATTCTGAATGTACAGTAATTGTGATTTTAGGACTAGAGTATGGAGTAAAATGGATGAGATTTGGGTTGTTTGGCTTCGGAATGGGAAGGCAACCCAAACTTAGGATATTAGACCCGTGCATAGGCTAGTTGTTGGGCTGGCTCCGGAATGGGAAGTTTAGCAACTAGAATAGCTGGCTCTGGAATGGGAAGCTTGGGTTAAGAGGGTTATCCCCAATTTATTCATGTATACCTTAAGATAAAATTAATTCACAGTGGGTATGGGGTAGATGAGTGAACCTAAGCAACGTTTTAATTTCTATACATTTTCATACTTATTGATTTTTCTGAAGCAAACACATACTCAATTTACTGTTATTAGAATTAAACTTCCTTTCATTGCATATTTTAGTTTTTAAAGTTTACATTATACAAATTAAACAACTCATACACACTAAATTGGGAATTCTTTAGCATACGATTAATTTTTACAGTTCTCGCACACACAGTTCCCTTGGGTTTGATATCGAGGGTCCTAACTATACCCCACTTTATTACTTGTCGATCTAGTGCACTTACTAGGGTCGCAACAAGTTTTTGGCGCCGTTGTCAGGGAACTTTGTCGTTGTTAGTAAGCTATGATTATTGTTTGTATATGTTTTCTATTCCTTATTTTATTTTTCTTGATTCTTTTCAGGTGAAATTGGTGTATGAACAAAACAAGAAAAGAGCAATTACTGCCTTTTAATCCTGAAATCGAGAGGACCCTACACCAAAGAATGAGAGCTATTAGAGATAACGAGATGGAGCACGATCCTCCTCTTGATGAGTTTCCTCCCAAAAATGAACAAGTGCTGAGGGCACATGAACAAATGCCAGGGGCAAGAAGAGAAGAAATGCCTAGACAAAGGACCATAAGAGACTATGCTATGCCAAGGTGGAATGAAGATCATCGAACAATTGTATTACCGAGAGGAGTACAATTTGAGCTCAAGCCCACCACCATTACTATGGTACAGAGAAATCATTTCTCTGGTTCAAAAGTAGAGGATCCAGCTCAGTATATCGACATATTTTTGGAAGTCAGTGACACTATTCAAATTTCGGGTGTTAGTACGGATGCAGTAAGATTGAAGCTATTTCCATTTACATTGATTAGCAAAGCAAGAGAGTGGCTACAATTATTACCACGACAGTCAATATGGTTATGGGATCAAATGCAAGAAAAGTTTTTAATGAGATTTTTCCCTCCAACAAATACTGCAAGCATTCGAAATAACATCATGGGGTTCCATCAAATGAATGAAGAGCCTTTTCATGAGACCTGAGAGAGATTTAGGAGATTATTGAGAAGCTGTTCGCATCATGAGATAGCAGTTTACCAACTGATGACCATGTTCTATGCTGGAGTTACACCTCAAACAAGGTCATTATTGGATGCAGCATCAATAGGATCCTTCTTGAACAAGCTACCTGAGGACGCGTTTCAGTTGTTGGATGAGATGGCGGCAAATGACTCTCAATGGACAGCCCCTAGATCAGTCCTAAGGAGACAAGGTTTACATAATGTGGATGAAGTGGCACTGCTAAAAGCACAACTATAATTGGTAAAAATAGAGTTGAGTGGCTTGAAAGTTCAAAATGTGGTGGCAGTAAATCAAGGGAGTGGACTGTGTGAAAGTGAGCAAGTTATCCAAGAAGGAGGAGTTGTAGGAGATGTAAATGCATTGGGCGATTTTAAAAGGAATGATCCCTACAACAATTCATATAATACGGGATGAAAAAATCACCCAAATTTCTCTTGGAAGGATGGGAATAACAAGCTTCTTCTCAACCACAACCAAGAGCCCCTTACCACTCAAATACTTATCATAGTCATGCTCAGCCCCACCAACCACAAGCTACCAATTACTACCAAACCCCCTATCCACCAACCCACCATCAAGGGCAAAGCTCTAATCATTCCCAACCTCAACCCTATCACCTACCGGGATTCCAATCAAGACCACCTATTCAAGAAAAGAAGACAAATTTAGAAGACATGTTTGCTAGTTTCATGAATAGCCAACAACAATTCATGGCGAGTCAAGATTCAAGGTGGAAATCTCAAGAGCAATGAAAGTGGAACCAAGATACTTCAATGAGAAATTTGGAGACTCAATTGGGTCAACTTGTAACTTCAATGTCGAATAGACAACCAGGGACATTTCCTTCAAATTTAGATCGAAATCCTAAGGAGGAAGCCAAAGCAATCACTTTAAAAAGTGGCAAGGAGGCAGCACGAGAGGAAGAAAGAGGTAAATCACCAACTTCATCAACTAATTTGGAGGAACCAACACAGAAGGTAAGTGTTTCTAACTCTAGAGTAGAAGTAGATGTGGATGATCCAAGGAATGATAAGGGAAAGAGTATTTGAATCCAAACATAGAGGATCTTGATATCAATAGGTTACCATTTCCTGCTGTAGCTAGGAAGGAGAAGAAAAATGAGCAATTGGCTAGGTTTCTAGAGATGTTTAAGAAATTACACATTAACTTGCCTTTTACTGAAGCACTAGCACACATGCCCAATTATGCTAAGTTTATGAAAGAACTTTGTTCTAATAAAAAGAAATTAGAAGGGTATGGCACTGTGCAACTCATAGAAAATTGTAGTGCAATCATCATGAATAAGATCCCAGAAAAATTAAAAGATCCAGGTAGCTTTACTCTACCTTGTGAAATTGGTGAAACCTTTGTTGGAAACGCTTTATATGATCTAGGAGCCAGCATTAACTTGATGCCTTATTCCATGTGCAGGAAACTCAACTTAGGAGATCTTAAGGAAACTGGAATGAGACTTCAACTAGCAGATAGATCGATGAGAAAGCCAAAGGGAGTTATTGAGGATTTACTGGTGAAAGTAGGAAAATTCATTTTTCCCGTGGATTTTGTGGTCATGGAAATGGAGGAAGACAAGAAGGTGCCTCTTATCATGGGAAGACCATTTTTGAACACTGCAAAGGCTTTGATTGATGTTCATGGGGAAAAGGTTACTCTTCGATTCAACAATGAAGAATTAGTGGTAGATATGAACAAGTCTCAGAAATATCCATCAAGTGACCTAAATGAGTCAGTCTATTTCATGGACAAAATCGGCGAATGTGTAGATGAAATGCAAGAAAAAGTACTGCTAAATGATTCAGTAAATTCAAGCTTAATACATTCCTTGGAAAATGAAGAGTTGGATGGAGTAGAAGAAGAACAGATAGCAACTGTGGAGAAAGGATGCGAATAGGAGAATCTAAAGCAAGAGAGAAATACTTTACAAGAGGGGGAGTTGAAATCTGAACTTAAACCTCTTCCTCCTCATTTAAAGTATGTATTTTTGGAAAACAAAGAAAAACCAGTAATTATCTCTTCTTTGTTAACAGGTGTTGAAGAGGAGACACTGCTTAAGGTGTTGAAGAAGCACAAGGAGGCTATAGGATGGGAGACAGCGGATTTAAAGGGCATTAACCCAAGCTATTGCACTCATCGGATTCCTAGGAAGGAAGATTGTAAACCAGTAGCTCAACCCCAAAGAAGGCTCAATCCGGCTATGCAAGAGGTGGTAAAGAAAGAGGTACTCAAACTACTTGATGCAGGTATAATATATCCAATCTCTGATAGTAAATGGGTTAACCCAGTGCAATGTATCCCTAAAAAAGCAGGAATCACAGTGGTGAAGAATGAATTAGATGAACTCATTCCAACTCAGACAATTACGGATTGGAGGGTGTACATAGATTATAGGAGATTGAACCATGCCACCTGAAAAGATCATTTTCCATTGCCATTCATTGATCAGATGTTAGAGAGGTTAGCTGGTAATAGGTTTTATTGTTTCTTAGATGGGTATTCGGGATACTTGCAAATCCCCATAGCCCCTGAAGATCAGGAGAAAACAACCTTTACCTGCCCTAATGGCATATTAGCTTATAGGAGGATGCCTTTTGGCTTGTGTAATGTGCCGGCTACGTTTTAGCGGTGCATGATGGCAATTTTCCATGATTTTATAGAAAAATTTATGGAGGTATTCATGGATGACTTTACCATTTATGGGCTAAACTTTGAGAGTTGCTTAGAGCATCTCGATTTAGTATTAGGTAGGTGTAAGAAGACCAACTTAGTGCTAAATTAGGAAAAATGTCATTTTATGGTAAGGGAAGGCATAGTTTTGGGACACAAGATTTTAGAGAAGGGGATTGAGGTGGACAAAGCAAAGATAGAGGTTATAGAGAAGCTTCCACCACCGACCAATGTCAAGGGAGTTAGGAGTTTCTTAGGGCATGCAGGTTTCTATTGAAGGTTTATTAAAGATTTTTCAAAAATTGCGAAACCTTTGTCGAATTTATTAATGAAAGATGCTCCTTTTGAATTTAATGATGCATGTTTATTGGCTTTTGAATTGTTGAAGCAAAAGCTTATTTCAGCTCCAGTGATCATATCTCTGGATTGGAATTTGCCTTTTGAGCTAATGTGTGATGCGAGTGATTTTGCAGTGGGAGCAGTGCTCGGACAAAGGCAAGAGAAAGTCTTTTGTGTTATTTATTATGCGAGCCACACTCTGACAGGAGCTCAAGTCAATTATACCACAACTGAAAAAGAGCTTCTTGCCATTGTATTTGCATTTGAGAAATTTCGACCATATCTACTTGGAGCAAAAATTATGGTATGGTCTGATCATGCAGCACTAAGGCATCTCTTTGCCAAAAAGGAATCCAAGCCAAGACTGATAAGATGGGTACTCCTATTGCAAGAGTTCGATTTAGAGATTAAAGATAAGAAAGGGGCAGAAAACCATGTGGCAGATCATCTATCGAGACTGGAGCATGATCATGTCGAGAAAGGGGAGATTTTGGATTTATTCCCTGATGAATGTATTTGTGCATTGTTCATTTGTGAAGTTTCTTTACCTTGATTCGCTAATGTTGCAAATTTTCTCGCAGGAGATTATATGCCAAGGGACTTCACATGGCAGCAAAGGAAGAAGCTTAAAGCTGATGCGAAGCATTACATCTGAGATGATCCTTACCTTTTTCGTCTCTGTGCTGATCAAGTTCTCAGAAGGTGCATTCCCAAGGAAGAGCAAGTAGAAATCATGCAAGCCTGTCATAGTGGAGAAGCCGGTGGACATTATGGACCTAACAGAACAGCATCAAAAATTCTCTCTTCTGGATTTTATTGGCCCACCTTATTTCATGATGTTAAAATGTTCATTCAAACTTGTGATCGATGTCAAAGGGTGGGAAATATAACTAGGAGAGATGAGATGCCATTGACCAATATGCTTGAGGTTGAAATATTTTATTTGTGGGGAATTGATTTCATGGGACCTTTTTCGGTTTCTTATGGGTTTGAATATATCCTAGTGGCAGTAGATTATGTGAGTAAGTGGATAGAAGCTGTAGCTACTAGGACTTGTGATGCAAATGTTGTCTTAGAATTCTTAAGGAAGAACATATTCACCCATTATGGAGCCCCGAGAGCTATCATTAGTGATGGTGGGAAGCACTTTGTTAACCACCAATTCAAGGTCTTGTTGAAAAAATTTGGAGTGAGACATAAAATCACTACCCCATACCATGCCCAAACCAATGGCCAAGTTGAAGTGTCTAACCGAGAGTTAAAAATTATCTCAGAGAAGATTGTCAGTGCATCTAGGAAGGATTGATATCTTAAGCTAGATGAAGCTTTGTGGGCATATAGGACAACCTTTAAAATACCGATAGGAATGTCACCCTTTAAGTTAGTGTTTGGCAAGTCCTGTCATATACCAATGGAATTGGAGCATAAGGCTTATTAGGCTACTAAGTTTTGAATCTTAATCTTGAGAATGCAGGAAAGTGCAGGTAATTGCAGTTAAACGAGTTGGATGAGATTCGATTTTGGGCCTATGAACATGCAAAGAAGTACAAGGAGAACATGAAAAAGTGGCATGATCGTAAAATCGCTAAGAAGGAATTTGTGCCAGGAATGAGGGTACTTTTTTATGATAGCAGATTGAGGTTGTTTCCTGGAAAGTTAAAATCAAGGTGGAAAGGACCATTTGAGGTTGTCGAGGTCTCTAGCTATGGAGTAGTAACCATCAGACATTCGAAAAAAGGTCATGGGTGAGAGTTCAAGGTAAATGGTCACCGATTGAAGCCATATCTCGATTCCAAGTATGAGGCTGCATCAGTGATCCTCACTTTAAAAGATGATCCATGAGAGCTAAGAAAATCGAGCTGGCGACTTGTTAAACCCAGAACTTTTTCTTATCCTTGAACTCAATTTCTTTTCTTTTCGATTTCTCTTTAATTTCTTACAAGTTTAGCATGTTGAATGTTGTTTGTTTTGTCTAAAGTTTGGTTTTAGTTGTTGTTTGTTGCGACCCTAGCAAGTGCACTAGATCGATAAGTAATAAAGTGGGGTATAGTTAGGACCCTCAATATCGAACCCAAGGGAAATGTGTGTGTGTAGACTATGAGGATTAATTGTATGCTAAAGAATTCCCAATTGTTTGTGTGTATGAGTTGTTTGATTTATAAAATGCACTTTAAAGCTTAAGTATGTAAAGCAGAGAAATCTAAATTCAGTGTATTAAATTCTGAAAAATTAGCAAATGTAAATATCTATAGAAGTAAAGTGTCACTCGGGTTCACTTATCCACCCCATACCCAAATGTGAATAAATTTTTACATAAAAGTATACATGAATGAACTCGGGATAACCCATCTTAACCCAAGCATCCCATTCCGGAGCCAGCTATTCTAGTTGCTAAACGTCCCATTCCGGAGCCAGCCCAACAACTAGCCTAAACCCGGGTCTAAAATCCTAAGTTCGGTCTACCGTCCCATTCCGGAGCCAGGCAGCCCAAAACCCATCTATTTCACTCCCTACTCTAGTTTTAGAATCACAAATACCACACACCAAGAGTCCCATTCCGGAGCCATCCAAAATAGACAATATTCATGATAGAAAAACTGAGCTAAATCATTCATAAACTCCAATCTATTAGGCTCAATACCCATCAAGACATATGATAGAAACCATTCATCCATGGATACAAAATAACTTAATAGATCGAAAAATCAATGATAAACAAATAATTACTTGTGAAATAGACTATCCATTCATGTAAAAATAAATTTGAGTTCAATATTCACATTTTGAGTAGGGGATTCAAAGATTCCCAAGCAACAAAAAGACTACTCACAATCCATAATCAAATGAAAAGAGAAAAAGATAGAAAAAACCCTGAAGTTCATGGTAAAGAAAACCCAGCTGACTCCAAGCCCTTCAATCTCTTTCTCCAAAGCCTTCAGGAAAAATGAGCTTCAAAATATGTAAATCTATGCTTGTAAACTCTATATCTATGTTTAATCTATGTGTTTTTGTGTAAATCCTACTATTTTCAAGTATTTCTATGTATATTTGTGTAAAATAAACTAAGAACTTAAAGAGAGAAGAAAGAAACCCTAAAAACTGAAATTTTACCCAAAAAACTACTCTCTCCCGATTTTCAGAAAACTTTGCTTTATAAAGGTCAGCATGGGTCACGGTTACTACCAAATTCGTGGTAACCGTGACCTCTAATAAAAAACCCTCTTTTGATTCAAATGGGTCACGGTTACTACTATATTCTTAGTAACCATGAGACTGCTCGGAGCTGAATTCAGGATTGGGTCACGGTTACCATGAAATTTCTGGTAACCGTGAGATAGTTCTCATCTTCATTCTGGACTAAAAAGTTGCCTGCCTCACGGTTACTAGGAAATCCTTAGTAACCGTGAGATGCTTCTCTTCTTGCTTCTGTATTAAAAACTCCATAAGTCACGGTTACTAGCCCATCAAGTACAATTGCCATGCTGACCGTGACATGCTTCAAAACGGTGCGTTCTGACAGGACATATGGGTCACTGTTACTAGGAAATTCCTGGTAACCGTGAGGTACCTAAAAATCACAAAATCTGTCAAAAACTCTCAAAAATCACACAAAAGCTAGAATTAACTGAGAATCGGATAAATTATTAAATTGTAGTAAAAACAAAGCAAAAGATTCTAAGAGATCAATGAAACTAGACTCAAATTAAACTAAAACTAAATACTGAAATTGAGTTATCATTGTTCTTAGGTTGATTTCTGTGAGGAGAGGCAGAGTTTTAATAGGGCAGATTTTTAGTTGGCCACGGCTGAGACAAGTAGTCCCAGCCGTGGTCCTTTAAAATTTTTTGAGAGGCAGAAGGGTGCCACGGCTGAGACAAAATGTCCCAGTCGTGGCTAATTGAGTGTTTTAGATCCAGTAGATGGGCACGGTTGAGACAAATTGTCCCAGCCGTGTCCTTCTCCGTGCCATAATTTTGTCGGAGTCCAGAAGGTAGGCGCAGCTGAGACAATTAGTCCCAGCCATGCCAAACTGAAAAAAAATAAAAAAAATCTACTTATTTAAAATAAATTTAATATAAATATATATATAAAAATCCAGAGGGGACACGACTGAGACAATCAGTCCCAGCCGTGCATTTTGAATCATGTCGAATCCAGTAGGGTGGCACGGCCGAGGCAAACTGTCTCAGCCGTGCCTTTCATTTTATCAAAACGGGGAGTTTTGATTTTTACTTGGGCACGGCTGAGACAAATAGTCCCAGCTGTGCCTCTTTGAATAACTGTCGATCTTGTTTCGTTTTTAACCCGATTTTTGCCCTTTTTCTCATTTTCTCCTCCTCTTCTCTGCGTTCTTCTTCCCCACTCCGGCCTTCTCTCCCCATTCTTGCTTCCACTCTCTCTCTCTGTCTCTACAAGTAATAGGTACATCTCTCTCCTCTTCTCTCTTTAATTTTAGTTTACTTTTTTGTCATTTTATTAGAGTTTTGTTGTTTTGTTTTCTTTTATTGATTTTGCAATTTGGTGTGCACATCCCCATGTTCTTGATTTTTTCGTTATAATTCTTGGTTGTGTTGTTTGTGTGTTGTTTTTGGTTCGTTTTTATGCATCCTTGTGTCTATTTTGTTGCAAAATGGATTCACCCGCCACATGTTCGATGAAATGCCAAAGAGAAGTAAGTACATCTTTGTTCTCTAAAATTGTCACGAATTTTTGACTCTTTTCTTTGAAATCGTGGATAGTTATGAATGTTGGCATGTGCTTGATTAGTTTTATGCATTCTTGTGTGTATCTTGTTGCCAAACACAACTTCGCCCGCCACCTGTTCGATAAATTGCCTAAAAGAAGCTTGATGAATTTTTCTGCCTTAGTTGCTTGGTTGCTTGCCCTTGTTTGCCTCACACTCATGCTCAAGAAATTTTCACCATGTTTTTATGCTTCATGACTAACAGAGAAGATTAATATAGGAGATAGGCAATTATTTGTGTATGGGCCATGTTTGTTGAGTTTTTGGTTACCCCTAGTTCAATTGCATATGCTTTAATTTGTGTTTTGGTTCCAGTATTCTTGTGAGTAGTCCACTTGTGTTTGTTTATGTTTGTTACTTATATTTTAGACAGGTTTATTGTTTTATTTTACTATTTAAGTGCTTTGTTTTGTCTTTGAGGCCTATTTGTTGTGTATTGTGTTGCAGGCGAAATGGCACCCAAAAGATCTCGTCCCGATGCTGGTGCTTCATCATCTACCCCTTAAGGATCCTCAAAGGTTAAGGTTCTAGCATGGGTTCCCTCATAATTTACAAAATGGTGGGCCATCTTTAGCAAGCAAGAGTATCTAGCCACCCCTCGCCTTAATATGGAAGTTATGGCAGAATTGGGCTTCCAGAATGAATTAGATAGATTGTTTGAGGGTGTAGGCTGGAAAGTCTTTTACGAGCGGAATGAAAAAGTATATCCTCATTTGGTCCGTGATTTTTTGAGCATAGTCAATATCAGAATGGGACGGGATAGTCATGATGATCCGGGCCATGTGAGTTTTTGGCTCGACAGCAGTCTATACCAGATGACCTTCAATGCCTTTTTTGAAGTCTTGGTTTTGATCAACTTGCTCCCCGGGACATTATTCATCTCAACAAATAGGAAATTTGGATAGGAATTTGTGATCCCGAGGACCCTACATATTTTAACCCCAAGAATACCAAGGCACATCACCTGAGGGATCATTCATTGAGAATTATGCATCGGTATTTAGCTATGGCCTTCTTTAGACATCTTGGTGGGCCCGAAAATGTTAATGCCAGCGAGGCCACCATTTTGTATGCGATGCATAATGGGATTCGGTTAAATGGGGCTGGTTTCATTGTCTAGAAGGTCTTGGATTTGCGCTCATTCCCAAAGAGGGATTCAAAGCTGGCAATAGGAGGGTTTGTAACCACTTTGGCCTGTTTTCTTAACCATACAAGGTTGGGTGCTGCAGCGGATAAGCCAATGCTCATTGATCGAAAAATGCTATGGAATATGGCTGTACTGATCGACGACCCTCACTTTCCAGGGCAAGGACATTTGGTAGTTTCGGAGCGGGCTTTATATCGAGCAGCAGTGCACAAGGGAGCCATAAAATTGGAGCGACCTGAAGCTGAAGCATCTGCCTTATCCTCTGAGCAGTACATTGCTCTTAATACCCGACTTGACAGCATTTCTCAGAGGGTGGACTCCGGGTTCCAATCCATTATGTAGTGGATGGACGATATTGTTACAACTCTTAGGATGTTACAATCCCGATTTGACAGCCAGTTCTCGCCTCCACCGCCGCCTTCCTCGCCATGATTTCGGGGATTTTTTAATCGGCTCCTAAGCAAGGTATGTCTCTTGAGGATGTTGTTCATTCTTTAGCAACTACTACAATAAGATTTGCAGCAGCATGTAGAGAATATGGATTTTAGGTTTCAGAGCTTGGAAAAACAGATGAGCCAAATAGCAATGTCTTTGAGTAGAATAGAGTCCCAAGGATGTTTGCCTTCACAAACAATAGAAAATCCGAGGCAAAATGCGAATGTAATTGTTCTAAGAAGTGGAAAATAGCTGGAACAACCCGTGCCCAAGGAGGATAATCAGATGAAGGCAAAATAAGTGGAAAGAGAGGTAAAAATAGAGCAAACAGAATAACCTACAGGTAAAAATTCAAAATAGCCCACTGTTTTAGTTATACAGCCCCTATTTCCTGACAGGTTAGCCAAATCAAAGAAGGAGAAAAAGGAGAAAGACATCTTTGAAACTTTTCACAAGGTTGAGGTAAACATTCCTTTGATTGATGTTATAAAACAAATACCAAGATATGCGAAATTTCTCAAGGAACTTTGTACTAATAAGAAGAAACAGATCAGTTATGAGAAAATTACTGTCAATGAAAATATTTTTGCTATTATTCAAAGAAAAATGCCTAAAAAATGCAAGGATAAAGGTATGTTTGCTATTTCCTGCAAAATTGGTAATTTAAGTATTAAAAGAGCTATGTGTGATTTAGATGCGTCTATAAATGTCATGCCCAAGTCCATTTATTCCTCTTTAAATGCTAGACCTTTAGAAGAAACAGGGATAGTTATTCAATTAGCAAATAGGTTTATTGTTTATCCTAAGGGATTGTTAAAAGATGTGTTAGTTCAGGTTAATGGTCTGATTTTTCCTGCTAATTTTTATGTGATTGATATGGAAGATGATGGAAATTCAGGGGAGTCATCTAATATTCTATTAGGTAGACCATTCCTTCAAACAGCTCGGACTAAAATTGTTGTTTACAAAGGTACCCTCACTATGGAATTTGATGGTGAAACAGTTCAATTCAATGTATATAATGCTATAAAATATCCATGTGAGATGTCTTCTATTTGTGGAATTAATGTTATTGAACCTTTAACTCAAAAAGTGTTTGAAAAGGATATAACTGACAAGTTGCAAGTTGCTTTGAATTAAAGTATTCACAGGGACAGCTTTGATGCAGTAGGAGAGGAGTTGCATCTTGAAGAAGAGCTTGAAGAAATAGTATTGGAGTTGGAGGCTTTGAAACCAGTGGTAAATGCATCTAATCCTTTGAATTTAACGAGCACTGACCAAAAGCTTTTACCATCTATTTTGCAGGCACCAACATTGGAGCTTAAAGTATTACCCAATCATTTAAAGTATGCCTACTTGGGTGAGGAGAAAATACTTCCAGTGATTATTTCCAATAAGCTGACTTCTAAGGAAGAAAAGTTGCTGATTCAAGCCTTGAAAGAGCATAAACAAGCCATTGGATGGACTATTGCTGACAATTCCGGCATAAGTCCCTCCACGTGCATGCATAGGATTCATTTGAAAGAAGATATCAAACCCAGTAGACAAGCTCAAAGACGTTTAAACCCACCAATGATGGAAGTAGTGAAAAAGAAGATCCAAAAGATGCTGGATGCAGGAGTTATATACCCTATTTTGGACAACAATTGGGTGAGTCCAGTCTAAGTTGTACCCAAAAAGAGGGGAGTTACAGTTGTGGAGAATGAAAATGGCGAGATGGTGCCCATCCGAGTCCAGAATGGGTGGAGGGTTTGTATAGACTACAGGAAGTTGAATACCTCTACTAGAAAAGATCATTTTCCACTTCCTTTCATTGATCAAATGTTGGAAAGACTCGCTGGAAAATCTTACTACTGTTGTCTTGATGGTTACACAGATTTTTATCAAATACCAGTAGTGCCCGAGGACCAGGAGAAGACAACCTTCACCTGTCCCTTTGGCACATTTGCTTACCGGCGGATGCCATTTGGACTTTGCAATGCTTCAGCGATTTTCCAATTTTGTATGGTAAGCATGTTTTCAGATTATGTTGAGAAAATAATAGAGGTGTTTATGGATGATTTCACGGTTTATGGTAACTCATTCCATGAATGTCTATCTAATTTAATTAAGATTTTGAAGAGATGTTTAGAGTCTAATATGGTTCTTAATTATGAAAAATGCCATTTCATGGTAGGTAAAGGATTGATTTTGGGCCATATAGTGTCTTCAAAAGGAATAGAGGTAGACAAGGCTAAAACTTATGTTATTCAATCTCTACCTTACCCTGCAAGTGTGTGGGAAGTTTGTTCTTTTCTTGGACATGCAGGATTTTACAGGCGCTTTATAAAAGATTTTTCCAAAATCACCCAACCATTGTGCAAATTATTACAAAAGGATGTAGACTTTGAATTTGATCTAGCATGCCGAGATGCCTTTGATGAGCTGAAGAGTAGGCTGGTTTCTGCACCTATAATCCAGCCACCCAATTGGGACTACCCCTTTGAGATCATGTGCGATGCAAGTAACCATGCCATAGGGGCTGTTCTTGGCCAAAGAATTGAGAAAAATCCATATGTGATTTATTATGCTTCAAGAACATTGGATAGTGCACAAAGCAACTACTCCACGACGGAAAAAGAACTCTTATCCATATTTTTTGCTCTAGAAAAATTTAGGCAATATTTATTGGGTACTAAAGTAGTTGTTTTTTCTGATCATGCAGCACTAAAGTATTTATTGAAAAAGAAATAAGCCAAACCCCCTCTAATTCGATGGATTCTCTTAATGCAAGAGTTTGATCTTGAAATTAGAGACAGAAAGGGGTCTGAAAATTTCGTAGCTGATCACCTCAATAGATTGCTACTAAATCAGGAAGCATTGCCTATAAACGATGATTTTCCAGATGAACATTTATTTGTTGTCCACACTTTCAACCCCTGGTATGCTGATGTTGTGAATTTCTTGTTACAGGTGTCATTCCTGCTGATCTTTCCAGGTTTGAGAAAGACAAATTGAAGAGGGATGCCAAATACTAAGCTTGGGATGAACCATATTTATGGACATATTGCTTTGATCAAATTATTCGACGTTGTATTCCTGATGATGAGATACAGTCCGTATTAAAATTCTGTCATTCTAAGGCATGTGGGGGTCATTTTGGTCCCAAAAGAACAACCCGAAAGGTTTTACAATGTGGTTTGTTTTGGCCTAGTTTATTTAGAGATGCATATTTATACTGTAAATCCTGTGACAAGTGTCAAAAAACAGGTAACTTAGGACCCCGAGATCAAATGCCACTCAAATCTATATTAATTTGTGAAATATTTGATGTGTGGGGTATTGATTTCATGGACCCTTTCCCTTCTTCTTTTGGCAATTCTTATATTTTACTTACAGTAGACTATGTTTCTAAATGGGTTGAAGCTAAAGCCATAAGAACTGATGATGCCAAAACTGTGGTGAATTTTGTCAAAAATAATATATTTTGCAGGTTTGGTACCCCAAGAGTGCTTATAAGTGATAGAGGGACGCATTTTTGCAACAAAATCATGGACGCACTGCTAAAGAAATATGGAATCACATGTTGTTTGTCAACTGCTTACCACCCCCAGACAAGTGGACAAGCTGAGATTTCCAACAGAAAAGTGAATTCTATACTGGAAAAGACAGTGAATTTAACCAGAAAGGACTGGAGTTTAAAGCTAGAAGATGCCCTCTGGGCTTATAGGACTGCCTATAAGACACCTATCGGTATGTCACCATATCGACTGGTGTATGGCAAACCCTGTCATTTACCCGTAGAATTGGAGCATAGAGCATTTTAGGCCATAAAACGTTGCAACATGGCGTTAGAAGCAGCAGGTAAAAATCGCAAATTAGAGTTGCATGAATTGGAAGAGTTAAGAAATGAGGCATATGAGAGCTCACGAATCTATAAAGAAAAAACGAAAAGGTTCCATGATAAAATGATTTCTAGGAAAGAATTTCAAATTGGGCAAAAGGTTTTATTATTCCATTCATGTTTCAAATTATTTCTAGGGAAATTAAGGTCCAGATGGATAGGACCCTTTGTTGTTACTAATGTTTTTGCTCATGGTGCAATTGAAATTTAGAGTTTGGAAACTGACAAAATTTTTAAAGTTAATGGACATCGCCTCAAACCATTCTATGAAAGAACTTTGGACCAAGAAAACGAGAAATATCAACTGGCCATTCTTGGCTTGGAGAATTAATTCCAGCAACGTCTAGCCGAAGACGTTAAAGAAAGGCGCTTCTGGGAGGCAACCCAATATTTAGCCTTGCCCAAGGCTAAATTGTTACTATTTAGATTTCCATTTCACTTATTTTAAATTACTGAAAAAAAAAATTATAGGTTTATCATTTTCTGGGTATGTCTTTTAAATGTTGGGTCTGTTAGAATTTTTTTTATCAAGTCCTCATTGGACTTTTCATGATGGAAGCCCATGATTTTAAATTTAATTTGCTTTGTTTTTGGTATTTACGATTTTTGGGCCTCCTTCTTTTTATGGGTTTTCAAAATTTTACCTCATTTAAAAAGTTTACCTTATTTCTTTTATTTTGAATTTCACCCAAGTTAATTTGCTTTTACTTTCACTATTCACCATCTTCCCTACAAACTAAACCCTACCCTTTCCCTTTTCCCTTGCAGGAGATCCACACAAATCAATCCACCATGACCCGCTGGAAATCCATAGTGTCGCCGCACCTCAGGCCGCTGAGTCCATGCCGGTAGCAATGGCAGCAGCCACTGTCGTAGCATGATAGCCAGGCGAGCCCAGCAGAAGCGAGCAGGAGTGCCGCAGCAGCAGCCCGCCACTGCATCAGCAAGCATGCAACAGCATTAGCCTGCCGTAGCAGCAGCAGCAGTCAAATTGGATAAACATTGTTTAAAACCTAAAAAGCTTTATTTGGGGTCTTTTATCACTAGCTTAGCTGTTAATGTTGGATTGTTGGATATAGATAATACTACAATGCATGTTGCTTGTACAATGCCACCAATGGATTTAATGTTCTTGGATAAATTACACTTGTTGCAATGTGGCGAGAAAGAGGCCATTTCTTTTGTGGATATAGGTCTTTGGCCAAAGATAGAATTTTCAAAAAGGATACTAAGAAGAAAGCTCTAATAGCATCATCACAAGCAGCGGCCTCTGTTCCCTATTCTACCACATCCACCATTACTCTTAAAGCCTGCTTAGAGAGTATTGAAACTGCTATCCACCAGTTGCAGTCGTATCTTTTGGCCTACTTTCAGCACGTGGGGTTTACCCCACCTCCTTCGCAACATTGATTGATTTGACTCATCCTCCTCCATCAGGGCAGTATTCATTCTCTCTTTTGTTCTTTTTGCATTTTTGATGCCCTTTGCCCCATGATTGTTTAGTTGTTCCGCATTGAGGACAATACGAGGAGAAAGTGTGGGGGAGGGGTTGAGATAGAAGTGCTGTGCATTTTTGTGATAATGTGTTGATTTCTTTAAACATATTTTTGGCTTCTTAGATTGTTAGTTGGCATTTTTGGTTGTTTTAGGAATTGAATACACTAAAGTTGAAAAAGAAGAAAGTTTTTGGTCTGTTAAAGCATAATTGTGCATATTTTATAGTTAGGTGATAAGAGTGAACACTTGTCTTATGGATTTAAGTGATTTGTTCCTTTAGTTCATTGTTCTTAGCATGTGCTGAATTGCATTCTCTTTTCCAGAAGAAAATACTTATCTTAGGCCAATTCCTTGATCATTTAGTTTTAACATGTTGGATGTTAGGCAGAAATGAGTCGATTTCTTGATAATTTACTCTATTACATACATTGCATGGTAGCCTCAGTATTCTTTTGAATTAGAAAATTCCAGGCTCGAATTTAATAAGTGAAATAAATTTTTGCATGAACTTAATTTGAAATCTTTGCACATTAGGTGATTGTTAAAATCAAATGAGACATCAAATAAATCTTTGTGTGTTTATCGTTTGGGAATCTTATTGCCAGAAAAAAAGAGGGAGATTAGCAAATAAATTTTTACTCCGATATCCATTAAAAATTTGGATATGAGTAGAGCTAGTAGCCGTTTGGATTTGTGTGGTCTGAGTAACCGGGTGTATGCGGGGTCAGAATCGGGTGCCCTCGCGTAAAAAAGGACCTCTACATTCCTTGTAAGCAATCTTAGTCTTCCCCATAAAAAAAAAGAAAAAAAATATATAATAAAAGCATCAAAATAAAAATGATGCCAAGAATAAAAATTTTTGGTAATTTGATTTCCTTGCTTGTTGGAATTTATGTGTGTGTTGTCTCTTCCGGTCTGGCAATCTATCTATTTGTATTGATCTAATTTTAAACTAAGACCTTAAAATTCTTGCATGCTTAAAATATTGTGAGTCTTGTTGTTGCTGATTTAAAAAGATTGTTGAGGAACCCATGTCATGATATGAATTAGTAGGAAGTTGTTATGAATGTCGTTCTCTGATTTGCCTTGCACTTCAATATGGTTGGAGCTTTTGGACTTGGATTTTGTTGAGGATGAGAATGCTTCCAATGTGATTGATTTTGTTGTTTGACTAATGCTTGAGGACAAGCATGGGATAAGTGTGGGGGAATTTGTTAAGATGTTAAATGAACACTTGTTTGATTTAATTTTGCTTAATATTTTGTACTCTTTTAAGTCAATTTTAGGTGCTTTTCATTGGTTTATTTATTTTTCTGACTGTAGGAATGGATTTTGAGAAAGTTGTATTTTTTGGGGCTAATTGTTGATGATCCGGAGAAGCAAAGACTTTTTGAGGTTGAATTGAAGTAAAGAGCCGATAGTTGAAAATTCTGGAAGAAGCCTTGCCCAAGGGAATCGCTCAGTTGCCCAAGGCAGAAAGCCAAGCCTTGCCCAGTTTTCTTGCCCAAGTTACCCAAGGAAAATTGACAATGGACTGCATTTTTTCAAGATAAATTCAAGCGAATTTAATCTAGCCGCCACTTAAACCCTAGCGGGAATTTAGGAGTTTTAAGACTTTATTTTAGGAGTAAAAGGGGAGTGATTTGGGGAATTTAGAACTCCTTTAGGAATTTTATTTTAAATTTCATAGTTTGGTTAGATCTCTTTCCTATTTTGGTTATTATTTAAGAAGAGGAGTCCTGAGGTTGAGGGGGTTCCTTCTGCGATTTTTGTAACTCAAATTCTAGAGCAGGGCTTTTTCTCAACTTTTACTTTTTATTTTGTGAAATTCTCATGGCCATGAGTGGCTATAATATTATTTTCAGTTAAAGATTAATTCAAAACCAGGATTTATTTCACTGTGAGATTGTTGTGCTTGCTTTTTGTTCTTTATTTCATATGGTGTTCATGTTGTTTACTATAACTTAGAGAAATCTTTTCTCAATTGTTATTTGTTTCATGTTCAATGAGGCACCGTTGTTCATTTAATTAAATAACATACTGCTAATTGAAGATATCAAATCCGTACTTGTTTGGTAGATTCAATAACAAGTAGCAATCAGCGTAGCTTTCTCGTAAGGGTTGTTATGTTGAGTAAATGCATGATTTGATCTAAATTGGTCTCGCTTGTAGATCGGTTGGTCTAGGTCGGGTCTTTCTATTTCTTAACGCTGTTAATAGATTAAATTCTTGCGCTTGTTAAGGGTTGTCTATTGGTTAGGAATTAATTATTGTCTTACTTGATTAATTCATTAATACGAAAATATTAGGTCGGGAGCGCGAAGCCGACGGCTATAACTGGCCCATTGTTTGATTTTAACAATTATTTCTTAATCGATGATCAGTTGAATGAATCCTGTGTTGCGAATATCTTTAACTGAAATTACCATCCATTGAATTTTTTCTTAATTAATTTTTGATTCATTTATTTCATTTTATTATTTCACTTTTAATCTATAAACTTTCCCGTTTAATTTTATTATTTAAAAATTTGATTATTTAAAATTATTTCAGTGTTAGTCTCTGTAAATTCGACTCTTTCTTGCCCTATTTGCAATTTATTTATTTGGGATAAGTTAAGTTTTTTTTTTGGTAGCTTCGACACCCATCAATATTTTGAAAATTTTGATTTTTGATTTTTTAATTCGATTTTGACCGAACATTTGCACACCCCTAAAAATTACATCTTAAAAAATTACATCTTATCCTTTTATTAATGCTTCCAACGTAGCATCTGGTGGACAGTGGGACATGCATTTGGAAAATGGTTTGTTGACGGGAAACGATGGACCCCGCACTTTTAAAGCTAGTGTGGTTGTAACAAAAAATGCGGTGTCATTATATTTCCCACGTATACGAGAAGCAAACAAATAAAGCAATACTTCCTCTCTCTCTTTTATTTTCTTCTTCTTCTTCTTCTTTTTTATTTTTTTTTTAAATTAAGCATCACTTTTAATTTTGGTACACAAATTAAAAAATAATTAAAATATTTCAATATTATAAAAAATTATTAATAATTGATATCTTATTTTTTATTAATTGATATAAAAAATTACAATAAATATATATCTACATTTAAAATATTAAGATAAAGATAAAATAGAAAAATTAACATTAAATTCCTTTTTAAATTATGAATTTTGAAAAAGGATAAGCAAAGTAAAACGGAAAAAAAAAATCTTCAAAAGCAACACTTAAAAGGGAAACGGAAAAAACAATATTTTCAACAATCAAATTGATTTTATGCACATTAAACAGTGCATATTTAGTTTTGTTGCACATTATTGAGTGACAATATGATAAATTGTTTTCTGCATACTCAGTTTATGCACGTAAATGTAAAAATAATATACTGCATTCATTTTATCAAATTATTATTTTAATTTTATACAAATTATCAGTATTAAGATAATAATTGATTTTATTAATTTTTATAAAAAATTATATTGAATAAACTAAAATGCTTCCTATTAATTTAGGTTGTTATAGTAAAATTTGTAAGAAAAATGAAATATTAAAAATATATATTAAATGCCATGTTAAATTTATCAAAATAACAATTTGATAAAATAATTTTTACATTTAAATAATAATTTGATGTAATGAAGTGAGTAATAAATTATGTTTCAAGGTTTAATTTTTGTTTTATTGCTCTACTCCAAAAAGTGGAAAATACGATAATAAAAAAAATACGTTAACTCATATCAATTTTTTTTAATAATCATTAAAATATAAAATTTTATCAATATTTATTGATTTAAGTGGTTTAACACTTATTTAATTTAAGTAAAATTTTAAATTTGAGTTTTATAAATAACAAAAATCATTACAAGAGTTTCACCTACATATTAGGCTAATCTGACTCAAATTAAATGATACCGATAATTATAAAATATAAAAAATTTTAATTTTAAAAATGTAAAATATTCTTCTTGAAAGTCGACATTTTATTAAAATTGTAATGCGCTTAGTAATTCTAGCATTTTAAGCTTACTAATTTTTTAATTTACCCACCACTTTAGCTTGGATTTTATTTTATTTTATTTTTTGCACTATTGGAAAATATCTCAGCTTTTATAATTATTTTCAGGTGGTTTTTTTTTTGTATTGTATCTAGAACATTCTAGAAGAATATTATTTTTTAAGAACATCCATAAAATATATACTTCCAAAACTTTGAAAATATTTTATCAATTCAATCGGTTCATAAAAATGTGATGTAAATTTAAGTTGATCTTTCAATAATTCATTTAGAACTTGATTCTTTTGTTCCATAAAATAATTTGATTCAATTCATTGTGTGACCGTATCTTCTGACTTGTTTATGATCCCTTTCATCTTATTCATAACCTTTTCATATAATGTAAATATAAAAATTGTTACTTTTATAAGTTATAAAATTTGTGGCTAAAGCAATATTTATTTTTATAAGTTATATTATTGGTGATATCAATTTGTCGCTAAAATCTTATTTTTTTGGTAGTAATGTAAAATATAATAATTATTTCTATAGGTTATATTTGCATAATTTTATATTTTTAATAAAATAATTTAAAAATATAAAAAATATTATAAAATTTGGTTCATTTTAAAATGTTTTATTTGGATTATTGTTCAATTTAATCCGTTTATAACCCATAAAAGTTTGATCCATTTAAATCTCACAATCATAACATGATTCAAAATTCAAATGTGAATAGTTTCGATAGTACTAGGACACCCCACATTCTTAATTTCTAACGTTAGTGTGTGGCCCAGAAACATGAACCATACGTACAGATTTTACAAGAGGCTAATGTATGAATGAAATTGATTTGAAATTTTCCATATAAGACTGTGAAGTTTATCATCTATACCTACAACATAATACTGAATTGATAGGATGGCTCTAGTGGGGAAGTTGGAGACTGAGATTGAGGTGAATTCCTCTGCTGATACTTTCTTTCACGCATACACCACCAAAGCACATATTGTCCCAAAAACTTGTCATGAGACTCTACATAGCGTGGAGGTTCACGAAGGTGGTTATGCATCATCAGGCTCGCTCAAGCAATGGACTTTTAACCTAGGTAATCTTACTTAATACTAAGCTATGAGCCCATCAAGTGCATAGGTTATTCTTTTTAAAGCATGCATTTTAAACCTTAAGCTTTTTATTTTTATTTTTTTAATACTTGGAGGCAGAGTTGGTGGATTTTAACCCTTAAGCTTTATAAACTTTTTTGAGTTTAAATTACGCCCACATCGTGGTACAGAAAGAAACAAAGAAAAAGAATGCCCCCTTTTCAGATGTTGTTGGTTTGTCGAGGAAGCACAATCCATGTTTTTATAGGTTCCATATTCATGATTTTCTATTTTTAATTGCAACTCTTAAACAAATAATATCATAAAGTTCAATCCATTTATAACCAGAATATTTAGCTCTCCATCTATTTACTAACTCATTTTAAGAACGAAACATATATGAACTTTCTGAATTTGTAGATGGAAAAGTTCAGATTGTGAGAGGAAAAATTGAAGTAGATGAGGAACAGAGGAAAGTAACTTCGACAGCAGTGGAAGGAGAGATATTGAAGCAGTTTAAAAGCTTTACTGTTAGCATTCAAGTTACTCCGAAAGCAAAAGGGAGTTTGGTGAAATGGACATGGGAATATGAGAAAGAAACTGAAGATATCTCTGACCCAAATAAATTCATAGATTTAGCTACCAATATCACCAAAGACGTTGATGCATATGCTATCACTGCATCTGCATAAAATCACAACCTCGTCATCCATATCTTCTATTACGTACTTTAGTAAATAAGAAGTTGATATGGTCGGGTTTATGGGTATGTGCTCTTCACTGAAAAGTAAATCTAATATTTAATGTGCATACCTTGATCCCTATGCGAAGTTATGTCATGAATATTCTGGTTAAATTATGACGTATTAGCAACTTTTTAACATATATAATAAGATATGCAAAAGTTCATAAAATTTTGGTTTCAATATCTCTAACCAGTCGAGATTTTCTCTCTCTACAAAGAGAAAGTTTAAGAGGAAAATGTGTCTTTTGAAAAGTTCATTAGCAAATTTAAAACAAACATGGACATGCGGAAAAAAATAAATAAATAAATATGAAAGTTCATTATATACGAGTCAGTATCCTATTATAAGAAATCGCATAAATGAGTAATGAAAACAACAATCAGAAAGCATAGACCGGTGTCTTCCCGATTTAGGTTTTCGATACTTAAATTTAATAATATCCCAAATCATCGCTTTCTGAAAAACTCAGTAAATGTATGATAATTCTAGTGTTCATAGAGCAAGAAGAGTGTTTTAAGCAATGCTTTGAAACTCGGCTCGGATCTCGATTCGACCAGTCAACTAGGTCATGGGTCAACTAATTTAATCGGATCGATTCAAAATTTTTATTATTTTTTAAAATATAATTATTTATAAAAAATTAAAAATATGATATGTAAAAATATATTTAAAACCTGTTAGTTATCAAATATCAATATAAAAATATTAATTTTAAGTCCAATAAAATTTATAAATATAAAAATCAAATAAATCGTCTTAAATGATAAATATCTAAATAAATTCATATAATATAAAAAAATAATTTTATAATAAAATAATTTCATATAATATAATATTAATTTTATAAGCTGAAATCTTCTTAGAATAGAAAAACTGGAAGTCAAAATAGGCTGCCCTAGCGAAGGAGAAGCTAAATACGAAACCACCAGTAGATAAAAATAGGCCTACTGCAACGTCAAAAACCCTATCTACTCACAAAACTACACAGAACCCATAAAAGAACCTGATTCTAATCAAAATACAACAGAAACCACTTTCATAAAAAGCAGACATTACAAAAGAACAAAGCTATCAAAGAACCATAGCTGAATTCCAGCCTGAATCAGGTGTCACAATAAGCAAAATGGAAGCCTGACACAATCAAGCTGAATTTCAAGTTGCCAAAACAGAGGATTAGAAGGGTAGCAGCACAGACAAATCCCCTTAAGAGCAAACAACCAAGAGAAAAACCCGTAGAGAATGGTTATAGGTCACCATAAAGAAGCGAGATCAACCATTGTTACAATTTATGGACATATAAGAATTAAATATGTAAATATTGTATATTATATGCTATCACATTTTTAGTCCAAATAAAAGTGATATGGTTAATTAATTTAAAGTCAAATTATACTTAATAATTGTCTTATTAAAAATATGGAGTTACTTTATAAATGTGTAGAAACCTGAAAGACTTAATCTAATTTATGATGGGCTAATTAGAAAATAAGTCAACATATAAATAAGCTGTGGCCCTGGTTGCACAAAGAACCCTAACCCTAATACATTCTTTTCTCTCTAGTATCCCATTACCCTAAAGAAAATTCATATCTTTGTGTAAACTAGAAACCATTAAACCTCCACATTCTTAATGGCTATAGATTCAGGTATGATTTCGCATCTATATTTTATTTTTGATGATTTGACATGATTGATTTAGTGGCTATTATGTATTTAGGATTTCATTCTATCAACCGTATCTTTTGCAAAAAGCCCCTAAAAATCGCCCTTAAGATGTCTACTGCCATCAGGTCCATAGAGAGATATCCAACATAAAGGGAGAGAGCATCTAGAACACTAAAAAGAGACGGGTGACAAGCAAGACAAAGATAATGTGGAGGGTACCAGAGGCTCCCAGACTATTTGCAACCAAACAAATAGCTTCAGTCCAGCCTTGAGCATAGAAGACGCCAACAACCATAGAGTTGGAGCATTCCCTAAAATCCAAACAAATTGAACAACAGAATCAATGACTTTACACCTGACAATCTCGGTCAGATATCAACTTTTCACTTTCAAACATAATGGGGAGCAAGTATACATCAGACTCCTTATCACTTATCCACTAACTTTTGGCATGTATATACAGATAAATTTAATACTTAGTCTTATCCCAATCCGATCTTAAAACTGCCTAAACCATCACTCTGATAGCACTAAATGTAACACCCTTAATGAAACAGTTTCTTCCGATATGAACTTAAGTGATTTGCCTGATTTTTTTTTTACCGATACCTAACTTATACCAACACAAGTCATTGAGAAATCGGGCAGCATAATTGCTGCCCTCTAATGACCTCCTGAAAAATCAAAAAATAACACAACCTCTAAGAGACACAATAATTTATCACAGACAATAGATACATAACATTTTCATTATTCGCATACCAAACATATACATTTACTCGCATAACAATAATTACTATTCATATAATAACAATCCAAAATACAGTTAAGTCTTACTATCATTAGCTGAGTATATACATGCCAAATATACCTAAAAGTATATTCAACTCTTTTCTTCAAGCTTCACTCCATGGTATACTATGCTTTCGCTCCTCTTCAGAACCTGCACGCAGTAAAAACTAAGTGCTGAGCACTAGATATGCTCAATGATGACTACCAATCCTAGAATTTCCAAGTTAAGCGTAACTATCATAATTATGCTAATTTTTACGTTAACTTGTCAATTCTTATTTGTCTTACCAACATTCCTTTTAATAATTTTGACAATCTTTTCAGTTCATTATCAACATTTTTAGCAGGCTTGTTACTTTGGTTCTAAACAATTAAATTTACTTTAAAATATTTTCTTTTGTAATTTCAATTGCAAAAGTTACGTTTCTTTTCTTACTTTTACTATTGCTCTTACTTGGCTTAACTTTAACTTTTTCTATTCAAGTTCTTATTTAATTAGGTCAATACAAATATTAGTTCTTTGATAATTTACATTATTATTTGCTACTGTAATAGCAAATTTCTATTCAATACTTGATTTTTTTCATTAGTCACAATTTATTCTTTTTATTAGCAACCCTACAATTTCTGTTGTTTATTACTTTATATCACTTTGGCCTTTTGATTTATTTAGCAAAAGACAATCATTAACACTTTAGCTTTATTTTACAAATTTTTATTTTCAAAACAGTAATTGGTATACATTATCAATATATCAATTGGTCTTTCTTACAACTATTTTATTTCTGACTTTATTTATTGCAAAATGACTAATTTATTATTAATAAGCTTATTTTTTACTTTTTAAGCTAACAGTCGATGTACATTACATCAATTTATACTTATTTTATCATTTTTGTGAAAAATTATACTTTAATCCATGCTGAACGCAAAACTTCATTTTTAAACAATTCACCTATCAAATAACTATTTTATCCTTTTATAAATATTTCTTAATTAATTTTTTCATTGTTTACACTTTTTGAAAAAATTACTATTTTGCCCCTAAATATGTATTTTCTTTCACTTTAGTGTTTCTTTTTCACAATTAATCATTAATTTTCATTATCTTTTTACATTTTTAGCACTATACTTTCTTTATACCCCTAATGCAATATGTCAGGACTCTCAAATAGGATATATGAGATATGGACCCAAAGGCCCCACTGATAGAGAAATGACCCCCAAGAGGTCTTTTCTCCAAAAAGTACTGCACTAACACTTTTAGTTTTACATTAAAGCTATAAAAATCAGAGATCCTACCCATAGCAAAGCAGGTTGCCATGGCTTGCACCGCAGTATAGGGTATCCCTATGGCTAGCCAATTATATCCTGAATAAGAAAATCAACACTTGGCTATTACTAAGGGCAAAAATAATCAATTAATTTTTCAGAATAAATTTCACACTTCAATAATTTTTAATTTCTTTTATTTTTTTAAACAATAAATCTTCTTCAATCGCACTCTTTTTAGTGTTATTAACTATACAATAACTTTTTATTTTCAATTTCTTTTTCTTTCCAATCACTTTTGCGTGAAATTATTTTACAATAATTCACTATAAATATTTATTATGTTTCCGATTTTTAGCTAATTATTTCCTCAATAATTTTTTTTTCATATTTTGCGAATTATGTCAGGATAATTCACTCTTTTTCTTTCTTGGCACTTATTTAATTATTTCTTTATAATTCAAAAATTTACTTTTATAGTCATTTTATTTAGTTTTTGACATTTAGCTAACCTTTTACTTTTTCGGTCTAAATTTGTGATTATTCAGAAATTGCAATACTTTATACGGATTGTGAATTATTTATAATAATTCACCATTTTATTCGAATTATGAATTATTTTGTGATAATTCAATACAGTTACTTAACTTATTTTACTTTTTATTTTTCTTAAATTCGTTATTTAATTTTTTCATTTTCTTTATAGGAATTATAAATTAATTTACATTAATTTGCTAACGTTTGCTTGTTTACTGAATTATTTTCCAATAATTCAATATTTTTACTTAAGTATATTTAATATTTATTTCCAAAAATATTCTCATAAATCACATAAATTTTATAAAAATTTATGTGAACAATATTCTTCAATTATTATCATTTTGACTCATTTTTTTTGAATTATTTCCATATAATTCATCATTTGCATTTTATACTTATACTTTTTCTTAGCTTCAAATTTTTTGAATAAATTTCATAAATTTTTTAAAAATTCATGGACATTATATTTTATATTGTACCTTATTTATGGCTTAATTTCATCAAATTGCTTATTGTACACTTTTTTTTCTTTAATAATGGATTTTGGCCCTTATGGAATTTCTCCTTAAAAATTTATTTCAATTTAATTAAGCTTGTATTTAGGTTTAATTAAGGTTCAATTGTATTATATTAAGGAAAAATGCAATATACATATAATTTTCCAATTTTTCCTTAATTACATATTCAATAAATATTATTAAAATATTTACACAATTTTTATAAATTTCACAAAAATTTATACATGTATTATTTCACATATACCATTAAATTAAGATTTAAATTCACTAAAATACTTAACATACAAATTTTTTTTATTCCTCAAGAATTTTGGCCACTTCACTAAAATTTCCTATAAATTTTTTTTTCATGCAAATTAAACATTCTAACACACTCAATTAGGATCTAATTACACTATTATACAATTAATTTCAAATTTAATTAATTATACAAAATTTTCCTTTATAAAACCTAAGAAAAATCATTAAATTAAATAAAAATTACTAATATTTAGTAGTCACTAGCTTCAATCTTGTCATTAACCTTGCACAAACTTCATTTTCTTAGCCTTAAACCCATAAAAATCATTTTTCCTTCAAATCACCTTCCATGGCTGAAATTTTCACCTCATTTTTTATCAAGATAAACATCATTTTAGCTCAAAATAACAACAAAAATATACTTTAGGCACCTAAATCTAGCTATTGGTGCCTTGAAATCAAATTAAAATCCAAGAATTCACTTACCTATTTTTGACCTTCATGCCTTTAATCCTTGTTTTCCTTAGCTTTTCTTCCTTCAATCTCTAGTTTGAGCTTATATATAACAATTAGAGAGGCTAAGAAATATTTCTTGTGCTTGGATCAAAGTAAGAAAATGAAGAGAAGATAAAGAAAATGATGAAAATAAGGAGAAGAAGAAGATTAGGTCTTATGAAGGAGGAGAGCTGATGGAACACGTGAGGTTTATGGAAAATTTGAGAGATTTCCTACCCTTTAATAGTCTTTCAAATGGGCATGAGCTTTGCTTAATGGGCTTTGATTAATTAATCAAACCCATTAACTACCCAATAACAAATTTTAATTCATTTCTTTCATTTTTCAATTTCAAATCAATTTAAAAATAATTTCATAATTTTTATCACCTTGAAAATAGATTGCACGCAAATTTTTGGCTCAATCGGAGTCTATTTTTGGTCCGGTTCAATTAAATCGATCCGATTCAAAAATACAAGTATTACAAAAAAATTTACTTTTTGCAGCCAAAATTATCTACATATTATTTTAGGCTTAGCTGCAATTTTTAACAATATTCAGAGTTCATTTGCTATTTTCAAAAATTTATACAAAGTTGAGTCAGTTTTTCAATAATAGAAATTGACTCGTTATCTTTTTCTTATTTTTTTGACTTTGGAAGCCCATTTGACCTCAGTTTTACTTCAAATTTCAACCCCAGGACTCACCATGACCAATATTTTCTAATGGTCTAATAAAATATTTTTCACTTTCGAATGTACTTTTCATCCCGGGAAATACTATTCACTGTCGGAAAATACTATTCACAGCTAATCCGGTATTGAGGCCATTATAGTACCTGAATTCATGATTTGCATTAGAACATAAAAGCTGTCTTCTGTAGATGAGAATTCAGAAAAATAAATACCTCTTACCTATAATTTGAGGACCATAATCCTTTTATATGGTAGAGTTTTTCTTTATTTCTAATTTAATCCATCATAAAATTAAAAATTACAAAAGAGTATCTATGCATTTAACCCATACTTATAATATTATTATTATTATGGCCCACTTTAATTTCTTTTAAATTAGACTACTTTAATATTTTAGGCCAACCCTTTTAAATGATAGTTATGACATATAATTATTATAATATTAATATATATATGATGTATTTGTCCATAAATCCTAACAATCTCCCACTTAGACTATACATACATACATACATACATACATACATACATATATATATATATATATATATATATATATATATATATATATATATATATATATATATATATATATATATATATATATATATATATATATATATATATATATATATATATATATATATATATATATATATATATATGTCAACGTATTGCCTTATAATTATATGTCAACTTTATGAGCTCAAAACTTCACTTTCATAATCAAAGACATTTCTGAACAATCTCTTCCATCAATTATGCCTATATAGAACCAAGGCGACTTTTGTTACATATATTTCATAACTAAATCCATCCCTGATCACATATATAAACACAACCAAATGACATAGATCAAGTTTGGATGCATAGCATGAAAATTACATGTAATGTGATCTAAACATGTCTATTTTCAACTAGTCCACTTTATAAATATAGTGAGATTAATCATATCCAAAAACAAAGTGTGAATAACTCAAATCCTTTTCTGCAAAAAAATATCGATAAACCCAAAAATCGAAAATGTATCTATAATAAGAAAGCAATATTACAAACTCCCACTGAAATAAAAAAAAAAAATCCTCAAAAGACATGGTACCCATGCGAGCAGTATGCTCATTAAAGACCTTGGGTGGTAATTATTTGGTAAGCAGATCTGCAACCATGGAGTTTGTGTCAATATGCTCAATAGACACCTGTTCACTTTGAACTCTTTCTTTAACAATCAAGAACTTAATGTCTATATGCTTTGACTTACTTAACTCTTGTTGTTATTAGAATACAAGACTGTTAAATTATTATCACAAAAGATCTTAAGTGGTCTTTCAATTCCATCAACAATTCGCAGCCCAGCAACAAAATTATGCAGCCATATTGCTTGATTTGATGCCTCATAGCATGATATTGCTGACATAGTAGAAGAGGCTATAAGAGATTGCTTAGCACTCTTCCAAGAGATAGCTCCTCTAGCTAGCAGAAAGATATAGCCTGATGTAGATTTCATGCTATCATGGCACCCAACAAAATTGGAATCTGAATACCCAATGATCTCTAATTTATTCAATCTCCTGTAAGTGAGAATGAAATGTTTTGTTCTTTGAAGATATCACATGAATCGTTTCGCTGCTTTTTAATGATCCATTCCTGGATTGCTTAAATATCTTCCCAACACTCCAACTATGTATGCAATATTCGGACGCGTACAAACTTAAGCATACATTAGACTTCCTACTGCTGATGCATAAGGAATCTTTTGTATTTATGTTTTCTCAAAAGTATTTTTGGGACATTGTTGTAGACTAAACTTGTCTCCTTTAGCCACAAGGGCATGTCCTGGTTTACAATCTTGCATGCCATATCTCTTAAGTATATTTTCAATATAAGCCTTTTGTGATAATCCAAGAGTACCTCGAGAGCAATCTCGATGTATTTGGATTCCTAATACAAAATTTTCATCTCCAAGATCTTTCATCTCAAAGTTCATAGATAGAAATCTCTTGGTTTCATGCAATAAGCCTATATCATTACTGGCAAGTAATATGTCATCGGCATATAAAACCAGAAAAATATGATTACTCCCACTAAATTTGTGATATATACAATCATCAATCAAATTCATCTCAAAACCATAAGAGATAATAATCTGGTGAAATTTGTAATACCACCGACGAGACGCTTGTTTAAGCTCATAGATGATTTTTTTTAATTTGCAAGCCATTGACTTTGTATCTTTTGATACATAGTTTTTTGGTTACACCATATAAATTATTTCACCAATGTCACCATTGAAAAAAGCTATCTTGACATCCATCTGATGTAGCTCAAGATCAAAATGTGCTACTAATGCCATTATAATCCTAAAAGAGTCTTTTGACAAAACTGAAGAGAAAGTCTCTTTATAATCAATGCCTTCTTTCTGTGTAAAGCCTTTAGCGACAAGACACACTTTGTACCTCTCCACATTGCCCTTTGAATCCCTTTTGGTTTTAAAAATTCATTTATAATCAATGGGTTTAACACCTACAGGCAATGGGACAAGATCCCATACGTCATTTTCTTTCATAGACTTAATATCTTCATTCATGGCATCTATCCACTTTTGAGAGTTAGAACTTTCTATTGCTTAATGAAAATTGATTGGATCATTTTCCATCACTCCAATGTCAATATCATGTTCTTGGAAAAACACAATATAATCATCTGAAATTGCATTTCTTCTTTCTCTAGTGGATCTTCTTAATGGCAATGGTTCTTGAGGCTGTAGAGTTTGTTCTTCAATAATATTTTTCTTGAGACTAAATGGGAGGATTAATGACATTGTCTTGTTCTGGAATTGCATTATAAACAATATCTGGTATAATAACCTGTTCTTGATCATTATCCATAGCAATTAAAGGAATATCAACATATTCCTCTTCAAAGACAAAGTCTTTAACTCTTTCTACCCCCACAAACTCAACATCCTCAAAGAACCGAGCATTACATGTCTCAAAAATAGACTTAGTTGTGGGATCATAAAATTTGTAACCCCTGAAGTGTTCAGAGTATCCAATAAAATAGCAACTAATAGTCCTAGAGTCTAGTTTCTTTTCATTTGGCCTATAAGGCCTTGCCTCAGCTGGACATCCCCAAATGTGAAAATGTTTTAGACTAGGTCTTTTACCTGTCCAAAGAGGGATTTTACCAGTTGCTTTTGTTGGTACCCTGTTGAGTATATAAGTTGCAATCTTTAATGCTTCTCCCCAGAGTGACTCAAGTAAGGTAGAGTGACCGATCATACTTCTTACCATGTCTAAAAGCATTCTATTTCATCTTTCAGCAACACCATTCATGTTGGGTGAACCTGGTTTGGTGTACTGTGGTACGATACCTCTTTCCTCTGGGAATCTAGCAAATGAACCTGGACATTATTCACCTGACCCGTCATATCTACCATAGTATTCACCACCTCGGTCAGATCTAACATTTTTATTGCCATTATTGAGTTGATTTTCAACTTCAGCTTTAAAGCTTTTGAACATATCCAGTGACTAATATTTCTCATGAATGAGATAAAGATAGCCATATCGACTGAAATCATCTATGAACGTTATAAAGTATGTTTGTCCATTCCAAGAAGCCATAGGGAATGGTCCACAAACTTCTATGTGTATTAGTTCTAAGACATCGATTTTCTTATTAGCATCAAATCTTCTAACATTTGTTTGTTTTCCCTTAATACAATTCACACACATTTCAAAACCTAAAAAATCAAGGGGTTCGAGAATACCGTTAGACACAAGTCTCTCAATTCTCTTTTTAGAGATATGACCTAATCTCTTGTGCCATAACGAAGCTAAATTCTCAATAGTTGATTTGCGCTTTTTACATATTGAATGAACATGCAAGAATTCATTAAATGAAGCAATTGTATCAATTAAATATAGATTATCATAACCTGATAAAGAACCAGATCCAACCAAACTTGAAGTTTGAAAAAGACTAAATTTTCTATTTCCAAATGAACAAAAATATCCAAATTTGTCCAATGCTGAAATAGAAATCAAATTTTGCCTAAAAGACGGTACAACAAAAGTCTCAAACAAATCCAAATAAAAACCATTTCTTAATAATAATCTAAAAGTTCCAATTGCTTTGACTTCTACTGATTTTCCATCACCAACATAAATGTATCTTTCGCCATCATTAGGCTTTCGACAATTCAGGCAACCCTGTATGGACACACTAATGTGAGTTGTTGCACCTGAATCAATCCACCAAGTATGTCTAGATACTGAAGCCAAATTAACCTTAGAAAAAATAAAGTTAAGAAGCATACCTTTCTCAGCACGCCAAGCGTGATAGTTGGTACAGTGCTTCTTCTGGTGTCCTACAGCTCCACAAAAGAAACAACTATCTTTAGTTTGTTCCTTATGTTGTTTCTTATGTAGTGTTGTTACCGCAGTTTCCTTATTCTTTCTTTTCTTATTCTCCTTTTTCTTATCCTTTGAGGTGGAGACTAAATGAACACTTGGTGTCTTTTCTTGCTTCAATCTATCCTCTTCCTGAACACAGTGAGAGAAGAGTTCATTAAGGGTCTATGAGTCCCTTTGACAGTTATAGCTCACCTTAATTTGACCAAATTGCGCAGGAAGAGAGATCAGAACCAAATGCACTAGCAAATCTTCAAACAAATCTAACTTGAGTGCCCTTAAACTTGAAACAAGGTTAGACATTTCCATAATGTATTCCCTTATGTTTTCTTTGCCTGCATACCTCATAGAGATGAGTTTTACTAAGATTGTACTTGTTTCAGCCTTTTCATTCTTAGCAAATCTCTTCTCAAGATTCTCAAGGAAACCCTTAACTGTATCCACCTAATCGGACATTGTGCCCCTAAAAGCTTCAAGAATGGCACGCTTAATGACTATAAGACTTATGCAATTAGACCTTTCCCACTTTTCCATCTCCCTCTTTTCCTCGGAGGTACTCTCATTAGTGAGATTGGTAGGTCTAGGTTTTCTTAGTGCAAAGTCTAGGTCCATGACTCCGAGAGTGATCAGTACACTCTCTTGTCATGTTTTAAAATTTGTGTCAGTCAGCATAGGAATGGAGTTGGTACTAGCAGTAATATTAGCAGCAGGAGCAGAAACTGAATTCAGAACAAAACATATAAAACATACTCACATAAGTACCAAAATTGAATAATAAATTTAAAATACAGTTAAATCTCATCTCAAAACATCTGACACTCCATTAATGTTTCATCTTTGGACAGAACATTAACTTGTAAGTGATATCTTGGTGTAGCAATTGAACACAAATAATAAAATAACATGTCAAATAATAATTCTTCCTTTGGGCAGATTTATTATTCACATGTATAACCAAATAATTATCATATGTTAATTGCCACAAATATACATGTAATCATGTTAAACATTAATTTTCCTTTGGGCCAATCAATATTTATATAATTACATACACACAACCAATTATATATTTTGAAATAGATCAATTGATTTTCATAGAGGTCACTTTGCCAATATATTGATTCAATTAACCCATCGCAATATATATATAATCATACTGTAATTTAAATTTAAATTCCATAAAACTTAAAAATAAAATTAAGAATAAAATATCTTAATATCAAATTGTTAATTTACTGACAGAAACTTTATATATATATATATATATATATATATATATATATATATATATATATATATATATATATATATATATGAATGGTGTTTCCAGTTTGCTTTTAAAAGCACAGTTATGGATTTTATTTGCTGCTTGTTTTGTGAAAGCACAACAACGATAATACGTATATTAAGTTTATGCCAATATATATATAAAGTTCTGCAGATCGTATATTAAGTTTATGCCAATATATATATAAAGTTCTGTGGATGATCCACAGAACTTTATATATATATTGGCATAAACTTAATATACGTATTATCGTTGTTGTGTTTTCACAAAACAAGCAGCAAATAAAATCCATAACTGTGCTTTTAAAAGCAAACTGCAAACACCATTCATATATATATATATATAAAGCATAAAAAAACTTGCAATTGGATTATTTGGTGGCTACTGTATCACACGGTATATACTTAACACATACATATATATATAGCATTAAAGTGTGCAGTACATCAGGATAAGAAAAAAGACAGCCGAAATCATGAATTCACAAAAGGACAAAAAACTAAATCCAAAAGCCAATTGATTTTAATAGTCAATGAGAAAACAGAGGTTGCATAATTAATTCAAAAGCAACTATTGCCACGAAACCAACAACTCTGCAACCTTTACCAAATATATATATATATATATATATATATATATATATATATATATATATATATATATATATATATATATATATATATATATATATATAGATAACACAGAGCCACAAAATGCCCAAAAACGACAATTCAACCAGAATAAATAAATATTGCCGAAATGGATTAATCAATTGCCGAAAAAAGATCCTTCTCGATCAAAAGCAACGATAATATAAACCTCAATGAAATCGACGCGCAATTCATGAAAATTTTAATTAATTTTTAATAATTCAATATGAAATTAACTCTGATATCAAATATAAAAAATTTTAGAATTATTTAACTAATAATTCAACATGAAATTGATTTTGATATCAAATATAGGAAATTTTAAAATTATCTAAATAATATAGTTCATATCAAATCATTAAGAAAATACAAAATTATAGCAAAAACGTACCTGAATTTATAATTTATATTGAAAGATAAAATTTTCTTTGCCCGGTAATCTTTCAAATTGATAAATAAGATAAAAGTTGTCTTCTGCAGATGAAAATTCAGAAAGATAAATATCTTTTACCTATAATTTGAGGACCATAACCCTTTTATATGGTATAGTTTTTTTTATTTCTAATTTAATCCATCGTAAATTTAGAAATTATAAAAGAGCATCTATGCATTTAACCCATACTTATAATAATAATAATAATAATAATAATAATAATAATAATAATAATAATAATAATAATATTATTATTATTATTATTATTATTATTATTATTATTATCCACTTTAATTTCTTCTAAATTAGACCACTTTAATATTTTGGGCCAATCCTTTTAAATGATATTTATGACATATAATTATTATAATCTTAATATATATATGATGTATTTGTCCATAAATCCTAACATCCTAAACACTGAATTGCTATCAGAAATTAATTCAAAGAAAATTGAATGTTGCAATTTATATAATAAGAATTCGATTCAAGATAGGTATATCATAATCCTAACTAATAGATATCCACTTTTTTCCACGATCAATTTGCTGAATTTTTTATGCAATATTTAAAAAAAAAAATAGTCTTACCAAGGATTTTCTAAGGGAAAAAAAAAGTCTCACCAAGGATGAAACGCCAAAATGTTTTTAGATAGTTAGTTATTGATTTTTTAAATGTAAAAAATTAAAAATTTGATTGAATTTATTAAAGTTCTCATTAATAAAAATAAGTAATTGATGTTATATGCATGAGTTGCTGAATTAGCTTCGTTTAAGATCAAAATATTCTGTTTAGAAGTTTTTGCTGTTATAAATTCTCGATTCAATTAAATTATTAATAAAGAAAAAGGAAAACTAGAAGTAAAGAGGAAGTGGAAGATCATAGTAAGAGAAGTGGTAGAAATTGGCGTATTTTTTAAATGGAAAAAAAAAAAGGCATTTAAGATAGAAGGTATTTTTTATATCCTTTTGGTTTTTTGTTGCATTAATGTAGAAATTTCTTCTAAATACTCGAGAGGAATTGTATACTACTTGGTATAAATCCAAATTAGTCAAACCAATAAATTTTGAATAACAGATATATATATATATATATATATATATATATATATATATATATATATATATATATATATATATATATATATATATATATATATATATATATATATGGCTGAAATCAAATATCACATTATGAACTTGTAGATTTAAGATATTTATTGGAGCATTATTAATTTCTTTTCATCTACTGGAAGTCAAGTTAGCCCTTAGAATACGTGAGTTTTTAGGTCAAATCCTATTATAAAAGAGGAAAAAAAAAGTCATTTCAGAATTAATCAGATGCTTCGGAATCTATTAGTATTTTGTAAAACTAATTAATCAAAATTTGTTTCATTATCTAAGGGAATAAATTGGTAAGCCATTGACAGTGAGCAAGAAAAAGGAATGGAGCTCTCGACAAGTAGTAATGAGCATTACATTTTTATAATCAGTGTGGCTTTGCGGCTATTGAAATAATAGAATTAGGCCTTAACATGATAATATATTAAAAGAGTCTTTAGCATATATCATGTTAATTAAACCTTTTTCCATTCCACTTGGATACTTACAAATGGACAAACTTTATTATCAACTAAAGATTCTTTCCGTGGGAATAAAAGATTAAAAAAATTATAGATATGTGAGAATTGAATTCTCTCTGACATATGCGAGTGTGTGTGTATATATAGGATCCGAGATGAAAGATGGCGGATTAAATACGAATTTGAAAATTAACAGCCAAGATTTTAGGGTTACATAACTGGTTCGGATCAGATCTTTGAGGCAGACAAATGATAATATCTATTATTATTTAGGCCTGATTTTCCTGTCAGATTAAGATTAAACCCATAACAAAGGTTCGTTGAGGTCAGTAATTATCTGTAACGAAAACGTGTTTATGTTACAGTAAGTCTTTTAAATATATTCAAATAAAAAGCAAAGGTTCAAAGTCCAATTGACCATTATACACTAGACTGTCCAATCGGACAGTTAGGAACATATCCTGTCAAATCCATTTATACATGCTAGCCGCCATACTATTTCAAACGACCTACTTTTAGCATTCAAGTATATATACGGGTAGATTTCAAATAATGTACAATATAAATTGCTAAAAAATGAATGAGTTAGTTATTAAATTTTTGAAACTTTCTCTCTCTAGTTTCCCACTCTAAGCATTACTAACTTAATTTTCCAATTGCTCACGTCTTGTCTAATTAAACGCTTCTTATTTGTCGACCCAACTTATCTTGACAATTTGATCAAACTATTCCATTTGGACTCGTTTATTTCTGATATTTTGTGAATCGTCAGGTATAACTTTCTTTTGCAATAAAAAAAAATCTTCATAATATATAATTAATTTTGCAATGCAAAATAATCCACCTATCAATAATGTACATTTATCTTGATCACTACTTCACTAGCAATTTTAATATAATTTTGAAGTTATATTTTGCATATCTCTCCACCTACAGGATTCTTAAACCATAAAATGATTTTGATAATTAATAATTAAAATTTTTGCCATTTTACTTGTCCCTTAACAGACTGAATCAGAGACAATTGCATCAAGGATTTCTATTCCTCAGACTCATTTTGATTTGCAATATGTGAGGCCTGACTTCATCATGCTTCGAGTCATCGCCCAAAATTTGAGCAGGTTGTGCTGGTGAGGTCGAGGAATTAAATACTGCCTCACATGGCTAGAGTTTGATTTAAGCTTGTCATGCTGTTTATGCCAGGATGCGTCCCTCGAAGGACTGGATTCTGTCTCAGATTCCTGAGATTGTCAGAAATGGAGTAGAAGGCCTCAGAGATGACATCAGTGATATCGATGAAATGGATGCAGAAACATTTGTTCAGGCATATGTAAATATAGTGGCTGGAGCTTGTATTTCTCTAGGTATGTGATAACAAATCCCTTTATATAGTTTTCCCGGCCTGTCATTAATGGTTAGGGCTGTGAATGTCCAGTAACAATCCTAACAGTTAGGCATTGATTGAGTGTAGTGCTTGCAACGATTGGTTTTAACTCCTCACAAATACTTGTATCTGCTATATAACTTGGTTACCAAGCTTAGGGAGTATATATCTGAAAGTTCAGTTATCAATATGTAACTGTTCTAGGAGATACTTGATCTATCAATTGAACTTGTGTCAATGAGTATATGTATGCGATATTGACCTCATTCTGTGGGGGCATTCCATGAGCTATATACCTGCTGCTTGAAAACTAAGGTTTATGAAGATGATACTAATATCCATACAAAAAAGATAATGAAGTAAATGAAATTGTTACAACTTGAAAGAGTTAGGAAGTTGATGGCAAATAGAAGGTGTTAATCAACTCATTAGTAAATTAGAAATTATGAAATGAAAGCTGGCCAGAAAGTGCAAAAAGAAAAGCAAAAAAGAAGTTGAAATTCATGGAAGCCATCCAATTGTTTGTTATACTAGTGTTGTCATCTTATTATTCTTGTTGGAGAATGATTCAAATTTAGCATGTGCTCTTAGACCCGGTCAATATGGCAGATATTTTCTAATTCCTTAAATCTCTATTTTCTGTTACTTAATTATGTTAGTGCCAACAAATTCTGCATTTTTCTAGTTGTTTTTGTTTCGATGTAAAGCCTATTTAAAGGCTACCTAAGCTGTCAGTTGTATGCATTTTTCAGTGAATAAAAGTGCAGTATTTCTCTTCAAAATTCGTTCTCTACTTGCTTCCTCTGTTTTTCTTTATTTGCTGTTATTCTGTCCCAACAAATTGGTATCAGAGCAGGTTCGTTTGTAACTGGGCGTGTAGTTATTCATGGCAACCAACGGCAGTGTTGTGAGCATTTCCCAGCCATCCATTCCAGTTTTCAAAGGAGACTCTTATGAGTTCTGGAGCATCAAGATGATGACGTTATTCAAGTCTCAAGAGCTTTGGGATCTTGTGGAGAATGGGTATACTGTCCCGGATGAAGAGAGCAGGTTGAAGGAAAATAGAAAGAAGGACTCAAAGGCATTGTTCTTCATTCAACAAGCTGTTCATGACACAATTTTCTCAAGAATTTCAACAGCTACTACAGCAAAGGAGGCATGGGAGACGCTGAAGCAAGAATTTCAAGGCTCACAAAAGGTAATTACGGTGAAACTTCAATCATTACGCCGTAATTTTGAAACCTTATTTATGAAAAATAGTGAATCTATTCACGATTTTCTGTCTAGAGTGATAGAAATTGTAAGTCAAATGAGGTCCTATGGGGAGAAACTCCATGATCAAACTGTGGTTGAAAAAGTGTTGAGGAGTTTGACTCCTAAATTTGATCATGTAGTTGCTGCCATTGAAGAATCAAAGGATCTTTCTGTGTTTTCTTTTGATGAACTAATGGGTTCTTTGCAAGCACATGAAGCTAGATTGAGCAGATCCCTTGACAAAAGTGAAGAGAAGGCATTTCAGGTGAAAGGTGATGAAAGTTCACACCATGCTGTGTCGGGAAAAACAACAAACAGAGGTGGATATGGCGGTAGAGGCCGTGGTAGAGGTAGAAGCAATGGAAGAAATGGGCAAGCTGATCACGGGCAGTCTTCAAGTCATCAAAGAAGCCACAACAAAAGTGGTATTCAATGCCATTATTGCAAGAAGTTTGGGCATGTAAAGGCTGAGTGCTGGAAAAGAGAAAAACAAGCGAGTTATGTTCAGGAAGATCAAGCAGAAGAGGATTTGTTCATGGCTTATGAAGTCCAACATCAGGAATCAAATGCTGATGAAGTGTGGTATGTGGACAGCGGGTGTTCAACCCACATGACAGGGATGAAATCAATTTTCAAGGAGCTTGATGAGACTAAAAAGACAAGAGTAAGGCTTGGGGATAATAAGCCACTACAAGCTGAAGGCAAAGGCACAGTTGCTGTTACTACAAGCACCGGTAATCTCAAGCTTATCCATGATGTGTTCTTTGTTCCGAGTTTATCTCATAATTTGTTGAGTGTTGGGCAATTATTGGATAGTGGATACTCGGTGTTATTTGATGATTATTCTTGTGTAGTTAGAGATAAAAAATCGGGACAAACTATAGTGAATATTAAAATGACAGCAAATAGAATGTTTCCTTTAAAAACCTCCACTATAGAACATCAAGTTCTTATTGCTAGAAATGAGTCAAAATTGTGGCATTTGAGATATGGGCATTTGAATGTTAAGGGGCTGAAACTATTGAGTGAAAGGAAAATGGTTAATGGGCTGCCTAAAATTGATGTTATAGAAGTGTGTGAAGGGTGCATTTATGGGAAACAAAATAGAAAATCATTTCCTGTAGGAAAACATTGGAGGGCTAAGTGTTGTCTTGAATTAATACATGCGGATTTGTGTGGGCCTATGAAAACAAAATCTCTTGGTGGTAGTAAATATTTTTTGTTATTTACTGATGATTTTAGCCGCATGAGTTGGGTGTATGTCTTGAAGTATAAATCAGAAACTTTTGAGATCTTTCAAAAGTTCAAGGCACTTGTTGAGAAGCAAAATGGTGGATGCATAAAGGCTCTTCGTACGGACAGGGGTGGTGAGTTTTTATCTAATGAATTCATTGAATTTTGTGAAGAAAATGGAATTCGTAGGGACGTGACAGCACCATATACACCAGAGCAAAATGGTGTGGCTGAACGAAAGAATCGAACGGTTGTAGAAATGGCTAGAAGTCTGTTGCAAGCAAAGGGACTGCCAAATGAATTTTGGGCAGAAGCAGTCATCACAACAGTTTATTTGCTCAACATTTCACCCACAAAAGCTGTTCCAAATATGACCCCTTATGAAGCTTGGACAGGTATAAGGCCTGGGGTAAGCCACTTAAAAATTTTTGGTTGTATTTCTTATGCTTTGATTGACTCACCAAATCGACAAAAATTAGATGGCAAATCTATAAAATGTATTTTTGTTGGTTATTCATCACAATCCAAAGCATACAGATTATATAATCCTATAAGTGGTAAAGTGATTATAAGCAGGAATGTAGAGTTTGATGAAGATTCAAGTTGGAATTGGGACAAATTAAATGGCACTTCAGTAGCTGCAATACCACCAGAAAATAATTATTTTCCAAACTCAGAAGTGAGTGCAGCCCATGCTACTTCTACTCCACCAACATCAAATATTGGCAGCCCCACATCATCATCATCGGGAAGGAGAACATTATCATCTTCATCTGATTTTTCTGATGAGACTCCACCAAGAAAAGTCAGATCCATGCAGGAAATATACGACTCTACATGTGCTTTGTTTGTAGCAGAGCCAACCAGCTTTGAAGAAGCAATCAAAGAGGACGTGTGGTGCAATGCAATGAAGGAAGAACTTGCAACAATTGAAAGAAATAAAACATGGCAGCTAGTTGATTTACCAGAAGGGAAACACGCAATTGGTCTTAAATGGGTGTTTAAAACAAAGTTTCATGCTGATGGGAGTGTTCAAAGGCACAAAGCAAGACTTGTAGCAAAGGGGTATTCACAGCAGCAAGGTATTGACTTCGAAGAGACATTTTCTCCTGTTGCTCGATTTGAAACAGTGAGAATTATCATGGCATTGGCTGCACAATTACAATGGCCAGTGCATCAATTTGATGTTAAATCAGCTTTTTTAAATGGAGAATTGCAAGAGGAAGTATTTGTTACTCAACCTGAAGGATTCGCAGTTGAGGGGAATGAAGAGAAAGTGTATAGGCTGCAAAAGGCACTTTACGGATTGAAGCAAGCTCCACGTGCATGGTATAGCAAAATAGACTCCTACTTCCTTGCTAATGGCTTTGAAAGAAGTAAGAATGAACCTAATCTTTATTTGAAGAGACAAGGTATGAATGATCTTATCATAGTTTGTCTTTATGTGGATGATATGATTTACATGGGTTCCTCTTCTTCTCTCATTAATGAATTTAAAGCTTGCATGAAGGAAAAGTTTGAAATGACAGATTTAGGTGTACTCCATTATATTTTGGGGCTGGAAGTGAAACAAGCTGAAGACGGGATCTTTGTATCTCAAAAGAAATATGCTACTGATTTACTTAAACGGTTTAACATGTTGAACTGCAAATTTGCAGCAACTCCTATGAATTTAAATGAGAAATTGCAGGTTGATGATGGTGTTGAATGTGCAAATGCAAGTCATTTCAGAAGTTTGGTTGGAGGTTTAATCTACTTGACTCATACGCGACCCGATATTGCTTATTCAGTTGGAGTAATTTCCAGATTCATGCATTGTCCTTCAAAACATCACCTTGGAGCTGCAAAAAGAGTGTTGAGATATATTGCTGGAACTAGTGATTTTGGGCTGTGGTATGGTCGTGTTTCAGAATTCAAGTTGTTTGGTTATACAGACAGCGATTGGGCTGGATGTTTGGAGGACAGGAGGAGTACTTCAGGTTATGTTTTTAATCTTGGATCTGGTGCTATTTGCTGGAGTTCAAAGAAGCAGACAACAACAGCCTTGTCTTCAACTGAAGCGGAATATGCAGCAGCAACTTCATCCGCATGTCAAGCAGTATGGTTAAGGAGAATTCTTGCAGATGTCAACCAAGAACAGAGAGAGGCAACTGAAATCTATTGTGACAATAAAGCGACAATCGCATTGGCTAAGAATCCAGTTCATCATGGGAGAACAAAACACATTGATATTCGAATTCATTTTATTCGAGATCTTGTGTTTGAAAAATCAATCATTTTGAAGTATTGCAGTACCAATGAACAGGTAGCTGACATTCTAACAAAAACTCTTCCCCGAGACAAGCATGTGTATTTCAGACTTCAACTTGGTGTTTGCAACTTTGAATCAAGGGGGAGTGTTGGAGAATGATTCAAATTTAGCATGTGCTCTTAGACCCGGTCAATATGGCAGATATTTTCTAATTCCTTAAATCTCTATTTTCTGTTACTTAATTATGTTAGTGCCAACAAATTCTGCATTTTTCTAGTTGTTTTTGTTCCGATGTAAAGCCTATTTAAAGGCTACCTAAGCTGTCAGTTGTATGCATTTTTCAGTGAATAAAAGTGCAGTATTTCTCTTCAAAATTCGTTCTCTACTTGCTTCCTCTGTTTTTCTTTATTTGCTGTTATTCTGTCCCAACAATTCTGCCATACATACAAAATTGAACAGTTCTGTTATAATTACTTGCTTTATTGCATTTGAATTTTTCCCCCCTGCTGCTGGAGTTGCTTGTTCTTCTGCTCTTTCTTGGGTACTTGTTTAATGAAAAGATAGCACTGACTATTAGCAGGTTTGTGATTTGCTGGTACAAAGGATGGAAATGTGCAAGAATTACTATATGAATATGCTGTTCATTTTCTAAACAAGGTGATACATTCAGGATCTATAATAGTGCTCAGTCTATACCTTTTATTTCATTGCTCGTTAAATTATCTATCCAATTGTTTGCAGATCAAGCCTGTTTCTTCTACAAGCCGGTCTTGACCTGACTATTCTTTATGCTGATACGTACACAACTTACTGTTTTGATGTTTCACACAATGCTTGGAAAAGCTATATTGCGACAGAGTGCAAAATCGTATTTTTCAATATTTCGGCATCTTCTGTAGTTAGCAATTGGTGTGGTATGTAATAGGCTGGATCTCATTTAATATCACACTGTTAATTCTTGCTACCAATCTTAAGTCTAGATATGAAATGTGTGTATTACTTGTATACTTGTCAGAGCAAAGTTATAATTATTGAATAGTAATATTCAATCAAAGGATTTTTTTTTTCTTTTGATGTCTGCCTCTGCATACTGTTGAATATAATTAGTATTAATTTCTTTTAAAAGACACTGCAGTCTTAAATCTTGCATTTGAATAATAAATTACAAGAATTCCTCAAAAAATGCCAAAAGACCTTTATATAAATAAGCAGTAGAAGAGGATATTTCTATTGACAGTCCATTTTATGCTAGTAAGAAGCAGTAATGAAATGTTGATATTGAAAAACTGAAAGTAATTTTGTATAAACAATCAACAATATTTCATTTTTGTGTGAATTCAAACTGTTTGTCAATGTGTGAATCGTTTTGTGGGGTGTTCTGTTGGTTGAGCCTTGCTATTTTGAGATCTAGTTTGAGTTTCAATGTTTTGTTGATGTTTAAATTTATCATAAGAAGATAATATATTGCTATACGATGTTTACTGAAATGAACAATATGCATAGTCTTAAATGACCTTTTGGCGACAACTACATAAACTTGATTAGATTATATACTTTAAAAACAAGGATGAATGCACAAGTATGGCTATGAATCTCTATGTATAACCTAAACAAGATGACATGGCAAAGTAGAACATGATGAAATTGTTAATTAATTATGAGACATATTGCACAGGTGTTAGATGGACGAAACTATACATACAAGCATAAAGGTTTGGTTTAATTAGTTAAATCCCACAATGACATGATTATGTATATTTTGTAATTGGCTCTGCCAATTATAATTGGTTCTTTATATATGCAATTTTTTTTATATCCTTTTGTCACAAGAAGTTGATCAAGCGAGAGCCATGCTCTACAAGCAGCTTTGAATTCAATCCACTTGCTGTCTAAATGGCCCCTGTTACAAACTATATATGAATCTGCTGTATTAGCAATTTACATTAGATGGTTTTGCTAATTAGGCTTGATGTATAGATTTGGTTTAGTCTCGGGTTGAATTAGCTTTTTATTCTTTTCTGTATTTTTAATTTGTAATAGCAGTAGAGCTTATATAGGACCTGATTGTGACTAGGGATGCTGATTTGTGCAGAAATAAAGGAATGGCAACAAAGATATTTGAATTTTTTATTATCTCTACGATTTGAAGTTGTTGTCTATGCAGTGATTTTGATTGCATTTATTGAATTTATCTATGGCAGCAAAGATACTTATTTGTTAAAGTGTTTAATGAAATAAGTACTTAATGAATAAATATAAGTAAAAGTTGATTTGAAAAGGCATATGCCTCTAATTTCATCACTTGATTGATGTTGTTAATCCCAAAACATATTGCATAATTATGACCTTCTATAAATCATAATTATTGTATATTCAAGGTCTATGACTAAATGATTGTGTTATTCAGATATATAGGTGCTGTATCATTTGTTCTTTTTCTTTAATATATGGTATTTTTAAGTTCTTAAATTCTAAAATGATGTGTAATGTTTCTATTATTTGTTCTGAAAACGCATTGTCTCTGTAAGGCATCTTCTCTGTTATACTTGGAGTTTCGTTAGAAGTTTAAATGCAATGCATCTTCTCTGTTATTGAGTTTTGCTAGTTAGCATGTACTTCTGTTTCAATTGTCAGATATAGGAGTCTGCATAAATATTGATTTTCTAACTTCGAAAGTAAAAGTAATTTTGTGTAAAAAATGAACAATAATTTAGTGACGGAATAGCGACGAATATTCCGTCGCAATATTTTTTAAATATTAGCCGAATTTAGCAACGGAAATTTTAATTTGGTTGCAAGAAATACCAACCGTCAAATTTGCAACTGAATGTTCCATTACTAATTTTTATTAGCAATGGAAGTTCAACAAATTCGGTTGCTAATTTTTGTTGCTATTTCTCAATTTTCTTGTAGTGAACGGAAAATTAATTCCGTTGCTATTTTCTTAAATTAGCAATGGAATAAATTTTTAGCAACGGAAAATTAATTCCGTTGCTATTTTAGCAACTTAGCAACAAAATCATTATTTCGTTGCTAAATTTTGAGACAAAATTTTTTTCTCGAAGGATCTTAATTTAGCAATGGAAGAGTAATTCCGTTGCTATTTTCTCAAATTAGCAACGGAATTCAATTTCGATCGCTATTTTCTCAAATTAGCAATGGAAAATGAATTCCTTTGCTATTTTAGCAACAGAAATAAAATTTCGTTGCTAAATTTTGCCAATTTTTTTCACGAAGGATCTTAATTTAGCAAAGGAAAATTAATTCCGTTGCTATATTTTCATACAATTTTTTTTTTCTCAAAGGATCTTAATTTAGCAACGAAAGAGTAATTATGTTGCTATTTTCTCAAATTAGCAACGAAAAATGAATTTCATTCCTATTTTAGCAACGAAAATAAAATTTTGTTGCTAAATTTTGCCCCAAATTTTTAGCGCCGCCTCCTGGCGCTTAATTTAGCAACGAAAAATGAATTCCGTTGCTATTTTAGCAACGAAAATTGGATTTCGTTGCTAAATTTTGCCCTAAAATACTGCTACCATTTCTTATCGGCCTTTTTAGCAACGGTATATAATTTTCATTGCAAAATTGCGTTGCTAATTTTTGGCGCCACTAGTTCCCATATTTTTTGGCAACGGAAGACAACCATTTTTAATTTTATTGCTAAAACCTTACACTTCAACCAAAAATAGCAACAAAAATTTTTTCCGTTGATATTAGAAAACTATTCTGTTGCTATTTTTTCGTTGCTATTTTGATATTTTCTTGTAGTGACTTAATATATTCTAATAGATAAGTTTAGAGACTTAATGTACAGTTATGAAAGTATAGAGATCTAATGTGTAAATACGTAAAATTTGAGGAACTCAATATATAGTTTGAAGGTATAGGAATTTAGTATATAAAAACTTTAAAGTTCAAGGGTAATACTCGATAACCAGACATTTGTCCAAGCACCAGTGTTACAATACACTGTAATGATCCATAAATTATTATTAAATTATCTATCTTTATAATATCCAAATTCTTAACTATTAATTTATGGGCCCCACATTTTGAATATATTATTATTAAATTTGTAGAAATTTGTGCAGCATAACGGTTGAAACCCAAATTCTACCTTCCTGCAAATGCTACAAAAATACTCCTAAATAATCACACATATCCAATCCAACCTCCAACAACATATAAAAACTTTGCAAAATCTGCCAATACAGAATAACAGTTATTTCTATAATTGTCTATATAAACATACATACATACATACATACATGCATACATACACACACACACACATACATACATACAATAAAGTACAATTTCTTTACTTTATCTCATCAAACTTATTTACAATGTAAGATGTATATACAAGTCTAAAAATATATACAGTCCCAAAAACTATTCATGCCACCTTACTCGGCATCTTCCATGTATAGGCCAACCAAAGAAAACACATAATGTTGGATTTCTTTCCCATTTATTTCTCTCCAGCACAAGCTCAATCTCTATGCCCAGTGTGCAACATAAAACCACACGCTAAGTATTAAAGTACTTAGTTGTGAACATAAAATTTTAAATCCCAGAATTTCACTGCTGTTTAATTCATGTATTACTCATAATTATATTTCATTATTCCTCTTTTGTCATTTAATTCCATTATAATTACTTTTTACACTAATTTCTCGATTAAATCCCAAAATTTAACTTTTATCTATAAAATTACTATTTTGCCCCTACTTGGATAATTCTATTTCAATTATGATTTCTCAAGTTTTATTCTCAAATTTTTATCACTTTTCATTTTCATTCCACACTATAGGGGTAAATTTTCACTTTAGTCCCTAAAGTTTCAAAGATGCACTTTTTCCCTATTTTCATTTATTATTTTTTCTTATATTTCGATGTTTTTATACTTTTACCCTTAATATACCATGGAAATATATCACTGAATAGGATGAGAGGAATGATGGACCACGTGAGTCCCAGTACTCTAGTATTATCAATTACACACATATTCTTTTTTTTTCTTTTTCTTTTTTCCTAAACACTCCAATACAATCATGGAACCATGTTGAGATTACCACTATGCAAGTCGCCCTGACTTGCTACTACGGTTATAGTAATGTCTCTATGGCTAACCATGTACATTCTAATTTCTAATTTCACATCTAATACTAAGGGCAAACCGTCATTACAATATAATATAATTTATATTATTACATCATTACCAATTTATGGTATTACATTAATAATTGATATACATTATCAGAAATGGTCTCATTATTCCAAAAATACCAATGCCTTCAAGTAAGATCATTCGGTCCACACACATAATTATTTCGCTTATTGATTTTATTTTATTATTTTATCATCCATTACGTGCCCCTTGCACGTCGTGTGACTTATTTGTATCCTATTGTGCACTTATTTCAATTTATTTCCTATATACATACAAATTCCTCTAAATTCCCTATCACGTTACATGTCAGTTTCCCTTTTAAATTGTATTTTCTACTCAATTTAATCACAATGATCATATAACCATATATTTTTCAATTATTTCAATTTAGTCCATAAAATTACATTTTTATCCCTATTTTTTCATTGGTGGCCGAATTTCTCTCTTAAACTAGGCATATCTAAATTTTAATTAAATACCACAATTCCATTAATTTGATTTCCAACTTCTTAATTCTAAGTTCAATTTCACATTTAACCCATAATTAATTAACCTAAACTTTCCATAATTATATATTCAATATATATGAAATTAAAGGGTTTAAGGTTATTCACTTATCTAATTTCACTCGAAATCATTCAATAATCTTTCCTTTGCCCTTGTCTTTGATTGCTTGACTTTTGTCACCTTGATTCTCTAATTAGCCGAATTCCATGTCCAAAATTCACCATGATTTCAATCAATTTTAGTCTAAATAATTCATACAAACTCAAAATCAACACTTAAATAAATAAATTTTCAAGAAAAAATTCAATTTTTCCTAAATTTACCAAAATACCCACTTGATGAGCTAGTTTATTTCTTGCTTCTTTCACCACTATAGGCAACCAAGGATGGAGGAGAAGCAAATTTTTTTTGGTAATTTGGATGAAATTAGGGGTTTATTAAAACTTGAAAAATGAGCAAAAATGGAGGAGGAAAAAAAAGAAAAAGATTATGGGCAGTAAGGAAAAGGAGAAGAGTAGGCCAAATGAGGAAGCAAAACCAAAATTTTTCCATTTAATATAGTTTACCTACTTTAGGAAAAAAATTAAGTAAGTTCTAAGTGGGTCCAATGCCATTTGTCACTCTTTAATTGGCCACAACACTTTTAATTATCAATTTTTGATAAAAATTAGACCAAAAATTCCTAAAAATTTTAATTAGATGATGTTTAAACTTTCTAGTCAATCTGAGGTCATTTGGATACAAAACTTGGTCAGAATACATATTTTGCTAGTCCACAAGTTAAATTTTCAAAGTTTTCAAAAAATTTATTTTAGCCTTCCAAAAATTCATATACATAATTTTTAGTGACTTAGTGCAATCAGAATAATTTTATGAAGCCCGTGGAATATTTTCAAGCCAGTCAAGTTTTTGGTCACCTGTATCGGTCCCATTATTTATTTTATTTTTCACTTTTGGATGCCTATTTGAACTCAATTTCATCCAAAATTATACCACCAGACTCGTTATGAATAATACTTTTCAATGATCAAGAAAAAAAATTTGTGGGCCATGATCAGTGATTTATGGGACATTACATTTCTCTTCTACTAAATAAAAATTTCGTCCTCAAAATTTACCTGATGTAAATACTTGTGGATAGTGCTATCGCATAGTCTCATCTGGCTTTCAAGTCACTTTCTCAATATTATGGTGACTTCAGAGTACTTTAACTTGCAGTATCTTCTTATTCCTCAACTGTTTTACTTCTCTATTAAGAATCCTCATCTGTTCCTCATCATATGATAAATTTATCTTCAACTGGATATATCGTGTTGTGATCACATGCAATGGATTTGATCTATATCTTATGAGCATAGACACATGGAACACATCATGGATCTTCTGCAATTCTGCTGGCAGATCCAGTCTATAAGCGACTAGTTATACTCTCTCTAAAATCTCATAAGGGTCTATAAATCTAGGACTCAACTTCTATTTCCTACCAAATCTCACAATCTTTCTCTAGAGGGATACTTTTAGAAATACTTTTTCACCCACTTGATACTCAACATCTTTACTTTTTAAGTCAGGTAGGACTTCTGTCTATCGGTTGCTGCTTTTACATTGTCTATAATCAATTAGACATTATCTTCAGTTTCTTTAATCAGATCAGGTCCAACTAACTTATTCTCACTCATCTCGGTCCAACATAATGGAGCCCTACATCTCCTTTCATACAGTGTTTTATATGGTACTATTTTAATACTGGCTTGGTAGTTATTGTTATATGCAAATTCAATTAAAGGGAGATATTTTCCCCAACTGCCACCAAAATCTAGAACATAGCATCTCAACACATCTTTAAGTACCTGTATAACTCTTGCTGACTGTCCATCCGTTTGTGGGTGGAAAGCCGTACTAAAATGTAATCTTCTACCCGGTGATTCTTATAGTCTCTAAAATCTAAAAGTAAACCGATGATTTCGATATGAAATTATGAAGATAGGAACACCATGCAGTCATATTATCTCATTAATGTAAATCTCAGCCAACCTCAAGAGAGAAAAATGTGATCTCATAGGCAAAAAATTGGTTACTTTAGTCAGTCTATTGATTATCAACCAAATAGTATCATGATGAACTCTGGTGAGTGGCAAACCCGATAAAAAGTCCATGATAATCCTATCCCATTTCCATTTTGGTACAAAAATAGGCTGAAGTAATCTAGAAGGAATTGCTCAGCCTTAACTTGTTGACAAGTCAAAAACTTGGATACAAAATTTGCAATCTCCCTCTTTATCCCAGGCCACCAGTAATGAGTCTTCAAGTCTTGGTACATTTTAGTACTGTCTGGATGCATCACATAACTGATGCTATGTGCCTCTGTCAAAATCTTTTTTTTAACTCTTTATTAGCAGGCACACACAATCTTCCCCTGAAGATAAAAACTGTTATCTGGTGCTAAAGTAAATTTAGTGTCCCTGCTCTCACTAATATCCATCATAGCCTTAACTACCTTCTCATCATGTAGTTGGGTGTCTTTTACTTATTGTAACAAGTTTGACTTGAGTTGTAATTCAGCTAAAAGTGCTCCATTTTCCATCAGGAACAATCTCACATGTATGGCTTTTAAAGCTGCCATATGCTTTCTACTAAGTGCATCAACTACCACATTAGCTTTACCCAGGTGGTAATTAATATAACAATTGTAGTCTTTAATTAATTCCAGCCAATGCCTCTGCCTCAAATTAAGTTCCTTCTATGTCGGCAGGTATTTTAAACTCTTATGGTCAATCAAGATAAGACATTTCTCACTATATAGATAATACCTCCAAATTTTCAATGCAAATACAATCACTGCTAGCTCTAAATCATGAGTGGGAAAACTCCTCTCATGTGTCTTTAACTGCCTAGAAGCATAAGCGACCACTTTACCCTCCTGCATCAGAACACAACCTAGCCCATTTCTAGAGGCATCGCTGTAAATCACAAATCTTTCCTTGATACTAGTTGGGTCAAAATAGGAGCTTTTGTCAACATCTTCTATCTTTAATTGCTCAAAACTCTCTTGACACTTCTCTGACCATACAAATTTAGTATTCTTCTAAAGTAATCGGGTCAGGGGAGTAGCATGGGTGGAGAACCCCTTCATAAACCTTCTATAATAACTAGCCAAATCCAAAAAAACTTCTGACTTCTATCACATTTTCATGAGTCTTCCACTCCAAAATCACCTATACTTTCTTGGGATCTACAGATATGCCTTGCGTAGACACTATATGTCCCAAGAAAGCAACTTCTTGAAGCTAGAACTCACACTTACTAAGCTTTGCATATAATTGACTATCCTTCAGAATCTGAAGTACTATCTTGAGATGTCTATCATATTTTTTAGGAGTCTTAAAATACAACAGAATATCATCTATGAAGACCAGCACAAATTGGTCCAAATATGGGTGAAAAATCTAGTTCATGAGATCTATAAAAGCTGCTGGTGCAATTGTCAATCCAAACAGCATCATTAGGAACTCAAAATGTCCAATCTGGTACAAAAAGCTATCTTCTGCACATCAGCCTCTCCAACCCCTAACTGGTAGTATCTAGATCACAAATCAATCTTGGAAAACATCCCTGCACATTTCAACTGGTCAAACAAGTCATCAGTATGAGGCAGTGGATATTTATTCTTAATAGTGACCTTGTTCAACTATTTGTAATCAATACATAACCGTAACGATCCATCCTTCTTCTTTACAAATAGTACTGGTGTACCTGAAGGCGAGACATTAGGCCTAATAAATCCTTTCCCTAGTAGCTCCAATAACTGAACCTTGAGTTCTTTTAACTCAGTGGGTGCCATTCTGTATTGAGCTATAGAGATAGGTACAGCACCAAACATCAACGCAATATAAAATTCTACATTGCCGAATACTGATAGAGAAGTCCCAGTATATTGTATCAACCACTAAATTTGGCCCTAGAGGATTGCTAACTTGAATATCATGCTCAAGCTGTGCAACAACTAACCCTTTCTCCTGTAATCTCTGTGCTAATATAAGAGTGTGTCCACCTTGGGTCTACCAAAGCATAAACAGAAGTACCAAGGAGAGAAAATTTACCAACAATGACGTCCAGTGTGTCCTGATCCTCCCTAGCCCTCACAATATAATCGTGGACTGCAAGTTGACCCTATACTCTACTCTGACTTCATCCAGCTCCTCTACCAGCAATTAACCCTGAGCCTGCCCCTCTACCTCTACCTCTCTACGCTATGGTCCCAGATCTAGCTACCTGAGGTCCTAAAATAGCTATTTGAGCTTTCGGACAATCTCTCACCATGTGATCTATAATGGCCTTAACATCGGGTCAGCCGTGAACAGTACTTTTCGATTGTAAATAGTATTTTTGGGCCCAAAGGACACCCGAAAGTCAAAAAATGTTTTATTGGACCATCGAAAAGTATTGGTCATGGTGAGTCTGAGGTTGAAATTTGAAGTGAAATTGAGGTCAAATAGGCCTCCAAATGTCAAAAATATGAAAAAGATAGCGAGTCAATTTTCCTGATAAGAAATGTGACTTGATTTTCCATAAAAAATTAAAAATAGTAAACGAACTCTGAATATTGCCAGATTTTGCAGGCCTACATGAATTTTTTTGTAGAATATTTTAGTGGTGAGAATTCAATTTTTTGGTGACACTGGCAGTTGTCGAATCGGACCGATAAGTTTGAATCGGACTGATAACGGACTTTGATTGAGCCAAAAATTTATGTGCTAGCTATTTTTGATGTAATAAGAGTGATGAAATTATTTTTTGAGTGATTTGATGGATGAAAGAGAAAGAAATTTGATTGGGCATTTAGGGGCCTAAATTGGGCCTTTAGAGTTAATTGGGCAAAGCCCATCTTTTTGGCCCAATTTTGGGCCCATTGGATATATAAGGGCTAGAAATCTGGAGAAAACTCTAGAAATTGGATCATCTTCTTCCTTCCTCTCTTTTGCTAAACATGCCTTCCATTTTTTCTCTCTCGCTCTTGCTTCATAACCACTCAAGATCTCTCATAAATCCCAACTTAAAAGTTGTAGTTTCATCCCTCTAGATCACTAAAATAGCTCCACTTGATTGATTTGGGCAAAGAAAGTAAAGAAACCAATGAAAGAAAGAAAAAGGGGTAAGTTGAATCTTGAGAATTTTAGTATTTTAAATTGATTTTTTAGTGTTTTTCCATAGATTTTGAGGTGTATATGTTGATTATGAGCTTGGATTTTTCATTTGAGGACAAAAAAGTAAGAGAAACTAAGCTTGAATGGCCGGCCTATGTAGGTGGTGAAGAAAGAGGGAGTGTTTTCAAGGACAAAGGCAAGAAAAAGGAAGGTTAGACTCCTTAATTCAAGAAAAAATTGTAAGTAACTAATTAATCTTTACATTTTCTAAGTTTATAAATTTTTCTCAATTATGTAACTAGGGTAAAAATGTTTAAAGTGATTAATTGATGCAATTATGTTAGGGTAATTGTAATTAAGCTAGAGAAAGGATGAATGAAAAGTGAAAATGAAAGAAAGAAAATTTTTAGGATGAAAAATAGTGGTGGCCGAAATTAATGGTAAGAGAAAATAATGAGAAAAATGCATATAAATAATATATGTTAGCTTAAAATAATAGTAGATTTGATAATTAATATCTATGAATTTTTAGAGAATATTTGAAATTTATTTAGAAATTTTTAAGATTATGTATAGTGTATGTATATAATGAAAGTTGTGATTTATAGTGAATTAAGTGATTATTTTGATGAAAAATGATAATAACTAATAAATAATGCATAAATAAATTTTATTGGCATTTATTGGATTTATTAAAATTTTATTTAAAATTTAATGTTAATGTGTATATTGAAAATAATTGAATTATTGGTTAACAATTGCATAAAAATGTTGAAAAAGATGAAATTTATATGAGATTAAATTATAGTTGATGAAAAAAATTAAAAAGTCAATCGATAAATTTTTCCGAAATTAAATGGATTTATAAAGTAATTATTACTGTGTCCTTAGAATTAGTTCGGCAGTAAAAAAATTTATAAAGTAATTATTACCGCGGTGTAGGTCATGACGACTTGCTTTGCTATGGGTAGGATCATTGATCTCCATAGCTTAAGTGTTAAAGTGAAAATGAAAAGTGCAGTGTTCTGAGAATGGTTCCTTGAAAATTATTTCTCTTTTTAGTGGGGCCCGTGGGGTCTATGTTCGAAGTATCCAATCTGAATTTTTTTGTCGGGTTTGTACTAGGGGCATAATGGAAATAAATTGATAAATAAGTGAAAAGACAATGAAAATAAAGAAAGAAAGTGAAAAAGGATCAAAATGAAAGAAAAGGAAAGTTTATGGGTACAATGATAATTTTTTTCAAAAACGTAAAAAGCCATTAAATTAAGTGAAAATTGCTTAAATAAAGATAAAATAGTCAGATAATAGTTAAATTGTTGAGAAAATGAATTTTATTGTTAATAAGGACTAAAATATAATTTTGCTTATAAATGACAATTTAAGTATATAAAAATGAAAAGGGTTTCAATTATTAGTTTAAAGAACAAAAATTAAGCTTATATTGGTAAAATTGTAATTATGCATTTGTAAAGAATAATATTATAGAATAAGTCAAAATTAATGTTTTGAGATAATAATAAATGATTTTATAATTATGTTCATATATATGTTAATATATAAGAATAAAAATGAAAATGTTAGGAAAGGTATCGATTATTAGTCACCACTAAGTATGTTGAGTGCTCAGTGTGTAGTTTTTACTGCGCAAGTCAGCAGGAGCTGGAGCAGGAATACACTCTAAAGGACTTCTTTTAAAGATGCTCAAGTTGTTTAAATTTTTGGCATGTATATATATGTACAAACTTTACTTGGATGTGTAATGTAAACCTAAAGTTATTTTAGTGAGCTATTTTTGGGTTGTGAATGAAATGGAATGGATGACAGTGTATGGATATGGATTGTATTATTGATTGTTGTGTCTCTGAGAGGCTGTGTGGTTGGTCTACATTTCAGGGGGCTAGTCCTATGTACAACTGTTATATTTGAAAAATTTTATTAAATGCATAGTAATTTGGGATTGTTATAGGTCGTCGATGATTTATTTTTAAATTAGCTAAAGCATGCTAATAAAGTATTGTAATATAAAGATTAAGCTGGAAAAAAAATTTTTGGTCTTCGGTACACCGGTACAGTGTTAGAAGGGATAAGGGTGTTACATTTTGTGATATCAGAACAGTGATTTAAACGGTTCTAAGATCGGAGTGGGTGCAATATTTGATTTAAATTATTTATATACATGCCAATTGTTAATTTGAGAAGTTAATTTGGAATTAATGTATTCTTGCTCCATTTTGTTTTATAGTGAAAAGATGTCTAGTGAGCCGAGCCGCGAGGCTGGAGATAACAGGAGTGAGGCCTCAAGTAATATGGGGAAACAGGAGGTTCCACAGCAGCAAGCACCTCCCTCAGTAGCGCCTCCTCCTCCTCCTCCTCAGCTGGATTTTCTCAATTTGGTGTTTGATTATATCCAACAGCGACTTCATGCTGCACAGGCTCAGGCACCGCCACCAGTAATTTAGGTTCAGTTGCCTGCTCCACCTAGGAGGAAGCCTATATTGGAGCAGTTGAAGAGATTGGGAGTTGATGATTTTTTAGGTTAGGATCCATTGACGCAAGCAGCTGCAGAAGCATGGTTATTCAAGATAAAGAGATTATTTGAGATTACCCACAACCCATTGGAGGAGAAGTTTGAGGGAATCACTGCTTTGCTGCAGGGTCCAACGTTTGTATGGTGGGACTCAGTAAGGCGATACACTCCTACAAATCAGTTAAATTGGGAGTTCTTCATTGATCAGTTTGAGAAGAAGTATATTGGGGCTGAGTACAAGATTTCCATGTAAGACGCCTTCTGGAGATTGAGGCAAGGAATCGTTCTGTGGCAGAATATGACCGAGAGTTTGAGCGCTTGAATGCTTATCTGGATGATGGATTGGCTAGAGAAGAAAGACTGTGTCAGCATTTTGAGAGAGGATTACACACAGAGCTAAGACAGATTATTGGAGCCCAGCATTACCCTAATATGCTGGCTATGATTGATGCAACTCTAAAGTTAGAAACTACTAAGGCTGAACAGGTAGAGAGGCATTCCCGATTTTAGCATAAGAGAAGGTAGGAACATAGCAGTGGGAAGTCAGGGCAGAGTAAAAAGCAAAAGCGTCAGCAGGCACCTCAGGGCTACCCACTAGCAGGTAGAAGATAGGGTGGCGCCTTCCGTGGCAAGTCTACTGCCACTTCAGCATCGAGTGCACCCTTAGGCAGAGATAACGGGTCAGCAGTACAGTGTGAGCATTGTGGCAGGATACATCCTGGGGAGTGTAGATTTTTGATTGGAGCCTTTTTCAAATGTGGGTCCAGCGACCATCAGATTAGAGATTGTCCTTTGATACAGACTGCTTCAGTAGCTTCACCAGCTTCTGGTACTGGATCTTCTGCACCACTTGGTCGTGTTAGGGGAGTTGCCCTTAGACCTTTAGCCTCCAGACTAGTTGACCAGTCATCTCAGGGACAGAGGCGGTCAGGGGGACAGACTTATGCTATCAGAGCCCGAGAATAGGAGGATGCTCCTGATGTGATAATGGGTAAGTTTATTATGTTATCTGATTATGTGTATGCTTTGATAGATCCTGGCTCCACACACTCTTATATTAGCACAGAACTGGCACGGGGTAAAGGGATGAAAGAGGCCTACTTGAACCAGGATATCTTGGTGAGTAATCCTCTAGGACATAGTGTGATAGTAAACAAGATATATAGATAGTTTCCTATTGGTGTCCAGGAACATGTATTCCTGGTAAATCTTATTGAGCTGCCTTTTCGCGAGTTTGATTTGATTTTGGGTATGGGCTGGTTGTCCGTCCATCAAGCGACCGTTGACTATAGAAAAAAGAGGGTTACCCTATAGCTTCAAAATGGTGATGACATCACAGTTATGGGTATGAGATCTGATTTTCTGTCTGATGTGATATCCGCTACTGCAGCAAAAAGATTGATTAGAAAAGGATGCGAAGCGTATATGTGTTATGCAGTGGAAGCGAAGAAAGACAATTTAAAGGTGTCAGATGTACCCACTGTTGGGGAGTTCCAGGATGTGTTTCCAGATGAGCTTTTAGGCTTACCACCTGACAGAGAGGTGGAATTTTCCATTGAGGTCACTCTGGGCACTGCTCCTATCTCTATTACTCCATATAGAATGGCACCTGCAGAATTGAAAGAATTAAAGGTTCAGCTTCAGGAGTTGCTCGATAAAGGGTTTATTAGGCCTAGTACTTCTCCTTGGGGAGCACCTATCCTATTTGTAAAGAAAAAGGATGGGACTCTTCGACTGTGCATAGACTACAAACAGTTGAATAAAGTGAATATCAAGAACAAATATCCCCTCCCTCGCATTGAAGACTTATTTGATCAGCTTCAGGGCGTAAGTGTCTTCTCCAAGATAGATATGAGGTTTGGCTACTATCAAATAGGGGTAAAAGAGGCTGATGTGCCCAAGACAACTTTTCGTTTAAGATATGGCCACTGTGAGTTTTTGGTCATACCATTTGGGCTTACAAATGCACCAACGGCCTTCATGGATCTGATGAACAGAATCTTCCACCCTTACTTAGATCAGTTTGTGGTGGTTCTCATCGATGATATATTGGTGTATTCTAAAACACCGAAAGAGCATGACAGACATTTAAGGATTGTATTGCAGACACTGAGAGAAAAATAGTTATACGCCAAATTTAGCAAATGTGACTTTTGGCTGAATGAAGTATCCTTTTTGGGACATGTTATTTCTACAGAGGGCATTAAAGTAGACCCTTCAAAGATTGAAGCAATCCTTCAATGGAAGCCACCCAAGAATGTGACTGAAGTGTAGAGTTTTTTGGGTTTGGCTAGGTACTATAGGAGATTTATCAAGGACTTCTCCACCATTGTAGTCCCTATGACTCGACTGCTACAGAAAAATGCTAAGTTTGTGTGGACTAATAAGTGTTAGGAATATTTTGAGAAGCTAAAGACAATGATGATAGAAGCTCCTATCCTTACTCAACCTGAGTCAGGCAAGAATTTTGTGATTTACAATGATGCTTCCAAGAATGTGTTAGGTTGCGTTCTGATGTAGGAAGGAAAGGTGATAGCTTATGCCTCTCGGCAACTCAAGACTCATGAGAGAAATTATCCTACTCATGACTTAGAGTTAGCAGCCATTGTGTTTGCATTAAAGATTTGGAGGCATTATTTGTATGGAGTGAAATGCTACATTTACTCAGATCACAAGAGTTTAAAGTATTTGTTTACCCAGAAAGAACTCAATCTTAGACAGAGATGCTGGTTGGAGTTGATGAAAGGCTATGATTGCTATATCGACTACCATCCAGGGAAAGCAAATGTAGTGGCTGATGCGCTCAGCAGAAAGTTTATGTCAGGTAATGTTAGTACTTTTGAATGAACTTGTACAAGGTATTGATAAGTGTAAATGATTAATAGTGACCTTTACAGCTTTTCGAGAAATGAACACCAGCTTAAGCTTGGCAGCAGATGGAGCCATAATAGCGGAGCTACGAGTTAAACTAGATTTTATGCATACAGTTAAAGCGGCTCAGAAAGAAGATGATAGATTAATGGCGATTGTAAACAAGCTTCAACATAGAAGTGAAAGTGATTACTCATTGTCAAATGATGGAAGCCTCTATTTCAAAGGAAGACTTTGTGTGCCAGGTCAGGAAGATTTTAAGAAAGAGATTCTGACAGAAGCACATTATAGTAGTTATGCCATGCATCCTGGAAGTAATAAAATGTACTATGATTTGAAAGTCTATTATTGGTGGCCAAGTATGAAGCGTGATGTGACTGAATTCGTAGGTAAATGCCTGACATGTCAACAGGTGAAAGTAGAACATCAGGTACCTTCTGGACTACTTCAACCACTTGTTATTCCAGAGTGGAAATGGGATCAAGTGACTATGAACTTTGTGACTGGGCTACCTATGACTCAGTGGAAACATGATGCTATTTGGGTAATTGTGGACTACCTCACCAAATCAGCTCATTTCTTTCCAGTTCGGATGGATTTCTATTTGACCAGGCTGGCAGAACTTTACATAAAGGAGGTGGTTAGATTGCATGGAGTACCTACATTCATTGTGCTAGATAGAGATCCCAGATTTACTTCTCACTTCTGGAAGAGTTTTCAAGATGCTCTGGGTACTAGACTTCGCCTCAGCACAACTTTTCACCCTCAAACTGATGGACAGTCTGAGCGGGTGATTCAGACATTAGAGGATATGCTTCGATGTTGTGTCCTTGAGTTTGGCAATAATTGAGAAAAGCATTTGTCATTAGCTGAGTTTGCCTACAACAATAGCTATCAATCTAGTTTGAAAATGGCTCCATTTGAAGCATTGTATGGTAGGAAATGCAGGACTCCTTTGTGTCGGACTGAACTGAGTGAAAGGAAGCTTTTGGGTTCGGACTTGATTTGTGACTCTAAAGAAAAGGTCCAGATCATTAAAAATAGATTGAAAGAAGCAATGGATTGACAGAAGTCATATGCAGATCTAAAAAGGAAAGATATCGAGTTCCAGATCGGAGATAAGGTCTTTTTAAAGGTATCTCCATGGAAGAAGGTTTTGAAATTTGGAAGGAATGGCAAGTTAAGCCCTAGATTTATTGGTCCATATGAGATACTTCAGCGAGTGGGTCCCGTGGTCTATAGATTGAAACTTTCATCTGCTTTGAAGAAGATACATGATGTCTTCCATATGTCCATGCTCCAGAGATACAGGTCTAATCCGAGCCATGTGATAGCACTAGAAAAGATACAAGTTCAGGCTGACATAAGTTATGAAGAAAGACCAGTAAAGATTTTGGCTAGGGAAGTCCGACAGCTTCGGAACAAACAAATCCATTTGGTGAAAGTCCTATGGCATCACTATAATGTCGAAGAGGCAACATGAAAACCTGAAGCAATGATAAGACAGCGATATCCTCTACTTTTCAATTCAAATAAATTTCGAGGACGAAATTTCTTTTAGCAGGGGAGAAATGTAATGGCCTCAACACCAGGTTAGCTGTGAACAGTACTTTTCGATGGTAAATAGTATTTTTCGGGCCCGAAAGAACACCCGAAAGTCAAAAATATTTTATTGGACCATCGGAAAGTATTGGTCATGGTGAGTTCGGGGTTAAAATTTGAAGTGAAAATGAGGTTAAATAGGCCTCCAAAGGTCAAAAATATGAAAAAGGTAGCGAGTCAATTTTCCTAGTAGGGAAGATAACTTGATTTTGCGTAAATAATTAAAAATAGTAAATGAACTCCGAATATTGCCAGATTTTTCATGCTTACATGAATTTTTGTGTAGAATATTTTAGTGGTGAGAATGGAATTTTTCGGGTACACCGACAGTTGTAATCGAACCGATAAGTTTGAATCAGACCAATAACGGACTCTGATTGAGCCAAAATTTTGTGTGCTAGCTATTTTTAATGTGATAAGAGTGATGGAATTACTTTTGGAGTGATTTGATGGTTGAAAGAGAGAGAAATTTGATTGGACCTTTGGGGGCTTAAATTGGACCTTTAGAGTTAATTTGGCAAAACCCATCTTTTTGGCCTAATTTTGGGCCAATTGGAGAGGTATATAAGGGCCAGAAATATGGAGAAAACTCCAAAAATTGGCTCATCTTCTTCCTTCCTCTCTTTGGCCGAACATACCTTCCATCTCTTCTCTCTCTCTCTTGCTTTATAACCACTCAAGATCTCTCATAAATTCAAACTTAGGAGTTGTAGTTCCATCCCTCTAGATCACTAAAATAGCTTCACTTGATTGATTTGGGCAAAGGAAGTGAAGAAATCAAGGAAAGAAAGAAAAATGGGTAAGTTGAATCTTGAGAATTTTAGTGTTTTAAATTAATTCTTTAGTGTTTTCCATAGATTTTGAGTTGTATATGTTGATTGTGAGCTTGGATTTTTCATTTGAGGACAAAAAAATAAGAGAAACTAAGCTTGAATGGCCGGCTTATGTAGGTAGTGAAGAAAGAGGGAGTTTTTCCAAGGACAAAGGCAAGAGAAAGGAAGCTTAGACTCCCTAATTCAAGAGAAAATTGTAAGTGACTAATTAATCTTTACATTTTCTAAGTTTATGAATTTTTCTCAATTATTTAACTAGGATAAAAATGTTTAAAGTGATTAATTGATGCAATTATATTAGGATAATTATAATTAAGCTAGAGAAAGGATGAATGGAAAGTGAAAATGAAAGAAAAAAATTTTTAGGATGAAAAATAGTGGTGGCTGAAATTAATGGTAAGAGAAAATGGTGAGAAAATGCATATAAATAATATATGTTAGCTTAAAATAATAGTAGATTTGATAATTAATGTCTATGAATTTTTAGAGAATATTTGAAATTTATTTGGAAATTTTTAAGATTATGTATAGTGTATGTATATAATGAAAGTTGTGATTTATAGTGAATTAAGTGATTGTTTTCACTACAAGAAAAATTGGAAATAGCAACGGAAATTAGCAACCGAATTTGGTGAATTTCCGTTGGTAATCAAAATTAGCAACCGAAAATAGCAACGGAAAATTCGGTTGCAATTTTGGCAGTTGGTAAATTTAGCAACCGAATACTTTCCGTTGGTAATTTAGCAACGAAAAATAGCAACGGTATTATATTCGGTTGCTAAATTTACCAATCGAATATCCGTTGCTATTTTTGGTTGCTAATTGTTATTAGCAACGGAAATTAAATTCCGTTGCTATATCTAACCAATGTACATTTCGGTTAGTTGGTCAACATTACCAACCGAATTCAATTTTCGTTGCTAAATTTAGCAACGGAATAGTAATTCGGTTGCTAAATTTAGCAACCGAATGGTAATTCCGTTGCTAAATTTAGCAACCGAATGGTAAATCCGTTGCTAAATTTAGCAACGGAATAATAATTCGGTTGGTAAATTTAGCAACGGAATTACAATTCGGTTGCTAAATTTACCAACCGAATTACTATTCCATTGCTAAATTCGGTTGCTAAATAAAAACTATTGATAACATTATAAATTGTAAAATTATGCTAGTTTTGTTAGATTGGCATAATATTTTAGTTAAATAAATATAATTCAAATTCATTATGAAAAGAAAATATTGTTATTGATAATATAATATTAAGATTGTAATGCACAAAAATATAAATCCTAAAAATATAGTATATTACTGTAAAGTAAAATTCTATGAAAACCATAATAAAAACAGCATAAAATCAGTATCAATAACAATCTACAAATAAAAGTCTGAGTTATGTAGCTGGTGGAGGTGAAGGACACCATAATAAAAACAGCATAAAATCAGTATCAATAACAATCTAAAAATAAAAGTCTAAGCTAAGTAGCTGGTGGAGGTGAAGGAGAACGATTTGACTGCTGGGCACCCCTGGTTTCCAAATCTTCTACTCGATTCTTTAGTTGGGTTACAGTATCCATCAACATGGTGACTGCGGTCTCTAGCTGAATGACTTTCTGAGAAGATTCACATCGCTTACTACAAGCAGCTATAGATGATGTAGAGGAATTCGAATGTGAAGTATTTGCAATTGAACCTAAACCAAAAATCCTCCCACGGTTATTCTTACCACCAACTACTTGAAGAAAAATCTGACTCTCATCAACACTTTCAGAGCTCTGCCGCTGTTGAATGAGAGTCTCTTGTATTTGCTCCTATCATTACAATAATTAAAATTAATTAGCTATATTATTATAAAATAATTAATATTGATGTATAAATTTAACATACATTGAGTTGTCTACAACGGGTATTGACGAATGTCTGACCATCATGCTTCTTTGTGTGAGTGTGCATAAAAACTTCAGGATATGTAGGCTTTCTACCCATAGTTATTTCCTGTATAACAAGCAATAATCAATAATAGTCAAAATACCACTGTTCATTCTACAATAAGGGAAAAAAATTTCACAATTACAACTAAAAAATAGAATAAAGAGTAATGTAGCATTCAGATTTACAAGCAAGAATGTAGCATTCAAATTTACAAGCAAGAAACAGATTGTAGCTAAAAGGTATAGGAAAATTAGCCTTTTACTACAGCAATAACTTGAGTTTTGAAAGAACACAGAAAGAAACAATTTAAACGAAAGGCGGATGAAGGACAAAAACAAACACATATAAGAGTTTAATATATCTTCCAGAAAAACACACCATAAAAGAAATAGTCCTACTAGATACATAAACATGTGAACCATATTTCATTTCAATGAGCCAACAGGTGACTAACATCTAATCAAGACCCCATATAAGTTGCTGTGGCAAACATTTTATCACCAATGACCCAACAAGTAAATTTCTAAAATGCTCAGGTTTTCCCTGAGTTGTTGGGACATTATGCAATACATTAAAGAATTTAGGATCCACATCATAAGCTGTTTCAAAATAAAAGCACCTACAGAATCAAATTGACATAAAATGTTATGCCGTTTGTTATGGAGGTGTAGCAAAAAGCCAAGCAACACAATCATTTTGTCAAATAAATAACCAGTCTCCTAAGGGTTTTTGAGATGTACACACACAAACACATCTCGTTCTGAAAATTTTTTTTAAAAAAAAGAAAAGAGTAAATAGTAATTTTAAAGTCACTGGAGGGGCTTATGTGTGTTTCAGGCACATTCAAATTGAGAATAGTAGCTAAAATGAGCAGCAAACCAGCCACATTCAGCCATCCAATAGAGCTGAGCAATAGTGGAAAACAAATAGCACATTCAGCCATCCAATAATTATACATTTATAGAATAAAATGTAAGCATAAAAGTCAGAGACTTACCAGTTTAGACGCATGCTCGTGATGGCTCAAAGTTCCTCCAGTGTGCACGGCTAGACTCTCACCATCTGAGCCTCCCCGCCTATTTGAAGAATTCCTATCTGAACTGGCAATTGCTTCGGGTGTTGCCCAGTATTGCTGCCAACGATTCCATATTTCTTCAGAAATAAAATTAGGTCGTTGACCACCCTTGTGTAAATTACATAGAAATTCTTTATATCGTTGGCGGGCCCGCTTTTCCCAAACTCCATAAATGACATCATTAAATATTGAATCCCAAAAAAATTCTTTCTGAAAAAAAAATAACATAAATATTGCAAAGTACAATAGATAATGCATTAATGTATGAAGCTAATTATTTTAAAACAGAAAATGTTATTTATTTTTTGTACCTCAAACTCCTGATAATAAAAATCCTTTGTCTGCAGAGAAAGATTTTTCCAAACATAACCCTCAATTTCTATCTTCTCCTTGAATGTGGATCTGATTTTTCTTGAACAAATACCTGATGGAATAAACCTGTTAATATGAACAAAATGAATATCAAATTAGATATCCATACTACTAGTATAAGTTTATGTTTTAATCTTGCAATACAAATTTTTTTATAATTAAACTCACATATCATTGATAATCTTAATGTAAATTCTTCCATCAACTCCCTTTGCACCAGGCTGGAGTCCTTCATCCTCAATATCGGAACCTGGTACTTGTGTAGGCATAGATTCAGGGTTTGGGATCGGAATAGATGCATTTACATGGTCAGCAGATATATTTGGGTTGTTGGATGCTGAATCACTTGGTTGATTAGGAGAGTCATCGCGGTTTGTTGGTGAAGGTGATGCCTCATATTGCTGGTTAGGGTGGACTTGTCCACTATTGTCTCCATTAGATGTTAGTCTGAATCTTGGCGGTAGCAATGACAATCTTCTTTTGGGTGGCATAATTTAAACCTGAACTTCAAAGATATTGAATACACTTCTTCAAAGAAAATTATATAATTATATTAAAGAATATGTAACATTAGTACATCATTGCAATAATAAAACATTTTGGTTTTGAGATAATAAAACATACACAATTTAATCGCTATCATCACTTAATTGCAACTCAAAATCATCCTCTGTTTCTGAATATTCAGAATTAAAGTCAGACTCATCTTCAGAATTCTGTCCATTTATGGATTCCTCATCATCTCCAGATAAAATTTCCACAAATTCATTACTTGGATGATTTAAAATTTCATTATCGAAACATGCATTTATTTCATGTACATCCGGTTCTTCTTCCTGAAATGCTTCACTTTCTTTTGTCTTGCTTTCTCCCTTTGCTTGTCCATCAAATACCCCTCTTGGTTTAACTTTGCAAACGGCTAACCAATCTGACTTATCCCTTCTTAAGCTGGGATAAGGGACATAATACACTTGGATCGCTTGCATTGCTAACACAAATGGTTCAAATTGCTTAAATCTTCTCCGTTGATTGATTTCAGTGAGATTATATCGGCTATGTACTTTTGTTCCGACGTTAGGAGTTGGATCAAACCACTCACACTTAAAAAGTATACACCGTTTTATCGGCAATGCAAGATATTCTATTTCAAGTATCTCAATAATTTTGCCAAAATAATCTATCAGTTCCCCTTGTATGCAAACCCCACTGTTTACTGTTGCCATGCTATGTCCATGCTTTTCTATATGAAATTTATATCCATTAACGAAATAGACAGGATATGATTTAACAGTTCGCAATGGCCCTTTAGCAAGATCACATATGAGCTTGTTTTCTATTCTATTTTCAAAAGCCTACATAAAAAAAATTTAATCAATACATATAATATTTTGTAAGTTTTACAGTAATTGCAACAAGCATTCAATTTTATTGCACTCTACAGACTTACATAATTTGCAAACCAACGTGGAAAGTTTTTATCCACTTCTTTATTGATGTCATGTTGTGAGTTTCCTGGCATTAGCTCGCTTAACAACCCCTCGTATTCACTAAAAACATTATATGTTAGTCTTAGCTATAAACTCCAATCATCTAGAAAAATAATTTAGCCAATTTCAACTATAACATAAACTTACTGCACAAAAGGTCGAATTTCTTGGCAATTTAATAAAATGTAACCATGTGCAGCCTCCATTTCTTTGTCTGTTAACATTCTTCTTGTTGAGTGTCCATGTGTTCGGCCAGGATATTTGAAAATAGATAAGTTATCATCACCAATCCGCTCACCCCCATCGTCATTACGAGGAACTTTTCTTTCTCGAGTGATCACATGAGGCTCAAAATAATGTGAACAAAATGTACTTGTTTCCTCCACTAAATACGCATTGCATATAGAGCCTTAATATTGGGACCCACTGAATATTGCATCTTGGTGGCAGATTTTATCTATGGTCCAGCAAAACAGTACTGTTGTTAAAGGTCTTTTTGTTTTTCTCTCTTTATTTTGGCTAAGAAATGGTCATGATAGATTGTGGTTTGCGGCCTTTTTCTATGGCACTATACTGTCTCTTGCTAATCTTTTAGACGTTGAATCCTATTTTTATATGTAATTTAAAAATTTGAGAGTTTTTTATTTTTTGTAATTAATTATATTAAAATTTCATCGATTCCGTTTCTCATAATGTAATTAATAAAAAAAATTTTTCAAAAATCAATCACAAATTTTCATATTATAAAATAATAACTACTTTATTCAAGTGATTGATTATTAATGTTATGCATATGCTTGAGATCTTAATTACTCCTTTCAATTTAGTATTGTTTTATTGAATGATGGTCACCATATCAAACTCGGTGGCTTGAGACATTTTAATTTTTAAAAAGCAAAAAGCATTTTTTAAATCCTAAATTTATAAATTCTTTTCTATGAAGTCTTGCAACTTTTATTATATTTTATAGAAGTTTTTTAATTTAATATTTATTATGTCCGATTTTGTCAAAATTGAATAAAATAATATCATTATTTTAATATATATTAACTTTATAAACTTTTTTTTGAATTCTATGTGTATTAAAATAAGAATTTAGAAATCTGATCCCTTTTATCGAATTTGGAAACCTAATACAATGCAAAAAATAAAATAAAATAGAACTTTAACAAAGGCATCGATCTTTTGATATAAACAAATGTAAGGTATTTTGAATGATTATTATGATTAAATTACAGGTGTGGCCAAATCTTGGTTCCTGGCAGCAGTTAGCAAGTAGCAATATATACATGCCATTGGATGAAACTTCTTGGGGCCAGCAAATGGTTTAAAAAAAAATAGATGATCCACTTCTATGTATCATCACAAAAGCACACTTATCTCTTATGCTAATCATAAACTAGAAACTAAATAACATCATGCTTGCAAGACCTATAGACAATTAGTAGCAAAAAAGGATGATCAATACTAAGTAATGTAGCATGCCTTAGTCATCTTGGAATTTAAAGATGCTTAAATGCATTATTATCTACATATAATCATTGGAATCCTAATAATTAATTCTAAATAGGATAAAGTGAAAATCAAAGATACTAGAAAATGAACATGAAGTAGCAGATTCACCTTCAATCTCTTAATTCATGCCTTTAATCTCATCAAATTCAAGCATTATTCTTTCAAATTAAAAAAAAAGTAAAGTTAATAGAGCACTTACTAAATTGAAGTCAAATTTCTAAAATTTTGCTTAATTTTAACGGCTGCTGGTCACTAGAGTTCCACCGGAAAAGCACTACCACTGTCAAGATGAAGCTTGAGCCATCATAAATTTGTTAGAGGTGGTCACGTGCTCCACCACATTCATATATTAAACAATATATTATAATAGAGATCAATTCATAATTGTAATTATAATTAACAAATTTATCCTGGATACATCATGTTCAAAGGAAATAAAACACAAAGAAGAACAATATCATCATGCAAATAAATTCCTTTTAACTCAAACAAATTCCTTTTTTTAACTGAAACAATATCCTTTTTTTTTATTTTGTCTTGCTACTTTATTAAAGTATACATCCAGGAGCTATACATTAGGTAGCAAATCGCATGGTTCCAAGCGTTTTCTGATCTCACGAATCACCACCAAGAAGCTATTTAAATTCCCAATTATAAATGATGCAGTAGAAGCTCAAAAGTTTAGAACTTGGTAATTGTATCAAGTTGAATGAAGAAGAATACTGCGACATCCAGAAATCCAGAAACCTGGAAAATTCTACCCAAATTCCCTTACTAAAGGAGCGTGAATCACACACGCCCACCAACTCAAACATTATACAAATTTCAGAATCAAATAAAGAGATCGGAAGATTACCTGATAATACGCTGAGATGGCTGTGGCTGAGGGGAGGAAGGTCGTTGACGGAGATTCAAAAATAAAAAGCCTAAATCAAAGGCAAGTAAAGGCGAATACAACGAGATCTAGGGTTTATGAGATCTCTGTGGAGTTGCAGAAACATAACCGACGATGAAGACATAGAAAAAATTAACCAAATACATAGTTATGAATAACAATAAAAAGGGAATCAAAATAACTTACAGATCCAAGTAAAAGATTTGCAGAAATAAAATCGAGAAAGATGAAACGAGCAAGCGAGGGAGAAAATAAGAAAGCACTCGATTTCGCACCACCTAGGGTTTTCACAATTTATAGTTCTAACAAAGGTAAAATTACTTAAATGCCCATAATTTAGCAACGGAATTTGATTCCGTTGCTATATTTGCAACCGAATTATTTCGGTTGCTATTTTTCGTTGAAAGTGAAACTTAGCAACGGAATTTAACTCCGTTGCTAATTTAGTCCCAAATTGCATTAATTTAGCAACGGAATTTAATTCCGTTGCTATTTTTGCAACCGAATTGATTTCGGTTGCTATTTTTGCAACCGAATTAATTTCGGTTGCTATTTAGCAACGGAAATTAAATTCCGTTGCTATTTTAGCAACCGAAAAAAATTTCGGTTGCTAAATAGCAACCGAATTTTATTCGGTTGGTATTTTTCGTGGAAAGTGAAATTTAGCAACGGAATTTAACTCCGTTGCTAATTTAGCAACCGAATTTGTATTCCGTTGCTAATTTAGCAACCGAATGAATATTCGGTTGCTAATTTAGCAACCGAATGATTATTCGGTTGCTAATTTAGCAACCGAATAATTATTCGGTTGCTAATTAGCAACGGAATATATATTCAGTTGCTAATTAGCAACGGAATATATATTCGGTTGCTAATTAGCAACGGAATATATATTCGGTTGCTAAATTAGAAACGGAAATAAATTCCGTTGCTATTTTTCCTCCCAAATTTTATCCATCATTTTTTGCCGCCTTAATTAGCAACGGAATTCAAATTCCGTTGCTAATTTTTGTTGCTAAATAATGGCGCCATAAATTCCCTCCACTTTTAGCAACGGAACTAACCAAAATTTTTTCGGTTGCTAATTTTATAAAAATCAACCAATTTTAGCAACGGAAAATAAATTCCTTTGCTAAATAGCAACGGAATATGTTTTCCGTTGCTAAATTAGCAACGGAAACAATTTCGTTGCTATTTTTCCGTTGCTATTTCAAGAATTTCTTGTAGTGTTTGATGAAAAATGACAATAACTAATAAATAATGCATAAATAAATTTTATTGGCATTTATTGAATTTATTGAAATTTTATTGAAAATTTAATGTTAATGTGTCTATTGAAAATAATTGAATTGTTGGTTAACAATTGCATAAAAATGTTGAAAAAGATGAAATTTATATGAGGTTAAATTATAGTCAATGAAAAAGAATTAAAAAGTCAATTGATAAATTTTTCAAAAATTAAAAGGATTTATAAAGTAATTATTACTGTGCCCTTAGAATTAGTTTGGCAGTAAAAACTAGTTCTGGATATAGTTGGCTAGCCATAGGAATACCATTTACCGCGGTGCAGGTCATGGCAACTTGCTTTGCTATGGGTAGGATCATTAATCTCCATAGCTTAAATGTTAAAGTGCAAATAACAAGTGTAGTGTTTTGAGAATGGTTTCTTGGAAATCATTTCTCTTTTTAGTGGAGCCCGTGGGGTCCATGTTTCGAGTATCCAGTCTGAGATTCTCTGTTAGATCTGTATTAGGGGCATAATGGAAATAAATTGATAAATAAGTGAAAAGACAATGAAAAGAAAGAAAGAAAATGAAAAAGGATCAAAATAAAAGGAAAAGAAAGTTTAGAGGTAAAATGGTAATTTTTTCAAAAATGTAAAAAGCCATTAAATTAAGTAAAAATTGCTTAAATAAAGATAAAATAGTCAGATAATAGTTAAATTATTGAGAAAATGAATTTTATTGTCAATAGGGACTAAAATGTAATTTTGCTTATAAATGACAATTTAAGTGTATAAAAATGAAAAGGGTTTCAATTATTAATTTAAAGAACAAAAATTAAGCTTATAATGGCAAAATTATAATTATGCGTTTGTAATGAATAATATTATAGAATAAGTCAAAATTAATGTTTTGAGATAATATTAAATGATTTTATAATTATGTTCATATATAAGAATAAAAATGAAAATGTTAGGAAAGGTATCGATTATTAGTCACCACTGAGCATGTCGAGTGCTCAGCGTGTAGTTTTTACTACGCGCAGGTCAGCAGGAGCTGGAGCAGAAATACACTCTAAAGGACTTCTTTTAAAGATGCTTAAGTTGTTTAAATTTTTGGCATGTATATATATATACAAACTTTACTTGGATGTGTAATGTAAACCTGAAGTTATTTTAGTAAGCTGTTTTTGAGTTATGAATGAAATGAAATGGATGACAGTGTATGGATATAGATTGTATTATTGATTGTTGTGCCTCTGAGAGGCTGTGTGGTTGGTCTGCATTTCAGGGGGCTAGTCCTATGTATACCCATTATATTGCAAAAATTTTATTAAATGCATAGTAATTTGGGACAGTTATAGGTCGTCAACGATTTATTTTTAAATTAGCTAAAGCATGCTAATAAAGTATTGTAATATAAAAATTAAGTTGGAAAAAAATTTTCTAGTCTTCGGTATACCGGTACAGTGTTAGGAGGGATAAGGGTGTTACATGATCTCTCGACCCGCATTTGAGGCAAGTTCCTATACGCTTTCAACGCTCCCTTGGGTGCCTCCTACCACAGAAATCACATATAGATATCCCTGCTCCTCGACCAGTACCAGTACCCCTAGGTGGGCTGGCTACAGATTAAGCTATGGTGCCTATCCTGGCAGTCATCTTCTGACTCTGAATAGGCACTAGAGGTACATCTGGTATCTGTGGGGGAGGATTTTATGGCTTCTTCCCAAAACCACTGGGTTTGTCGAGTTGGGGTGGTGTCCTCCTTCGCTGAGATTTAGCCTATCTACTGGCCTCATCAATCTGAATTGACTCAACTCGAGAAGCCGCATGTACTAGAGATCTCATATCCAACTATTCTTGAGTTGTAATGGACTCCCTGATCTTGTTATGGAGACCCTGCTCAAATAACTGACACATCTTCTGCTGAGTTAAGGCATAATCCTTCATATAAGCCCCAAGACGCTCAAACCCCCGTTCATATTTCTAAATAGATATATTTCCTTATTTCAATCTCCAAAAGGCACTCTTCATGGCCCTCTGGTGCTCTTTCCCAACATACTTATCCCTAAACTATTGCAAAAAGAACTCCTAGGTTAACTGCTCTACGAAGGTGTACTGTTGGACTATCTCCCACCAAGTGAAAGCTGGCACCTAAAACAATGCAACTACCCCTTCAAGCATCTCCTCTAGTGGGATATGAGTGATCTCAAATAGTTTCTTAAATCTATTCAACCACTCCTCAGCTTCCACAGCTATAATTTGATCACGGCTGAAGAAATTCTCTACCCCTAATTTCTTTAACTGCTCCAAAATAGACTTCCTAGGTAAGGGTGGAGGTGGCTGCTGCTACTGTGGCTAAGGTGGAGGAAGACCCCGTATCCTTTAGTATAATAAATTTGCCATCATCTATATAAATTCCTGAGGTGCAACAGGCGGTGGAACTGGTGCAACTAGTGATAAAGCAAGCTGACCATGGTCCTGTGACTCTGCATCACTTACACTCAAAGAGGCTCCAGTCTCTCTATCATCAGCCTTGATACCACCTCGAGATCCAAAGGCCATCTTTACACTATAAAACAGATACAGGGGATAGATAAACATCAATTTCTCCAATAAATCCACCTTAAAATCAAAACATCTTAGTTCCTGGCATGTATATAAATTAAGCACTTAATCACTCAATCGAACTTAACTCTTTATTTCTCCGACCTTAGAACCACCTAAATCAGCTCTGATATCACTAAATATAACGTCTGATAATCGAACATTGGTCCAAGTACCGGTATCACAGTACACTGTGGTGATCCATAAATTATTATGAAATTATCCATCTTTATAATATCCAAATTCTTAACCATTAAATCATGGGTCCTACATTTTGAATATATTATTATTAAATTTACAGAAATTTAGGCAGTATAACGGTTGAAACCCAAATTTTGCTTTCCTTACATTTTTGTGTTTTTACACTTTTTCTCCTAATATACCATGGAAATATATCACTAAATAGGATGAAAGGAAAGATGGACCAAGTTGGTCCCAATACTCTAGTATTATCAATTACACACATTTTTTTTTCTTTTTCTTTTTTCCTAGACACTCCAATACAGTCGTGGAACCATATCGAGGTTACCACTATGCAAGTCACCATGACTTGCTACTATAGTTACAGTAATATCCCTATGACTAGTCATGCACATCCTAATTCCTGATTTCACATTTAATACTAAGGGCAAACCATCATTACAATATAATACAGTTTACATCAATGCATAATTACCAATTTATGGTATTATAGTAATAATTGATATATATTATCAAAAACAATCTCATTATTCCAAAAATACCAATTTCTTCAGTTAAGACCATTCAGTTCACACACACAATTATTTCATTTATTGATTTTATTTTATTATTTATTCTCCATTACATGCTCTTGGCACGTCGTATGACTTATTTGTACCATATAATGCACTTATTCCACTTTATTTCCTACATACATATAAATTCCTCCAAAGTCTCTATCATGTTATTACATTATTTCAATTTCCCTTTTAAATTGTATCTTCTACTCAATTTAATCACAATGATCATATAACCACATATTTTTCAATTATTTCAATTTAATCCACAAAGTTACATTTTGGTCCCTAATTTTTTAATGGTGGCAGAATTTCTCTCTTAAACTAGGCATGTCTAAATTTTAATTCAATGCCACAATTCCATTAATTTGATTTCTAACTTCTCAATTCTAAGTTCAATTTCACATTTAAACATAATTAACCTAAACTTTCCATAATTATATGTACAACATATATAAAATTAAAGGGTTTAGAGTTATTCACTTACCTAATTTCACTCCAAATCACTCAATAATATTTTCTTTGCCCTTGTCTTTGATTGCTTGGCTTCCCTCACCTTGAGTCTCCAATTGACCAAATTCAATGTCCAAAATTCACCATGATTTCAATCAAATTTAGTCCAAATAATTCATACAAACTCAAAATCAACACTTAAATAACTAAATTATCAAGAAAAATTCAATTTTTCCTAAACTTATCAAGATACCCACTTAATGAGCTAGCTTATTTCTTGCTTCTTTCACCACTATAGGCAATCAAGGATGGAGGAGAAGCAATTTTTTTTTGGTAATTTGGATGACATTAGGGGTTTATTAAAGCTTGAAAATGAACAAAAATGGAAGAAGAAGAAGAAGAAGAAGAAGAAGAAGAAGAAGAAGAAGAAGAAGAAGAAGCTTATGGGCAGTAAGGAGAAGGAGAAGAGCCGGCCAAATGAGGAAGCAAAATCAGATTTTTTCCATTTGATATAGCTTACCTACTTTAGGACAAAAATTAATTAAGTTCTCAAGTGGGACAAATGCCATTTGTCACTCTTTAATTGGCCACAACACTTTTAATTGTTAATTTTTTTATAAAAAAAATTAGACCAAAAATTCCTAAAAATGTTAATTAAGTCATGTTTAAATTTTGGGGTCAATTTGAGGTCGTTTTGATATAAAATTTAGCCCAAATGCACATTTTACCAGTCCGAAAGTTGAATTTTCAAATCTTCAAAAAATTTATTTTATCCCTCCAAAAATTCATTTACATAATTTTTTAGTGACTCGGTGCAATTGGAATAATTTTTTAAAATTCGTGGAATATTTTCAAATCAATCAAAGTTTTCTGTCAACTTTACAATCCCATTATTTATTTTATTTTCCACTTTTAGATGTCTATTTGACCTCAATTTTATCTCAAAGTATACCACCGGACTCATCATGAATAGTATATTCTAATGATGAAAAAAAATTGTGTGATACTATTCATCCCAAAAAGTACTATTCACCCTAAAAGTACTATTCACGTGATCGACGATTCATAGGACGTTACATCAAGAACTAAATTATGGGTTTTGCCATTAATAAGTGAGCAGACAACATATGTAATTCCAAACTTACCCTTATATAAATAAAAAGACACATTTATTCATTAATAGCTGTAAAATACATACGGAAATATAAAATTCATCCTTAATACAAAGCCCTCACTCCTTATTTATTACAAATATAACATAAGTAAGAAGAGTGAGATTAGGGCATAATAATTAATTGGGCTGGAGAAGGTGAGAATCAATATCCTTGCTACAATGAACAAGAAATTGGAGCAATGAATTAGGATCTGGAGTATCCTTCTTCATCTTCTCATATTCCAAAGTCCAACGGACGAGGCTGCCTTCTGGTCCTTTTGGTGTAGCTTGAACTGTGAGCTTGAAAGTTTTGTACTCTTTCAGCAGATCTCCTTCTATCACTTTGAAGGTTGTCAAAAAGTTTGCATTATCTATTTTCTCAATTATCTCCTTTGCAGTCCTTTGTTCCCCATCTGTTTAATTATAATGTTGGTGCATTAGTCATTTGTTCGGTGCATTGATAAACCAATCATTAATTCTTCTATAACAAATCTTTTTAATATTAGACTTTTAGCGACTAATTTAATAAACTGAAACAACGGAAACTAAATTGGTCGCTAATTTTCAAAATTCTACGTAGTAATAAACTGAAAACTTTGGTAATATAATGATTGGGAAGAAGAAGCTTACCATGAAAATAATTCCAGCAGATAGCACTGCCTTCCTTACCCCAATCTCCATCATGGAGAGCACAATCTTGGACCTTTCCAGAGCTCATTTTAGAAACATGGTGCGGTTTGCAACTGAACACCTCATGAAACTTTTCTGCTGAAGAATTTATCTCTACATCAGAGACCAATTTTCCAAACATTGTCATTTTTTTTCTATTTTCTAAATCAACTGTACTTAGACCAAATTTCTTAAGTAATTTTTTGTTCATGGAACTGCTTTGGTTTTGTTGCCTTTTTATATACGTGCGCACATGACTTTATGTCACGAAACAGAAACATTTTATTCCCTAAATGATTGATAAATTTTTTAAAAAAAGTGAAAAAGTAAATCTTTGAATTAGAAATAAGGAATAAAGGCCTCATTTTCCACTGACGTGAGTGGAGAGATTCTTAAAATATTTATTGGAGCATTATTAATTTCTTTTCATCAACTGGAAGTAAAATTAGCCCTTAGAATACCTGAGTTTTTGGGTTAAATCCTATTATAGAAGAAAAAGAAAAAAATTCATTTGAGAATTAATCAAATGCTTCGGAGTCTATTAGTATTTTGCAAAACTAATTAATCAAAATTTGTTTCATTATCTAACCGAATAAATTGATAAGCCATTGCTAGTGAGCAAGAAAAAAGAACGAAGCTCTCAAAAAGTAGTGTTGAGCATTCCATTTTTATAATCAGTGTGGCTTTGCATCTATTGAAATAATAGCATTAGGCCTTAACATGATAATATATTAAAAGAGTCTTTAGCATATATCATGTTAACTAACCACACACACACACACACACACACACAAACATATATATATATATATATATATATATATATATATATATATATATATATATATATATATATATATATATATATATATATATATATATATATATATATATATATAATAATTTCAGGTTCAATTTTAATTTTTTTATGTTATTATTTTAATAACAAACAAACCCGTTTATTTAGGATGGAAGCGGGTACCTTTGAAAATTTGTCAATCCATCACCAAACCCGTTTAATTTTAATGTATCTATATTCATTTCAAATCCATTTAAATCTATCCATCTACTAATACACATTCCAAACTTGTTTATCAATACTTGCAGGTATATGTACCATTATAATTATCCACTTAACTAATATATAAATCTATATCTTTTTTTTTAAATAATATTGCAACTTATAAAACAGCCAAAAAATTAAAAATTTTAATTTCATAAATCTTTTAATCAATATCTAGGTAAAAGATTTACGTAAATAATTTATAAACTAAAAATGGTGCATAAATGTCATAGAAAATTAAAGTAAAATTTTTAAATTTAAATTTAATAAATTTCAACTCTAATCTTTTAATTTTTCAAGAGTCCAAATCATTACTCATACCTGCAATTTTAAATTATTTTTCAAGTAAATGGATTTAAATGGGGTAGATATGTACAAGTACTCATTATCCACAACCAAATAAATAAACGGATTTGAATAGCTGGTGCCTAAGGTACTAAATCCATATCCGCAACGTATTTTATTTTTAATACTCAAATCCAGTTGCAAAAATATATACCCTCAATAAATGGGCTGGAGCTGGAGCGGATCCGATACCCTAAAAAATCCGATCTACTGCCATCACTATGTTTATTGCTTGTTTTGGTGACCTTAAGGATAAAAATAATAAATAAATTTCCATATACTAATTTAATATATTAATTTTGATTACTATCCCAGTGATATACAGGAGGCATAAGATTCTGATTTAATATATAATTAAATAATCAAAATTAATAATAAATAATACCAAAAATTTCTTGCCGGTTGGACCAGTTTAACCGTAAACCATCAACTTATTTGATTGGTTTAATATATAAAAATCGAATTGGCTAAAAATCGGTATGAACCGGTAAAAAATCGACCTAAAAACTGGGTGACACCAGAAAATACCAATTTAAATCAGAAAAAAATTATTTTTTGTCCAAAATATCTATATAACATTGTTTTTTGATGAAAAGATAAAATATAATATAAATACAAAATAATTGAAATTTAAACAATTTTAATGATTTTCTTATGAATAAAATAAAAATTATAATTTATAATTGATGAATATTTTTGAATATTTAAAATTTTTTACTATATCTATCTTAAATATTTGTTATAAATATTTAATAACTTGAAAATATTATTTTATGATTAATCTTTGATGATAAATTTATTTTTAAAGTATTTTTTATTATTTTATATAGTTATATTCTCATAATATTTATAGAAAATTTTAAAAATAATATTATTTACAAAAAAAATAAAAAATTTGATTAAACCCTATTGAACCGATCGAACTAATAACCTTTTGCATATTTAGTTCTTTATTTGATCGGATTTTAATAATATTGCTTTTTATTGCACTTTTAAAAATGCACAGTACACAACTTAAATAATAGAAAGGGCAACAGAAAAAGCCAAAAAATAGGAGCGTAAATCCATGACCTGATTTAGTGCCAAATATATCTAACCACTAACAAATAGCTAAGAGCCATTTCTTTCTAATTAAGAAGTTTCAAACCATTCTGATGCGAATGCCTATAGAGTAAATGCCCTAAATTAGCCTTATTATTTTTCTTAACAACTAAGGCTTTGCTCACAACATTTGAGATATTAAAAGGAAACATCTTATTTTGTGTCAAGTGAACAATTGTTATAGACTGACCGGCATTTTTATCACAAATAACACATAAATCATCATCAAACAGAACTGAATATCCAGTAATCATCGATTGTCAAACACTTGTTAAATTGTGAGCTAAGCTAGGCATATATTGCACATTATAGAAAAGTTTAACCTCACCTTTTACCATTTTGATACCAATTGTACCTTTCCCTTCAACTTTCATTTGCTTGTCGTCTTCAAGTTGAACCTCATCTTTTTGTGATTCGTCAAGATCTTTGAACAAGGACCTGGTTCCTGACATATGGTTAGAACATTTGCTGTCTAGAAACCATAGATTTTTGTCGTCAATGTTATCTTGAATTGGTGAGTGAGCTACGAACAACTTATTTTCTTCTTCAACTTTCTCCGTAAAATTTGCCTGCTTTTGTTCCTCTCTCTGTTTGGTCCAGCAATGAACTTCTTTGTGCCCCCATTTGCTATAATACCTGCATTGGATTGAGCTCATGTAGGTTGGTTCACCAAATTGGCCTCTACCTCTGCCACCATACAACTTTGTCCACAAAATCCACCTTTACCTTTGCCTCTACCATGACCTCCTGCACCTTTTAGCTTTCCCTTAGAAGACTTTCCCTTCACTTGAAAAGTTTTTTCTTCAACCTTCTCTTAGGACTTACCAAATCTAGCTTCATGGGCTAACAGAGAACTCATCATTTCATCAAATGTATAAGTGGACAAATATTTAGTCTCTTCAATTGTAGTAACAATATGGTCAAATTTTGAGTTTAAACTCCTTAAAACCTTACTCACAATAGTTTCATTGCTCATGAGTTGACCATAAGCCTTAATTTCACTTACAATCCCAAACACCCTAGATAAGAATTCTTGCACGGATTTTTTTTCTTTCATAATAAGAGTTTCAAAATCACGACGAAGAGTTTGTAATTTTACAGCAATGACCTTCTTGTCACCCAAATATTCTTACTTTAGAATCTCCCGTACCTCACTGGAATTGGTAGCTACTGAAATTCGAGAAAATATATCATCCTTTAGTGATGACTGAATGAGCAACAGGGACTTTGCATCTTTTTTGCGATTTTTCCGTAATTGCTAATTAGGTTCAGCTAATGCTGGGTTTGGCTCCTTATACCCAATCCCCACTATGTCCTATAGTTCTTGGGAATAGAAAAACGTTTTCATTTTAAGACTTCATAGATGATATTTTTCACCTTTGAAATTTAGAATTAAGGGTTGGATCGATGAGCTGGTTCCATTGCTTGCCATAGCTTCCTCTCAACTTTGGGTTCCTTACTGCTGTTGGTTAGTGTCTCCCACAAATGGCTCCCTTTTGTTTACTTTTCTCTTTCCTCAGCTTGAGAAAATTAAAGGATCGAAACTTGGCCAAATTTAGGGCTCTTTTTCTTTAATGCTCTGGTACCATAATTGTTGGTAAATAAAGAAATAATAAATAAAAATAAAATTGAGAGATTAGCCAAATACTAAAAATGTTGGGCTTTTTACTGCACTTATAAAAATGCATAGTACACAACTTAAATAATAGAAAGAGCAATAGAAAAAGCCAAAAAATAGGGAAGTAAATCCATGATTTGATTTTGTGCCAAATATATCTAACCACTATGCTTTTGACTAACAAATAAAACATTATTCAAAGACTCCACTAACTAGAAATATAAAAGACACGTGCTCTAAAACATCAGCTATCAACATTTTGAATCATTCTTTCAATAGTTACTAATGGAGTTTTAGAAGTTAAATTCTCATAAAAAAAAAGCTTCAGTACAAAAATCAACCAACTGACCTTTCCTTTTTAATTATCATAATCCTTTCTTAGAGGAGGTAGCAGTAGTCTTCTATCATAAATAGATCTGGGCATACAAGCCTTTTGTTCTTTTTGGCATCCATTATTTTGGCACAGATCTTTTTGGTTCTTATTAAAAAGAAATAGTTTGAGAAGGTTCAATTGTTCAAAATGAATTTTTAGATTTGAAAATTTATGAATATCAAGTTTTTAAAAAGAAAAAAATTTGGTTGTTAATTAAAGAAAAATTGTGAAAATCTCTTTTTTTTTTCTATTTTTTTATACCTATCAAATTTTAAGAATCACTTGTATCACATTTCTAGTCATAATATGAATATTGATGAAAAGACTATTTGATTTTATCATGTCTGGCTCCTTTGGAGGATAGATCTATAAGAATTCACCTATCCCAATAACAAAAAAAACTGACTTGAATGATCTATATTAAAAGCTAAATTGGCTACCCATAGTAAACCAGATGTGCTGAGAAATTCCTTAGGACCAACACATCCATACCTAAGTCTAATCATAACAAACACATCCATTATATTATATATACTCAAGTTGTCAAAGCCGCTACACAACACATAAGATTTATTGAGCAAGTGGTAAATTAAGATTGAATAATTATGCAATGAAAAGCTCGATTTGATGACCAAGACTGAGAATTGAAGAATATCATCTTTTGCTTAGGAATATATCATAAATGGTTTTTGACGATGTTAACTCTTAAAATTACAAGTTTTGCAAGATTTTTTTTTTTTTTTAATTTTGAAGCATTGAAATTCCTTTTAAAAATAAACATCTCTCACTAGTATCTCTCTTGAAATCTATTTGTATTAAGTGTATGTGTGTATATATATATATATGTGTGTGTGTGTGTCTTGAAAATATAAACTCAAAATAAATATTTTATTATAACGAAGGAGTCTATTCATATTTTGTGTAGGTTATTAAATAGCTATTAATGTATTTAATTACTTGAGAAGTTTAAAAGTTGAGAAGTTTAAGAGTTGAGAAGTATGTTTATATATGTATTTTGAATTAATGAAAGTGATACAGAGGTTTCTTTGTCATCCACCAAAACTCTATTTTCTATCAAAGTCTCAACTTTTCTAACAAAGTGGTATCAAAGATGGTGTTTTGGTCCAATAATGATGAATGGAGGCATTTTTCCCTTTTAATTCCCAAAACTAACCAAAAAAAGTTATGATAATTGGTGTATTCGAATGAAAGCGTTGCTTGGATCATAAGATGTATGGGATGTTATTGGGAAAGAACTTGAATAGCTTAAAAATGAAGAGCTTTTGATGCAAGCCTAGAGAAATGCTCTGCATAAAGCTTGAAAGAAAGATTAGCAAGCTTTGACTCTCATTTATATGTGTTTGGATGAAAGCACATTTGAAAAGATTTCAAGTGCCAAAGAAGCATGGGAAATTCTACATAATTCTTTCAAAGGCAGTGATAATGTGTTCAAAGTACATCATCAAACCTTGAGAGCTGAGGTCAAGTCCCTCAAGATGAAAAGCTTAGAATCAATTTCTGTATATTTTTCTAGAGTTCAGATAGTTGTTAACCAACTCAGAAGATATGGAGAAACTCTACAAAACTCTCGTGTTGTTGAAAATATCTTGCAATCTCTAGATCCAAAATTTGAGAATGTTGTTGTGGCAATTGAATAATCAAAAGATTTAGGTTTAATGTCTATTGATGAGTTAATGGGCACATTGCAAGCTCGTGAAGAACGGATGACAGAGAATGAGCCTCAATCTTATCAAGTTCTTCTTTTGAAACTGTCTTTAAAATAAGGATGAAAAGAAGGATTTTACTCAAAGAGGAAGATGAAGAGCAGATTTCATAGTCGTAGATGTGGAAATTATCGAGGTCAAGGAAGAGGAAGATTTAACAAAAACTCTAACAACTCTTGTAATACCCCTATTGGCACCCTAAGAGAAATAGATGATTATTTCATATAAGACAGAGGTTAATTATGAGATTAATTAAGGGAAATAGAAAATTTGGGACTTGATTGAAAAGACAAAGTAAAAGAATGGTGGTAAAACTAGAAATAAAGGAAGATGAGAGACAAAATTAAGAAGTCTAAATACAAAGAGGGACCAAAGTGAAATTATCAAGATTTTTAATAACTAACCAATGAGATTTGAGCAAGTGGATGGCTATGAAGAGAGAAGCAAAAACTTGGTCTTCTTCTCCTTGTGGTGGTCGGCCATTTTGGCCAAGAAAAATTAATTTGTTTTGTTTTCTTTCTTTCCTCTTCTTCTTCGTTTTCTTCTCTTCTCCTTAAAGATGTTGTTATGCTTTAAGTGAGAAAAGGATTGTAGATGATTAAGAGAAAGAGAGAGAAGTATTTTTATAGCAACTTAAGGCTAGGAGCAAGAAGAGGTAAAGAGCAAAGATAGAGAGGATGAAGGGGAAAGATAAGGAAGAGAGAGAAATTGGTGGAGCTTGTTAAGGTATGGGAACTTGAACTTAACCTTGATTGTGTGTGTGTTTATTGTGTATATGATACAATAATAGTAGTATTTGATGTTATAGTAAGTGACTATCATGAAAAGTTGAGGTTAGACCTGATTAAAAACCGAAATAGGAAGGGATGATAAAGATAGGAAAAAACTATCTTATAATTCACATGACCAGTCAGCACAAATATGTTGATATATTGATTTATATGGATTGTAATTGAGAAATTCTAATTGGATATGAAACTAGACTTACAGATCTTCAATTCATATGGAGAACATGACCCCTGAATCAATTTGGATGATAGAGAAAAATAGGCTTGAATCCTGGTCTTGATTGCTGCCTCTGTCCTTGGAAGTAATCTTCGGTTTTTAGTGAATAACTTGAGATTTAGAGCTCTGATTGGATTTATTTTTGATGTTTTGGAAACTATACTTACATAACTAAAACTTTTTAGAAGGAAGTTTTACCTAAAAATGATGTTTTCTTGGGTAAAAATGGCATAGAAGTCGAGACAGAAAATCTATCTCTGGGCGATTTGGGCCTAACGGTTACTAGACTTTTCATAGTAACCGTCAGGTATCCCATTTTCAGTTCAGAACCTAAAGATGACCTACCTCACGGTTACTAAGCATTTTATAGTAACCGTGACCCCTTTAAAAAGTACAGAACACGGTTATTACTCATACGGTAATGACCATGAAGTAGTTTGGTGTAGTCCAGACCCGAAAGTGCAACTAGGTCACGGTTACCATGAATTTTATAGTAACCGTGACCCCTAAATCATAACTTAGGCCACTGTTACTATGAATTGGTAGTAATCGTGACCCTCCTTCAAAGTTCATAACTTGAAATTTAAAACCCCATTTGTGGTATAAGATCAACTACTATTTTCTTTAATCACATAGTTCACTCTAAATATAGAATATATGATATTGTACAACATTCATTATACTAAATGTATGAGAAATGCTAAGGCAATATTTATATTGTAATATATAATGCTTGTACGTGTTTACTTGAATGTGAATTTATGAAGCAGCACAATTATATGGTAATGATGATTGTATACATGTATATATGGTGATAGCTGAGAATCATAGTATGTTATATTACCTTGAATTATTCTACTTTATAGTGGAATACACTAATATGAATTGACGACGTATATGATATGATTATTTGCCTGCACATAGAACTTGGTTGTGGATAGATAGTCACAGCTGCTATAGTCTGACTCTTATGAGTCCACAGTTTGTCTCTAAATGAGACCACAGATTTGATACCTTCGGGTATCTATAGATTTGATACCTCGGGTATCTACAGATTTAATACCTTTGAGTATCCACAGATCCGATATCTTCGGGTATCTACAGATCCGATACCTTCGAGTATCTACAAATTCGATACCTTCGGGTATCCACAGCACCCGTTATCCACACCTATAGAACTTTAGCAGGCATTTCACAGTATGAAATGAACAGTGTGTATTTATGGTATATTGACAAAGATTTCATTATTTTATTATGATTTATTTTCATACAGTAAAGTTATAACATTAAATCTGCTATGTGAGTTATATTATAACTCTTACATGTTAGTTATAATATCTTGACTTTATTATTGTTTATTGTGTGCTTGAAAACAATCACTGTGAGTGATTGTTCCTACATGTATTGTTCCCCACTAAGCTTTATAGCTTAGCACGGGTGTTTATCCGTGTAGGTTCAAGATGTTGTTGCTTCAGGGACAAGGCCAAAACCAGCTAGGAAGAGAAGTTTAGGATGTCTAAATTGTATTATTTTCTATTTTGTTTTATGTAAATCTGTGAAAAATATTGTAATGAACATATTCTGTAACTATTAATTCAAAATATGTTTACGATGTAACAGAATATATGTTTATGCAACTTGTTAAAGTGTATGAACTAAAATGTCAAAGAAGAACTAATTATGTAGTAAAAGAATGTATTATGTTTATTATATGTATTGTTTATTAAAATATTAAGACAAGTAACAGTAATCCGGATAGACTAGTGCGGTCCTTACAACTCTAAAGATTCAAATCAAAGATAGCTTGCAATAAGAGGACGTGGTAGAGGAATTTGGGATAAAAGGGGTGGCAAAAGAGCTGATGTGCAGTGTTATAATTGTGAAAAATATGGTCATTATGCCTTTAAATGTAGAAACGGACCAGAAAGCAAAGACAAAGCTTACTACACAAAAAGAGAAAATGAAGAAGAAGAATCAACCTTGTTGTTAATGTATAATGAAGAAAAAAATCAAGAAGCAAGGTTTTTGAACAGTAGTGCAAGCAACCATATGATAGGTAAGAAAAATTTATTTGTTTTTTTGAATGAATCTTTTAAAAGAGTTATTTCTTTTGGAGATGACAGAAATGTGAATGTTGAAGGGATAGGTAATATTTTGATTTTGCCTAAAAACGGATCTCATTAATTTATTTCCTAAGTATATTATGTGCCTTCACTCAAAGCAAACATTTTGAGTTTAGGCCAACTATTGGAGAAAGGCTATGATATTTGATTGAAGGATGATGGATTGATGATTAGATATTGTAAAGATAAGTTGATTGCTAAAGTTAAAATTTCAAAGAACAAGATGTTTTCAGTTAAACTTGAAGCTGATAATGCAAAGTGTTTGAAAGCTTATATGTTAGATTCTTCTTAACTTTAGCATCAACGAATAGGATATTTGAATTTTGATAGTTTAAAGTAATTGGTGAAAGAAAAGATGGTGCATGGGTTGCCTCTTATTAATCATCAAAATTAGATTTATAGAGGTTGTATATATGGAAAGCATTTCAAAAATAGCTTTTTAAAGGAGCCACTTTCAAGAGCATCAAAGCCACTTCAACTTGTACACGTTGACATATGTGGCCTAATTAATCCTCTCTCTCTCTCTTTTGGTAAGAACATGTATTTACTATTGTTTATTGATGATTTTAGTCGAAAAACTTGGGTTTATTTTTTGAAAGAGAAATTTAAAGCTTTCGAGACCTTCAAAAAAAATTCAAAATGCTAGTGGAAAATGAAAGTGGTTATTTGATTAAAGCCTTAAGAACAGATAAAGGTGATGAGTTCACTTCTAAATAATTTGATGTTTTTTGTGAATCTTATGAAATTAGAAGATTCTTGACAGTCCCAAGGTCGTCGCAGCAAAATGGTATTATAGAGACAAAGAATAAAACAATACTTGACATAACCAAAAGTATGTTAAAGAGCAAATGTATGCCTAAAGAATGTTTGGCAGAAGCTATATTTTCAGCTATATATGTGATCAACATATGTTCTACAAAAAGCTTGTTGAAAATTACTCCTCAAAAGGCATAAAGCTGTGAGAACCCACTCTTTCTCATTTAAGAGTTTTTGGTTGTGTTGCATGTGCTTATGCTTATGTTGCTGATGAAACAAGGGTGAAGCTTGATGATAAAAGTGAAAAGCTTGTGTTTATTGGCTATGATGCAAAGTCTAAGGGTTATAGACTTTATAATCCTAGAAGCAAGAAGATTGTTGTTAGCCAAAATGGCAAGTTCGATGAAGATAATTGTTGGAATTGGGAGAATCAAGAGGAAAATTATAGCTTTCTTAATTGCAGTATTTGATGTTGATTTTATTCATAATGAAAACCAATATCCTATGTCTCCTTGAATGTCTACTCCAATAGTAACTCATATTGATTCAAGTCCTTCAATCTCCTCTGAAAGGCCTCAAAGGATGAGAAGTCTTTAAGATATTTATTCAAACACTAATGAAATCAACAATTCTACTCTCTTTTGTTTGTTTGTAGGTGCAGAGCCATTAAACTTTGAAGATGCAATAGAAGATAAAAAATGGAGAAAGGCCATAGATGAAGAACTAACTTCCATTTGCAAAAATGATATATAGATATTAGCAATTCTTCTAAAAGATAAGCAAGTTGTTGGTCTCAAATGGATTTACAAAATCAAGAAAAATTGAAGAGGAGAAGTGGAGAAGTTCAAAGCTAGATTGGCTGCTAAGAGTTATAGCCAACAACAAGGCATTGATTATGATGAATTCTTTGCTCCAGTAGATCATTTGAAAACAATCAAATTAGTCATGGCATTAGCTACACAAAACCACTGGAAAATTTATCAAATGGATGTGAAATCTGCATTTTTGAATGGACATTTAGAGGAGGATGTTTATATTGAACAACCTCTTGGGCATATTGTCAAAGGTTATGAAGATAAAGTGTTAAAGTTGAAGAAGGCCTTATATGGTTTAAAGCAATTACCAAGAGCTTGGTACAGTCACATTGATAATTACTTTGCTCAAAAGGAGTTCATAAAATGTCCACATGAATATGGTCTTTATGTGAAAAAAAAAGAAGAAGAATGGTGATATGTTAGTTGTTTGCTTGTATGTTGATGACTTGATTTTTACAAGAAACAATTTAGCCTTATTTGATGAATTTAAAAAGGAGATGACTGTAGAATTTGAGATGACTGATATAAGGCTTATTTCTTATTATCTTGGAATTGAAGTGAAGCAATAGGATGAAGCCATTTTTTTCCATAAAAGAATTATGCAATGAAGATTTTGAAAGAATTCAACATGGAAATTTATCAACCAGTTTCTACACTAGTTGAATGAGGGATAAAGTTGTCAAGATTTAATAATGGTGAAAAGGTGTATTCAACTATGTACAAAAAGTTTGTTAAAAATTTGAGGTACTTGACTTGTTCTAGACCCAATATTCTTTATGGAGTTGAAATTATTAGTCGATATATAGAGTCGCCAACTGTCACTCATTTTATGGCTGGTAAAAGGATTTGGAGATATATTGAAGGAACTCTTAACTATGGCTTGTTTTATTCATCTTCCAAAAACTGTGATCTGGTTGGGTATAGTGATAGTGATTGGGGAGGTGATATTGATAATAGAAGAAGTATAACTAGTTTTATGTTTAGTCTTAGAGATGTTGTATTTACTTGGAGTTCAAAGAAACAACCATCGTAACTCTTTCAACATGTGAAGCTGAGTATGTGGCTATTGCTGCTTGTGTTTGTCATGCTGTATGGTTGAGAAAATTGTTAAAAGCAATGTATATGCCACAAGAAGAAGCTACTAAGATTTTTGTTAACAACAAATTTGCAATTGTATTGGGAAAAAAATCCTATTTTTCATGATAGAAGAAATTAGCACATAGATACAATATTTCATTTTATATGAAAGTATATCAACAAAAAGGAAGTGCAACTCAAGCATGTGAAGTCTCATAATCAAATTGCAAACATATTCGCCAAGGCTTTGAAGGCTGAAGATTTTACAAGACTGAGAGCAAGACTTGACATAACTAGATTTCGAGTATAAAGGGGAGTGTTGAAAATATAAACTCAAAATAAATATTTTATTATTATTAACTAAAAATTCTATTCATATTTTGTGTGGGTTATTAAATAAATATTAATGTATTTAATTACTTGAGAAGTTTAAGAGTTACTTTGTATGTTTATATATGTCTTTTGAATTAATGAAAGTGATATAGAGATTTCTTTATCATCTAGCAAAACTCTGTTTTCTATCAAAGTCTATGTTTTTCTAAAATATATAATTGAAAAGATATCGGTGAGAAAACTAAGGGTTTGGGAAAAAGTTGAAGGCTAGATAAAATAGGAAAGTTGTATGATAATAGTCGTTTATATGATGTTTTTAGTATGTTTTTAGGTATTTAATTAAGTTAATTTTGTGTTAATTAGGTTTAATTTGAGTTTAATTTGTTAGTTTTATGTTTTGGGAGTTAATTGTAAATTTTGGTTGATTTTCAGGGTTAATTTGACATAAAATGGCTTAAAGTATAAAAAGGGCAAAGTTTAGGGCCAAAAGTGCAAATATGAAGAATTGATGTAAGACAAGTTGACGTCCAGGCTAGAGCCCTGAGACGTGACTACGTGAGTTCATTAAAGAGTCTCACACGTGGCCACGTGAAGAACAAAGCTAGTAGAGACGTGGCCATGTGAGAAGAAATAAAGAAGAGCAAGAAGAAAACACATGGCCACGTGATTTTCTTCAAACAACAACACATGGCCACGTGTGAATTAACACTAGGGAACACATGGCCACGTGATGAAGACTCCCATGAAGCGAAGGATTCCGATTTTTCCAATTCAAGAAGGATTCTTCTCCTACTCCAATTTGGAAAGCTTATAAGGCTTTTACAACATATTTTGCCTATAAATAGCAGTCTAAAACACCAAAGAAAGGAGGAGGAATGGGATCGGATTAGGGAATTAGGGATCAAAACCCTTAGAATTAAGTTTTACTTTTCTTTAGTTTATTTTACGTTTCTTAGTTTTTCTTGTTTTCTTCAACACTTTGTTTTAGTTTTTAATTATGTTTAAGAAGTAGTTTTTCTTCTTTTGCTAATGGATTCTTGAAATCTTACATTTTCATTGTTATGACTTTATTTTGAGCTTAATTTCAATATCGGTTGATTATTTCTTGGTTTTAAGCATATTCTTATCTTTGATTGTGTTGAGATTGGTTATTGGTTTATTGAATAAATAACTAAGAATTGGTTTTGACATAGTTAATGATTTGCATGTTCTTGGGTTAACTCTTTAATGTTCATGCATGATTATTATCCGAAATATGAAATGATTATGTATGAATTTTATTGGTTAATACTAAGAGAGGAAGAACTAAGAATGGGTGAAAGTTGAATCTCTTGAGAAAGGCTTTAATAGACATCTAGGAGGATTAATTCAGACTTTTATGCCAAGTATTGAATTGTTCTGAATAAGGGAGTTTAATGCTTGGAATGATAATCTTGAATAAAGTTATCTGGGTTTATTTATCTGAATTCTTCATAATCATTGGTGTTATTATTTGAATTTAAGTCATTACGATGAAAGTTAAGGTGGATAGTTTCCTTAGCAAGAGAATTCCAGTTATTGTTTTGTTTTTAATTTATGTTTTAGCTTTTGTTTTGCTTAATTGTTTATTTTATTTAATTTTTGCTTCTAAATCAAAAACATTTGGGAAACAATCTCGAATTGATTTAATTCATACACAGATATTATTCTTGGCAATCCATGTTCCATTGGGTACGATATTTGGAGTCTTAATCTATATTTTCCTATATTACTAGCCGATCTAGTACACTTGCTAGACACCGGTCATTGTAAACAGAGCATTATCTCTTAGGCTTGATAGTTAAAGAATCTTTTAAGTGATATTGAAAGTGGGGCTTGTGTGTTTGCTTGGATGAGATGCCTGCAAATTGAACTTGAATTGATATGGTGGCTTATTATGTAGGATTTTGATGGCTGTTAGTTTTGTTTGTATACTTTTGGTTTGACTAAAATTTGACACCCTCTGTATAAAAGTTAACTAAAACTTTTTGCCCGTTTATTTTATTATTCTGCAACAGACCTCCAGCAACCATTGGACTCATATTACTATTTTGATGTGGTTCCTACTGTTATTTTCAATGTTAAACTTCAAGATTATGGCTAAATATAGTATTCTATGTTTGGTTCCTAACTGTGCAATCTTGTATATGTAAAATGATGTGTCTCTTTGTAGTTAACATTTAATCTTGAAACGTTCCCTGCTATTGATTGATATTGTTCATCAATAAGCAAAATAAAAGGGCATAACTGTTGCTAAAAGTCAAAAGCAAGTCGCTAAAAGTCACGCAATTGTCAATAAAAGGTATAAATGGTGGCTAAAAGGGCATAATGCTAAAAGTCAAAATGTGTCGCTAAAATTTGTAAAACCTAAAAGATGAAGAATTGTTGCTAAAGGTTTAAGAAACCATCACTAAAATATTGAAAATTGTCACTATAAGTTTAGAAAAGTCGTTAAAGGTTTACAAAATAGTCACTAAAACCTCAACAAGTCACCCTAAATACAATCTATCTCTAAAAATAAAAATGCATCGCTAAAGATTGTTTGTTGCTAAAAGTTTATAACTGCCCCTAAAAGCCATAAGTTTGCTGCTAAAAGTTTACATAAACATCGCTAAAACATAGTGATATGTTAAAGTTTTCAAATCAGTTGTTAGAGTCAATAGAGTGTCGCCTAAGACATCAAAATTGTCACTAAAAATTTATATATCCATTGTTAAAACTTATTCCATCACTAAAAATTAAATTATTGTCACTAAATTGGTCAAAGCTACTGTTAAAAGTATATAACAGTGTCGCTATAAGACTGAATAAATAACAGAGGAAGATGTGTCTCATTTTGAAGAAACTGTAGTAATTAAATATATATTCCTCTTGTGCTAGTGTTGGTGTTATTTTTTAGAAATGTAAATGGTTACTGGCTCGAGGGTTTTTGTAAGAAAATAAGAGAGCAGGCTCTTTGGGGTTCTCTTTGCGCTTCAAGAGGCTTGGTTAAGATGATGGCGCAAGATCATCTTGCAGGTCGACAGCTCTAGTGTGATTGGTGTTCTTCGGAGTAATTTTTCTATAGCTATCTAGAATTCTGCTGTTATTAGATGTATTCGCCTATTGCTTTCTCAAGATTGGTCTATCTAGCTTATTTATGTTCTCAGAGAAGCTAATTAGGTTGAAAATAAGTTAGCTAATTTGGCTTATCATCAAGTTGAAGACTTTGTTTGGTTTGATTCGGCTCCCTCTATTACTGGTAGTCTATTGCTGGCTGATGCTGCTAGAGTTGCTTCCATTCGCAGTGTTCACTGCTAGTGTCTTTTTCATGTTTGTTCTCTTTATATATATATGGCTTAAATTTTCATACTTTTCTAAGAAACTAGATTATTATATTTATTTTTATATAATTTTATATTGGCTTAATATGTAAAAATGCCTTGTATGTTTACCAAAAATAGCAATTTTACCCCTAATGTAAAGTTAATGCAATGTTGCTCCTAAAATTATAAAAATGGTGCAATTTTATCCCGAAATAATGGAATCATTTGACCGTATTTCATCATTTTACCGCTGATGTGGACACATTTCACCATTTTGATGGAATAACATCAAATTAATGGTGTCTTTAATTCAGGGGCAAAATTGTACCATTTTGATAACTTTAGGGGCAACATTAATTGCACGTAACTAAACATTAGGGGCAAAATTACTCTTGTTGATAAATTTTAAGAGTATTTTTACACATTTGGCCTTTTGTATACGTATATATTAGACTTGGCAATCAGGTGAGGCATGTTTGGGTTTAAGTGACTTCAGATAAATTCTTTTAAGGCGGATTCCAGTCAGATCTTGAGTCACGTTTAGGATTAAAACACCCCAAATTAGAAACCAAACTCTTTCTCCCTGTTTCTCTCCCTTTGTGTTTGCCCGCTCTTTAAGAGCCAGTTGCAACAAATCATGAGTTGAAAACCCAATTTGCATGGAATTTGAAATTCAAAGAAATCTTAATCATCCCAACATGTTGTGTTTGTATAATTTTCCTTAATCTGTTGAATTCTTTCAAAAGTATCGTAAAATGCTTCAAAATTCTGCTAAAATATGTCTAATTCAATTTATTGCAGAAAAGAATGTTTTTTTATAAGCTACCAATTTTATTGCAAAACATCATGGAGCCAAACAATAGCTCAAGAATAGATATATGACTAACAGACCCAAAAACAGAATGCAGAGATTATAAACTCTGCAAAATAACAAAACAGTAACAATAAAATCCAGAAAAAGAATTTATAACAACCCCCAAAATATAAGAGAACCCAACCAAAGCTTAAACTAGATGACAGACAATTCAAACGAAGATATACTCCCAAACAACCAAAACAGTATGAAGTTCCACATCAACAAGAACATCAGCCACCACTAGAACAGCAAGATGTGATTCCAGCAGAAGGGGAAAAACAGCAAGAAATATTCCTGCTTGATATCCTGCCTTAATGAACAAGCCAGTCAAAACCAGTATAAAAAACACATCTCCAAACTGAATCGTCAAGCTCATTAACCACCACTTTGGAAGAAACAAAAACCTGCTGCACCACTAAGCTCATTAACTTAAAAAAATCTGCACTCTATCCCAGGAGAAGGAGACTGGAACGAAACCACCATAAAATAAAGAAGGCACAGATGAAATGCCACCTACTTGTTAATCCAGGCCACCAAATGAAACTCCCTCAACAAACCTTGTTTTGCCAGAATGTCCGCAAAATGATTAGATTAGACTCCCTTCGATTACGAATGAACTGGAGTCTTGTAATCCTGGAGATGCAATTACTGATCTCATTAAACACACTGCTTAACTTCCAAGGCCTGTCTTCCAGCGATCCTTGTAGCCAAGAGACGACAGTTGCAGAGTCTAGTTCGAACCGGACTTTTAGGTCCTGTTGAGCTAAAAAACTTGAGGATAGTTGAATAGCCTTATAAACCTCGATAACTTCTACAGTGATCGAACTAGCCACCCCAATGTTACAAGAAAATATACAAATGAATAAACAAGCAGCATCCCTTAGAACACCTCCAATCCCAGCAAGACTTGGATTACCAAATGATGAGCCATCATTGTTCCACTTTATCGAGCCATGAGGAGGTGGGGTACAAACCATTCTAGGTCTGACAACCCGAGGCAAGCGATACTTTAGTGTCATGCATGTTGCTACATTGAGTTTATTTAACCTTCATTTAGATTATCCCCAAAGTCTAATCAAGAAAAGAAATGTCCTACTGTTAAATTTGAAATGGCTTGCATTATTCTCAATGTTTGCTGCATTTGTCAATTTAAAATGTTCTCTGCCTGCAATCTATAACACGATCCATGGTAGTGCTTAAACAAAGTTGTTTTATAAGTATTCCTCAACATATGGTTTTCTTTTTAATCATGAAATAAAATTGCTTTAGGAATGGTAGTTGTTCATCAAATATTTTCTATTTGAATGCTGAATAGGCAATTCAGATTTTATTGCTCTTCGCTCATGCCTTTTACAGGTATAATTTAATCTAATTATAAACTTTTTATTTTTTTTTTATTTCTAACTCTACCGTCATCAGTTAAATTGACTAACCTAAAACGAGACAAAATAAATGAAATTTATTATAATTTACTTTCTGATACTGTTTGGTCCTCTTAATAAAACACAAGGTAAATATAGTTTACTCTTCCACAACTGAAGAAGAAATATTAAGGGTGCATTTACTTATAGAAAATAGTTTTCTATACACACACACATATATGCATATGTATGTGTATATATGCACATACATACACATGATATATACATACATATGTATATGCATTACATATGTACAAGTATGTGTATATGCACATATATATGTATGACATACACATACATATGCTTATACGTATACATATATATGTATATATGTATGTACGTACGTACGTACATACGTGAGTGCATATATGTGCATAAATACATATGTATATGTATATGTATGTACATAGATAGATAGATCGATGCATAGTTGCTTGCATACATACGTACATTTATATGTATGTATATATGTATGTGCATAAATACATATATTTGTGTATATGTGTGCATGCATATATATGTATATGTATATGTATATGCATATGTATGTGTATATATGCACATGCATACACATACATAGACATATGTATATATATGTGTGTATGTGTATGTATGTACATACATATATATAAATATCCATATATATGTATGTATGCCCATACAAACACGTACATATATATGTACATGTATGTATATATGTATGTATGTATGTATGTATGTGTATATATATAAACGCAAGTGAGAGAGAATTCAATTCTAACATATCTATAATTTTTTTAATCTTTTATTCCCACATAAAGAATCTTTATTTGATAATAAAGTTCGTCCACCTCTAAGTATCCAAGCGGAATGGAACAACATATTCCTTATTTCTAATTCAAAGATTTATTCTTTCACATTTTTTCAAATTTATCAATCATTTAGGGAATAAAATGTTTCTGTTTCGTGACATAAAGTCATGTGCACACGTATATAAAAAGGCAACAAAACTAAAGCAGTTCCATGAACAACAAATTACTTAGAGAAATTGGTCTAAGTATAGTTGATTTAGAAAATAGAAAAAAATGGCAATGCTTGGAAAATTGGTCTCTGATGTAGAGATAAATTCTTCAGCAGAAAAGTTTCATGAGGTGTTCAGTTGCAAACCGCACCATGTTTCTAAAATGAGCTCTGGAAAGGTCCAAGATTGTGCTCTCCATGATGGAGATTGGGGTAAGGAAGGCAGTGCTATCTGCTGGAATTATTTTCATGGTAAGCTTCTTCTTCCCAATCATTGTATTACCAAAATTTTCAGTTTATTACTTCGTAGAATTTTGAAAATTAGCGACCCAATTAAGTTTCCGTTGTTTCTGTTCATTAAATTGTTCGCTAAAAGTTTATCGATGCATTGAACCAAATGACTAATACACCAACATTATAATTAAACAGATGGGGAGCAAAAGACTGCAAAGGAGATAATTGAGAAAATAGATAATGCAAACTTTTTGACAACCTTCAAAGTGATAGAAGGAGATCTGCTGAAAGAGTACAAAGCTTTCAAGCTCACAGTTCAAGCTACACCAAAAGGACCAGAAGAAAGCCTTGTCCGTTGGACTTTGGAATATGAGAAGATGAAGAAGGATACTCCAGATCCTAATTCATTGCTCCAATTTCTTGTTCATTGTAGCAAGGATATTGATTCTCACCTTCTCCAGCCCAATTAATTATTATGCCCTAATCTCACTCTTCTTACTTATGTTGTATTTGTAACAAATAACGAGTAAGGGCTTTGTATTAAGGATGAATTTTATATTTCCATTTGTATTTTTACAGCTATTAATGAATATGTTTACGTCTTTTTTATTTATGTAAGGATAAGTTTGGAATTAAATATGTTATCCGCTCAATTTATTAATTATCAAAATCATTTTAAGGTTTAAGAATCCTTAAGGTGGAGAGATATGCAAAATATAACTTCAAAATTATATTAAAATTGCTACATGATCAAAATAAATGTACATTATTAATAGGTGGATAATTTTGCATTGCAAAATTAATTATATATTACAAAGAATTTTTTTACTGGAAAAGAAAGTTTATACCCTTATTATTATACCAAATACAAAATTTAATAAGAAGGCATGAAATTAATTGTTTCTCCAAAGATTGAAGTTGATGTCTTCTGCATCGATTGAATATTTAAGAGCCTAAAATTGCTGTTAGGAAAAATTTTGAGTAACTTTTAAAATTACAATTATCAAGTTAACTTCGTTGAAAAAAAAAAAGAAAATCTCTCACTACGAGAAAAAGAGCTTTAACGACCACATTTTAACGAAGGGTGAGAAATCTAATCATTAAAAATTACTTAAAGCGACTGAATAATCCCCTCGGTAATGGCCCACTTTAATTTAAAGAGTTAATGTAAACTTTTGCCACTAATTTTTTCAAATTGACTAGAAAATGTCACTAAATTTTTTTTGGTTATTTTTCTCTTAAAATTTCAAAAATAAAATATTTTTATCATTGTACTTTTTAACTTAGGTAATTTTTGCCTATAAATATATCAAAATTGATATATTTTACTTCTAATATGAAAAATACGTGGCATGATTGATTCACATAATAGAGAAAGATATTTTCTTTTTTATTTTTGAAACATAATTGCAAATAATCCAAAAGATATTCAATCGCATCTTCCAATCAGTTTAAAAAGTTTAGTGCCAAAAAAAGAATTGACATTAACCGTTAATTGAAAAACTTAGGAGGGATAAAAAACGGCATTAAAAAAACATCAGAACTTCCGTTGGTTGATGCTTATATTTAGGCGGCACAAGGGATGCGTCGTTTACCACTACCAAAAAACAAATTCCTAACAATTTCATCTCATGACCGACCCTCTTCTAATCCATCGCAAAACTGCCTAACAATCTCTCGAAGTCTTTGTTTGCATGAAAGTAAGTGACGAAAGAAATCTTGTTTATTTTAATAAAGAAAAACGAGATGAAATAAATGATATTTATTATAATTTACTTTCTATTTTTTGTGCTCTTTACAAAAACACGAGAAATATAACTTACTCTTATATAATTAAAGAAAAAAATAATTAAAATTTCACTATATTTACTCTCACTAACTCTCCTTTCTTTCCATTTTGGAGAGAAATAAAGCCGAGAAAGAGAGTAAGTTATATAATATTTAACCCCCAGCCTTTCATTTCGGATCTATCCGTTGTTCGAGGAAGTAATTAAGCTTGTACAAGGATTGATCAAGTTGCCCTTTGGACAGAATTCTGCTACCTAAAGCTCGACAAGGTGTGTTAAAAAGCAAAATTATTGGTGGACTGAAAATTATTGGTGTGTTTATTGAAATTACCTTGTCGTTGTTGCTAATAATACATATTATTGTTACTTCACCGAACATAGTTTGGCTTTTATTGGAGTAGGATCAAAGCTAGGATCAAGTTGTTTAAGACATCATACATGAGCTAGCAGTTTGTCTTGAAGTTCATCAAAGGTGATGATTGTATCTCGAGCATTAGTGGCTGCTGCAATGTCGCAGAATTGAGACCCAGCACCACTAAGAGCATGTACCGCAAGATCAACGTCCGTAATCAGGCTTCCATGGAGAGATAATTCCTCAGCAATCGATTTGATAGCTTGTAAGTATTCAGCCATAGGATGAGAATCACACTATTTTAGAGCGAGTTTTTCTCACAGGGACAGAATTTTGGTGGCTGACTTGTTTGCAAATGCTACTTAAAGTTTATTCCATGCCTCCGCTAAGGTTTTGGCATCTGCAATGGTGTTCATAACAGCAAACCTCATAGAAGAAATGATGGTTGCTAAGATTTGTTGATCTTGAAATTCCCAAAACTCATAGTCTGGGTTCGGAACTTGGTGACCCTCCTTTCCAACAGTTCATCAAATTATGTCCTCGAAGTGAAGGGGTTATTGGGGCCCTCCATGTAGAATAGTTTTGGATGGTAAGTTTTAAGGATAATTGTGTTAAAATATACCTAAACAAGCAAAGGATTAAACTGAAATAGTAAACGACTTATTGTATTAATTTAAAAATTTTACAACTCATAAATACACTCCAACTTCACTAACACTACTCACACTTTTATCACTCACACATAGCACACACTTCACTCCTTTTAATTATTTTCCCATTCATATTTTGTCTTCCACACACACCACTTTTGGAGCTTGGCTCCTTTTACACATTTCCTAAGTCGATTGTTAACCGATTTTAATATTTCTACAACCACAACAAAAAAACTGCAGATTAGCGACGGAATTTTCCGTCGCTAAATACCATTTATCGTCGCTAATTAAAATTAGCGACGCAACGACGAACAGTCGCTAATATATTAGCGACGGATTTCAAATTCAGTCGCTAATTTAGCGACGAAACATTTCGTCGCAAATTTTTATTTCTCGTCGCTAATTTATATTCCTATTTAGTCGCCGAATTATAATAATAATATTTAGCGATTGCTTTTCCGTCGCTAAATACAAATTTAGTGTAAAATTTAGCGACGAAATAATTCGTCGCTATTTTTAGTAGCTAAAATTATTTGTAATTTCAAGGAATTAGCTACGCCAAATTCCGTCGCTAACAATGCGGCAGAATTTATTTTTAATATTTTGTTTATTATTATTATTATTTGCAATATATTTTTTTGTTATTATTATTATTATTGTAATCTCCAAAATTTAATTTATATAAATAACAATCCACCAATATTATTACATTAAAAAATATAATATTAAAAAAAATATATTAAATTTTGTAGTATAATATGATTACAAAAATAATAAAAAAGAAACTAATCCATGTCTTGATGGAGCTTATTACATTAAAAAATATATCACAAAAATACATTAAATTCTGTTGCACCACCGAGCAGGTGGAGTTGGCCAATGAATGGCCATATACCAACAAGTTTAGTAGCCTTTCTATTCTTGCTACCTTTTTCACTCTTTACCTCCTGAAGCCTTGAATTGCAGACAAAGATGAAGAAAACCACAACAGATGCAGTTAATGTTAAAAAACAATCCATAGTTAAAGATTCACACATATAAAATTGAAATTCCAGTCTATTTATAGACTTTAATTTTTGACATCAAATCCATAGTTAAAGATGCACACTGAGTATTCTGGATTTAGGTACAATACATTATTTAAAAAATTTCTCCTACAATTTTTCTAACCAATAAGCACTTCTGGATACAATATCCAATCACATAATCTCTTTACGGCCATATATACCACATAATGCATTGGTCATTACTTTATAATCATAAACTACTAAATTTAGTTTATACAAGGGTGACTAGGGAAATTTATTCATCTTAATACACAACTTACATCTGCTGTCAGGAGGTCAAGTTCCCAAAGGCTGTGGAGGCACTGGACCTGCGAGATTTCCAAGCTGTAGAGGCACTTAATGGATACATTCTGACCCAAATTCCTGCATCATAATTGAGTGATTCAATTAAGGAATTTTTTTTTCTAAATAAATAGTAATGACTTACAAGTCCATTAGCTCCTTAAGCTCAAAAAGTTCACTGGGTACATTAGCTCGGTACATAAAAAGCATACATGGACATGATCTACAAGCAACAAAATAGTTTTAAATGTCTTTTAATTATGCATAAACATCCTGGCTCAATGCACCTATTTATTTGTAACATCATCATAATTGGCATGTGGATAATCAAAAGCCAATTTAATTCTCTAATTAAATAAGCAAAAACAAAACTAAAGATTTAAAGGATGACTAATGAACAGATAAACAAAAACGAACAGATATATATATATATATATATATATATATATATATATATATATATATATATATATATATATATATATATATATATATATATATATATATATATATATATATATATATTTCACTAACCAAATGACTAGTCCTAATTCAAGAGTTATAAAAATTCCAACTCCTTGCAAGTTTCCATCACTTCCAATTCTAAAACTTAGGGCAAACAAGAAAGTAATTAACTAAAATATCAACTAAAGACATAATGACATGTAATCATACTTAATAGCATTTTGGAAGAATATGGAATAAGATTCCTGTTATCGACCTAAGCTAGAAGAATGAAGAAGAGCATAATATCATTAGAAAATTTAAACTTGAGTTATTTAGTAAAAGATGGAACAATACAATTGTCAATTAGTAAAAGATTATGCTTGGTGGAAGCAAGTATGCAAAATAAAAGCTAACGCTTAACTAGTGCCAACACTAAGGATTTAAGGTATATTCAAGATACAGCCAAATTCCAATGCAACATAGAAGATTTCAAGTCATACTCGAGAAAAGCAACGTATATGTGAAGTAATAACAGCAATATGCTTTTAGAAAAGCAACAATATGGATATGGTCTCCTAAAGCAACATCAAGACAAAAGAAAAGCATAAGAGCGACATCATAGCCAAAGACCACAAAATGTTGAAAACAAAGAAAGTTCCTTCTGATTTTGGGCAGCATTGCGGAACATCCATACCTGTGAGTGATAGGTTGAATGTGAAGATGGAAATATATCAGAACCATGAAGAAGAACTTGATTATTTACTGGAGAAAAGGAAACACCACTACTACTAACAATTGGAGCATGTTGTTGCTGCTGCTGTGGACGATAGGAGGAATAAGTTCCTCCTAAATTGAAACCAGCTGACCTGCCCATCTGCAAAGAGTACAACTAAATTTTGAGAAGTACATAACAAGTAACATTGCACGAATTCTATGTTTTAGGTTAAGACTCACAGGAAAGTGCTGAGATTACATCATTGACATGGTATTGTCATGCAGTTGCTCCTTCTGATGCAAATCCATATATACTATAATCAGCATTACCACCTGAAGCAAATCTAATGTGATGGTCAACCAATAAGGTGAAAATTAGCATATGCTGCATAGTACAAAGAATATCGAGAACCTTTAAATCCTGGCAAAGCTGGAAAATCTTCATTTTGGATGCTGAACTCTTGGTTTTGTTGAACACTGGGGCCAACTGACCTTGTTTTCGTAAGGAACCTGAAAATTTCTTTTCTTTATGTTTATTCCCAAAGTATAGAATTACATGTAAGAATGACTAGTAAAAGCAATACAAAGCCAAACCTCAAACACAGCTAACGTACCCAACTGTCCTTGAGACCCCCCCAGCAGAACTAGGTCTACTGGTCAATTGAGGAAAATCATTATTAATGTCAAAAGGGGAGTTGTCATTCCAGTTGTAAAAGCAAAATGGATAATGATATTAATAATACTGATAAATATAATAATAATAACAATGATGATGAAGGTTAGGTAATTTAAATAAAATAAAATAAAATCCTTCATGATAAGGATAAGGATATGATAGAACAGTATAAATGCGTTTTCATATATTCTTTTGCACTTTTGTTATAGCAAAGTTGGTGAGCTTTTGTTTGTTTATATTATCTGGTTATTTTCTCTTTTTCACAAATAAGCATATACTAGTAAGCATATACCTTAAACTTAATATACAAGTTCCTACCACTTAATATAACCCAAAAAAGTACTATTGTAATGTTCAATAAAAACAAAGATAAAAACTTTTAACACTACATGCATAAGGAAATATGTTACTAATGTAAAATGAAAACTTACCTTCTCGCTATCAGAAACCTTTCTCAGAACTTGAGATACATTTGCTATTGGGTAGCTCACTTTTCCAACCTTAACTTGCACAGGAGCAGTTAAGTACTTCTGAAGTTGGAGGAAAAAAAACCAACATAAATTCTTCATGACAAAATGAAAGGAATTGTATACATATAAGACTATTTTTCTCAAAAGAATTTATTTCAAAAAACAAGTACGATTCAATATATAAATCATATCAATGGGTATGAATTGCACTAGACATTTTAAATGCCCTAGAAGCCATTGAATAGAAATTCTAAAAGAAATAAATGTCAACCACCACAAGTGAGAAATGAACGCATAACAAATTTTCAGGGCAAATTACAACACAAACCTCGAAGAATATACTATCGAGAAAGCGAATACAAAAATAGACAAATACAGGGTGGATAGACGTCAAAGTACAAAAAGAAGCTGGAACTAAAGCTTTTAGACTCTACTAAGAATACACTTAAACAAACAAACAAGCAAGAAAAAGCGAGAAAAACTGCCAGACCCACCAGTCAATTACACAAAGAACGTTAGGTAAGCATGAATTACAACGCTAAACTTGTTTATTTAAAAAAGCAATGAAACTAAAAATAGTTAACGAATTACGATTAGCACGAGGCAAGGCAAACACACGAAACCCACAACAATATCAAGACCATCAATATTCTATATTAATACCTGTGTCTGATAGAGGTGAGTTCAGTTAAGTTACCTGTGTCTGAGGTTGGAGAAATAGAGTCAGAACGTTCACAAAAGGGAATCTGATGGAAAAGAGAAAGGTAATTAATAAAAATAAAGGTTACTGTTTTTACTTTGATTAAAGCTTTCACACCGAAACTCACACCCACCCCCGATGCCAACAATTTTCATTCCAAATATATTTGATTTCACAATAAACGATACAAACTTACACAGGTTTAATAGGTGGAAGCTGCTGTGGTGGCGCTGCCAAAATCGCTACCACCTGCGGCTGCTGCTGCACTTGGCTCTACAAAGTAACTACAATAGGTCATTAGGGAGAAGACAGCGAGGATGCAGTGAGTGGAGGCAGCGGCGAACATAGACAACAATCGGACGGCGAAGAGTTTTGAAATTGGAGGTTTGTGAGAGCGACGGGCTAGAGCAAGGAGATGGTCGGATCGAGAGGTCCGGTCTTCTTCAGTCTAGGGTTTGGCGAAGGAGGGCAAAGAGATGGGTAGAAAAGAAGAGTAAAAGTAGCTTTTATACCTAGGGTTAATTTTCAAAAATACTAAAATGTCCCTATCAATTTTCACATTTTGTATTTATAGTTAAGGATGGTTTGGTAAATATCTATAATTAGAATTCCTAATAATTTAATATTTATTTTTAACAAAATAAATTACAAAATTTATTTATTTTAAATGAGATAATAAATTTTATATTATTATTTTATAAATATTTATTTATACTAATTTTCATAATGTAATTATATAATAATTGTAATATTTAGTTTATTATTATTATTAAAAATTTAAATTTTCTAAACAAATAATTTAATATTTGGGGAAATTTGAAAAAAATTAACAATAAGGAGTTTCGAACGTATTCACCAAAAATCAGGCCAATCTAACGGCAAATGATTTTCCGATCGTCTTCGTATACAAAACTGGTCATTACGTAAAAAATTCAGAAAACAGCCTCTTTTTTGCAACAACAATTGAAGTTAGAGACCTTAAAAATTAATCTTTACCGTTCAAAATTAATAACAAGGAGTTTTGAATGTCCTCACCAAAAATCAGGCTAATCTAACGGCATATGATTTTTCGATCATTTTCGTATACAAAACTGGTCATTACGTAAAAAATTCAGAAAACAGCATCTTTTTTGCAACAAACACTGAACTTACAGACCTTAAAAACTAATCTTCACCGTTCAAAATTAACAACAAGGAGTTTCGAACGTACTCACCAAAAATCAGGCCAATCTAATGACAAATAATTTTTCGATCGTCTTCGTATACAAAACTGGTCATTACATAAAAAACCAGAAAATAGCCTCTTTTTTTGCAACAAAAACCGAACTCACAGACCTTAAAAACTAATCTTCACCATTCAAAATTAACAACAAGGAGTTTTGAACATACTCAACAAAAATTAGGCCGATCTAACGGCAAATGATTTTTTGATCGTCTTCACATACAAAATTGGTCATTATGTAAAAAATCCAGAAAATAGCATATTTTTTGCAACAAAAATTGAACTTACAGACCTTAAAAACTAATCTTTACCATTCAAAATTAACAACAAGGAGTTTCAAACATACTCACCAAAAATCAGGCTGATCTAATGGCAAATAATTTTTCGATTGTCTTCACATACAAAACTGGTCATTATGTAAAAAATCCAAAAAATAGCCTCTTTTTTACAACAAAAATTGAACTTACAGATCTTAAAAAATAATCTTCACCGTTCAATATATAGTCCTTAAAACCTAATATTCACCGTTCAAAATAGCCTATACATTTATCTTTTTATCATCACCTTTTCTATTTATCTTAACTTAATATCTTAATATTAATCTGGCCATGTTTAGAATTTCAAAGCCATTTCTCCTTTTTCAAATCAGTAAGTTTTCTCAGTCTCCCATAACACTCAATTAGGTAACCGCGGTAGTGAAGTTAAATGGTAAGGATGAGTTTAGATGGAGCTTTGAACATTTAGAAAAATAATAGAAATAAAATTGAAAAGTGTGTGCATGTGTGTGCTCTTTCCTGGATCTGAAAGAGAGTACTTGGGTTCTCCCAATAACTAAAAAGTGTATCATGTCTGAATCTAAATGGGGTTCGCGGTGGTGGAGGAACTGGATCGAAAAAAAGAGGGATTCTAGTTGTAAGATATCTAATGAAATCGTCGCTGGAATTGAGATCTCATTCAAAGAAAAAGATATCAAATATTTGGAGTTTCTTTTTGTATATTATATGGATGATCCGATCCGCAAGGACCATGATTGGGAATTGTTTGATCGTCTTTCTCCGAGGAAGGGGCGAAACATAATCAACTTGAATTCGGGACAGCTATTGGAAATCTTAGTGAAAGACTGGATTTGTTATCTCATGTTTGCTTTTCGTGAAAAAATAGCAATTGAAGTGGAGGGTTTCTTCAAACAACAAGGAGCTGGGTCAACTATTCAATCAAATGATATTGAGCATGTTTCCCATCTCTTCTCGAGAAAGAAGTGGGCTATTTCTTTGCAAAATTGTGCTCAATTTCATATGTGGCAATTCCGCCAAGATCTCTTCGTTAGTTGGGGGAATAATCCGCACGAATCGGATTTTTTGAGGAACATATCGAGAGAGAATTGGATTTGGTTAGACAATGTGTGGTTGGTAAACAAGGATCGGTTTTTTAGCAAGGCACGGAATATATCGTCAAATATTCAATATGATTCCACAAGATCTAGTTTCGTTCAAGGAAGAAATTCTAGCCAATTGAAGGGATCTTCTGATCAATCCAGAGATCATTTCGATTCCATTAGTAATGAGGATTCGGAATATCACACATTGATCAATCAAAGAAAGATTCAACAACTAAAAGAAAGATCGATTCTTTGGGATCCTTCCTTTCTTCAAACGGAACGAACAGAGATAGAATCAGACCGATTTCCTAAATGCCTTTCTGGATATTCCTCAATGTCCCGGCTATTCACGGAAGGTGAGAAGGAGATGAATAATCATCTGCTTCCGGAAGAAGTCGAAGAATTTCTTGGGAATCCTACAAGATCCATTCGTTCTTTTTTCTCTGACATATCGTCAGAACTTCATATATATATTAGAAAATTTATTCATTTAGAAAAATAATAGAAATTAAATTGAAGAAATTAAATTAGAAAATTTATTCATTTTGACTTTTATGAGTTTAAGTCTTGGATTGAACTCTATTGTATTATTCAACTAAATAATAAATTAACCTTAAAATCGTGACATTATGCATCCAAATGCCCTCAAGTTTTCCAACTGGACCTCGACCGAGGCTAGGCCACGATTAACTTTTTCTGCTGAACCTAGCTATTCTTTCTTTTGTTCTTTATTTTCGTTTAGTTTTTTTCACTATTATTATTATTATTGCATATATTTAATTTATGTTAATTTATAATTTATTATAAAGAGTATTTTAATTTAAAACCATTTTTCTCACTATTATTATTATTATTATTATTGCATATATTTTAATTTATTTTAATTTAAAGAGTATTTTAATTATTTAAACATTTTGGATTGTAAATAATTTAATATTTGATTTAAATTTTATAAATTAAATATAAATTAAAATTTTTTTTATTATTATTTTAAATGAAATAATAAATTTTATATTACTTTTTTATAAATATTTATTTTTATTAATCTTGAACACGCAAATATATAATAATCTTAATAATTAGTTTATTAATATTATTATTAAAAATGCAATTTTTCTAAATAAAGAAATTTAGATTTTGGTATAATTGTTAAAAAATTATTATCAACTAATAAAATAATTTCTAATTTTCAGTTATAAAATAAATTTCTAATTTCTAAAAAAAATTATTTTTTACTTTATTTGCGACAGATTAGCGACTAAAATTTCATTAGCGACTAAAATTTTCCTTCCTAAATTAGCGACTAAAATTTTCGTCGCTAAACCGTCGCAACAAAAGGCGCTAAATTTTCCCTCCTAAATTAGCGACTAAAATTTTCGTCGTTAATTTTTCTGGAACTAATTTTATGAATAAAATTTATAACATTTAGCGACGGAACTATTTGTCGCTAATTCCGTCGCAAAACATGGCGCGTACGCTTCCCTCCAATAATTAGCGACTGTTTTTACATTCCGTCGCTAATTCGTCGCAAAAAAATAGAAAATATCCTTTCCACGACGGATTATAAAATAGTCGCTATTCCGTCGCAAAATTAGCGACGAAAATGATGCCATCGCTAATTTTAGTCGCTAATTGACAGTTTTTTTGTAGTGAACATTCTAATCATATTTCTATAATATTCTAGAATATTAATGGAGTGTTTTCCCTAAGCAAGTCGGTGATGACTTCAACACTCCTCTCATCCACTACAAGAAAATCTGGAAATAGCAACGGAATTTGATTTTCGTTGCTAATTAGCAATGGAAATTCAATTCCGTTGCTAAATTTGGTTGAATTTTTTATGTTTAGCAACGGAATAAAAATGGTGGTATGCCGTTGCTAAAAAAAGAGGGAAATTTTAGCGCCAAAATATAGCCACGAAAAATAGCAACGAAAATCTATGACCGTTGCCAAATATGGCGGCATTAGATGGTGGAAAAATTTTGGAACGAAATTTAGCAACGGAAACTTAATTCCATTGCTATTTTAGCAACGGAATATTCCGTTGCTATTTTTGCAACCGAAATTAAATTCCGTTGCAATTTAGCAATGAAAATTAAATTCCGTTGGTATTGTAATCCCAAAGAGGTGAAAAAATTTGGGTCCAAAAATAGCAACGGAATATATATTCCGTTGCTATTTAGCAACCGAAATTAAATTCCGTTGCTAAATTAGCAACCGAAATTTAATTCCGTTGCTAATTTTCATTTTCAATGCAAAATAGCAACGAAATTAATTTCAGTTGCTAAATTAGCAACCGAGTTGAATTTCCGTTGCTAAATTAGCAACCGAATTGAAATTCCGTTGCTAAAATCAAGGGTATTTATGTAATTTTCTTATTTGTTGACCTAGGTATAAATTAGCCCCATATCTCTTCTCTTCTCTTCTCTTCATCTCCGCCATCAGCTTTGAACGCCGCCTTTCAACAATGGTAATTTCCTCTCTCTCGCTCATGGTTTCTCTCTAGATTTCAAAAAAATGTGTGTGCTTGTGGGTTTCATTGTGGGTCTGATAATGGTGGGTTCGGTTGGCTCTGCTAGATTTGATGAGCTATATCAACCATCATGGGCTCTTGACCATTTTATCTATGAAGGAGAGCTTCTCCGGCTAAAGCTCGATAACTATTCTGGTATAAACCGATGCCATTTCTGCATGAACTGATTCATAATATGGGAAACACACTTTCTTAAAGTATTTTCTGGTATAAAACGTTGTCGTTCCTGTGGTTGTGAATCATTTTGTAGGTGCTGGTTTTCAATCCAAAAGTAAGTACATGTTTGGGAAAGTGATCGTACAAATTAAGCTTGTGGAAGGTGACTCTGCAGGAACAGTTACTACTTTCTATGTAAGTTTATTAATTTTTACTAATCCTTAAGTTTTAATGGACGGTTATTATTTTTTTACTCAATTGATTAATGGATGATTTTGATGTGAAATCGCTTTCTAGTTAATTCCTGCATTTATTTGCTTGGGCTTGACATGCTCTTGAGCATTGCATTAGCAACACATGTATGTTATGCCATTTATGTGTAAGCTCTATATTCTTTTTCTACTCTCAAATATACACGATAAGCAATTTATTTTTCCTCCACGTGTTCATACTTTTGATTTCATGGTCATTTTTAGACTTTTGTGGAATGTATAATGCAAGAAGTTCAATGTCTCAAGCTCTGAACCAGAGCATCTTATAATGAACCTGTCAAAAGGTAGTACTGAAATCATCCATCCGAGCATACTAAATGACTGGGTATTCCTTCCACTGTGTGATAGCCTTCTGAATTTGTTTTATTACTTCAAAGAAAATGTTTCTTAGAAACTAACTGTTAACAGGGAATGGTAAAATAATCCAAGTGGTCCTTTATACTACCTATGATTGCTATCTTTATTTGATTTATGGTTCAAGGCTTAAAAGCTTTGCCACTTTCTTCAAACTTCAGGGCAGAGGGTGATCGGGGAACCAGTTGTTTCTGGATTAGTTCTTGATGATTCTAAGCTTTGAGATCTTGACTTCACCACTGCATCAAAGCAAGAGCCAGCGCTACATACTTCATGAGTTTTATTAATTATTATTGAATTAGTTCAGACAGTTTGTTTACAGTATAATTATATAGATTTTCTTATGTTTCAGGTATGTCATGAGTCCCCCTGTCAGGCCATCCGGACATGACAAGGCTCTACAAGCTGCCCTTTCAACTGGAATTCTGCAGGTTTCTTTCTTTTTATGATGAACATTTTGATAAATCATAGTGTGGTACATGCAGCTAGCAGTTTAAATCCATGATCCTCGCTCTTCTTTTGTTGAGCACAGAAAATAGGAGGTTATCTTTAACTTATACAACCATTGAAAAGTTTTACATGAATAAATAACTATCGACAGGTGCATGTTATAGCTGTTTCAAAACTATACATATTTTTTTGCACTCTGATTGGCTAGGATGTCTTTTTAATATCCTCATTTAACAGGTTCATTATATGTTCCTTATGATAATTTTATATTTTACAGCTTGTAGGAACTGATCATTGTGTATTTAATTCTACAAAGCTTTCGTGATTGAAGATTTCCGTAAAATTCCAATTGGTGTCAAGGGTACTAATTATTTCTCAGAACATAATTACATGATTATTTCAAAAAATTTTCCACTTGATGATATTTATAAAATAGTAGGTGCCAAATCTACATTTATTTCGATCTTTTAAATTTTTCATTTTTATTGATGTACAAACATACAACCAAAATCAAAATAGCCTTTTATTATTTTATTATTAGACTAAAATTAATAACCTTTTATTATATCATCATTATTATTATTTTCAAAATATAAATGTAATTATAAAATCAATGCCAAATTTGTTTCAAGGTTAAAAAAAAAAACTACTTTAAATTTGCAACTTTTTCATATTACTGTAGACTACAATTGTAAAATCAATGACAAATTTGTTTCTAGGTGACATTTTAATAGGATTTAGCATCGGTCAATTTTTTTTTTCTGAAGTTTTGATGAAAACCAAATTGAACTGAAGTTTTAATGAAAACCAAATTGAACCGGGGTGAAATATTTCAGTCAGTTCATTCAACTGAATTAGTTATGAACTTTTATACGTTGTAATTAAGAAAAAAATATATAGAAAGTAAATTTCAATAGAAGAATACATGTATACATGATGAATTATTAAACAGAAGCATAACAAGAATTCCTAAATCCAAATGGCCCAAGCTCAGGATATTATTCCCGTTTTGATATTTTGGCTTTCGTCATGAGTGACTATTTTGTGATTTTTCTATAAAATCTAAGGCTTTGATTTGTTTTTAGTTTGGCCAGATTGTGTTAATTTATTTTTTTTGTTGAACTTTTTTATTTTATTTTATTTATTTATTTTTTGCATTTTTGTAGGTGTAAGTTTTGCAAATGTCAACAAGCTTAGTTTATAAGAAATCTTCAATTTCTACAAAAGAAAAAAAAAAGCCTTTTCTGAGTTTTTGGTTTTGGTTTAAATCATGTGATTATGTGTTTATAAAATAGTAGGTGTAAGTCCAAATGTTTATAAAAAGATTAAGCATGTGATTATGTGTTTTTGATTTTGGTATTGCTGAGTTTCTGAGTTTTTGGTTTAAACCTCTAATTTTGTTGAATCTGACAATGTCTGAAGTAAATGAAATAATTTTCGTGAAAATCTGCAGATCAGGGAGAGAGAAGTGGCTCTTTTAAATCAGATTTGGCTTTCTCCTGCTCTGAAAATTCATGGCTTATGATCACAGGTGCAATTCTTGGTTCATTATTTTGTAGCTTCATGTGCATCTCTTCTATTTCATTAAGGTCTTTGGCTTTGCCCCATAGGACAACATACAGGCCAATTATTACAGCTATTGCACCAATCACGCTGAAAGCACAACAAATTAACCAATAATAAGTTTCACCTACGTACCACCAAATCCATGTACCACTAAGCGATTTTCTGGATTAGTTTATTGTTTTTGTATTAGTTTATTGTGCTTTATATTTATTTTCTGGATTGAATGAAAACTGCATCTTGCAATGCTGAGTAAGTATATTGCTGTAGGATAAAGTACTGAATAATTCGTCCTTAATTTGGCAGATATATCAGATATCTGTTGATTCCCTGAAATTTTATTATTTAGATTAAGTCGTAAAACTTTTATTTCCTTAAGTTAAGCTAGTTATTGGCATTAACTTGTTCTCTTCTTCAACCAAGAATCTACTATCATGACTTGGACAACTGGAGAATGGCGACACTCTTGAAGATTGTCTAAACATGTCCATTACATCATGAAATTTTAAATTAGCTGGAAAGTGAATGCATTATCAAGGAATTCAAATTGGTAGATGGCATACTTCAGAATTTTATGCTTAAAAATGTAATTGATTATCTGTCAAAATTTTATGTATGCTTTAATTTCTGAATGCTTACTTTTTGGAATTTAATTGTGTAGAGGAAGCCAATGGATAGGAGCATATGTCATGGAATTCCGAGATCTTATTAGTGCATCTCCAGTTGAATCGAGGAGATCTGAGGAAGCAAGGTTCTCATTCATGAAAGGCAGATATGTAGAAGATTTTGATCTGCAAGGTGGTTTCACTCACTTTTGTTTTATTCACTGGATTTACTGGAAGCATATTACTTTCTGAAAATGAAGATGGTTCTAGAGATTAGGATGTGATAATTATGGGATGTATGGTTAGCCGTCTTAAATCTATAAGGGCTTATATGGTAATTAATAATGGATTATCAATTAATAAACAATGTGGCAAATATAAGTAGTCTGGAGTGAATTTCAATTAAAAATTGTTATGCATGCATTTAGATTATGGATTTGATGTATGGGCTCTTAATGAGAACATGAAAAGAAATAATTTAGTGACGAAATAACGACGAAAATTCCGTCGCAATTTTTTTTATAATTTTGGCTGAATTTAGCAACCGAAACTTCAATTCGGTTGCTAGAAATAGCAACAGAAACTGATTTCGGTTGCTAAATATAGCAACGGAAATTTATTTTGGTTGCTAAATATAGCAACGGAAAATTTAATTCCGTTGGTAAAAATAGCAACGGAAATTAAAAATACCAACCGTCAAATTTGCAACCGAATATTCCGTTGCTATTTTCCGTTGCTAATTTTTATTAGCAACGGAAATTCAACAAATTCGGTTACTAATCTGTCGCGAATCCGTCGCTAAATTATTGCATAATTTAATTTTTTCCTTTTATTGTTTTTTAAAATTTTCATCCTGTACACAATATAAATAATAATCTTATATTTCAAATTCATATAGAATAGATACAAATGAAAATAATAATATTTTCATATATATATAATTTATAATGAATTCATTACAAAGCGTAAATCCATATGGTCAAATAGACTCAAAGATTAAGAATAAAGTTACATAAAACATGTATAATAAACGACAAATTAAAAATTTAAACCACACCGCTAATAGCTTGTATAAAATCGATTCCATGTCTTCCCCAACGTAACCTGCCTGGAGAGAGAAAGAGAGAGATAAAGCCAAAGTCAGAGTCAGTGAAAGTTATAAAGCTCTTAAGGAAGATCACCATCCTTTTATAGTGGTATCCTAAAGGTGTTGGTATCAAAAATTTAAACTAGATAAAGTTAAATTAAAAGTAGTCCAGAAGAAACCTTCAAGTTCAACCAGAGCTTCTGAATATTTATGGACAGCAGCATTGGCAGGGGCACAACTACAACAAATATAAGTAGAGCTTACATGGGATAAATTGAGGTATGAATTGAATTATTATAATTAGATTGTAATCATGAACTATACTAAGGGAATTCTGAGCAAAATTTGTCATTTTGAGTGCAAGTGCACGTTCATAAGAGCAGAAAGAACCACAAAAAAAGCAGTCCAATGTTATTCAGTACAATGCTATCAAACAAAACAAGTTCTGCTTTTCCTCTGGAAATCACCATGTCCTATTAAGAACTTAAGCTAAAGTTGGAATCAAAGTTGACATTGTCATTATTGAAATATCCCAAATTTGCTGTTAAGTAACCATGCTATTCGATTAATTTAAATTCGGGGAATTATAGAGAAATAGATAAAGTAATGCTTCCTATAAAATATTAGGAATAGTGACGATCTCCAGTCCTACTACTAAAATAAGAATTATTATTTAAACATTAAACATTATGGTTATATGATTATATTCTATATACTGCATAGTATAATATGGCTATATTATATCATGTTGTAGAATACTTCCCCATATGCCCACACTTCAGGATATTCAAGCGTATAGCTTCAGAAAGCCATATCTCACTGATAATGAATCACTATAAGACTAATCGTAGGAGCTAATTCTTCAATGCATATAGAAGCTACCTCCATAAGCATTCGTAGAGATATAACTATCGTAAGACCCTCACATGACAATTCAATTGTTCAAGAAAGTGGTTTTCCAGTGTGGTATTAAACAATCCTCAATCTAGTGGTTCATATTCAAATTTTTAGTATTGATAACCTTGTAATTATGTTCCAAAATAAAAATCAGTGTAAGTGATATATCAGCTTAGGAACCTGGGAATTATTCCAAGAAAGCAGCCACATTGCTATAGTACATCTTGGTCCCACCTAATAACTTTAAGACTTAGTTCATTAAAAAGGATAAAAGATAAAATAGTTCTAGCACAACTAAAACAAGAAATTTCAGGAGTGATGCAGAAAGGATATAGGTGGATTGAATAAATCACTGGTCTTCGAGGATCCATTGACTGCATAGAACAAAGTGTTTCGGAAATTTGTGTAAAGCCAAGACTATTCGCATTATAACTTGTACTAAAGGTATATACTCGGTAGCAGTTCGCAGCCATCAGAGAATACATCGAGGTGAACGTGGGCGGTTGAGGAGGAAGTGAGATTCATAGACAGGGGGTGGTAATGCAGATTTCTCTTCCGCCACATCTTTCGAAGGTTCAACAGCTTCAGGAGTCAGAGTCAGAGTCGATTTCGGTTCAGAAGGAGTTTCAGATTCAACCTTCTTGGGTTCTTCCTTAGCCATATCTATTCTAAAAGATAAGAGAAATGAGAGAGAAAGAAAGGGGATAGAGGGAGATAGGGTAAAATGAGAGAGAAGGGGGAAAGGGGGAAATGGGGTTTAGGTTTAGGTTTCTATTGATTTTTTCATTTGGCGCCTATTCATCCCGCTAAAATAAAGATGAGCCTTTCAGATGATTAGCTAGGGTTAATGAAGAGTGTGATAATTAAGTATGGTTGTGGACATGTTAATTCACTAATTATTTGTTATATCAGAGTATATTTTGAAAACTACTTGAATATTCAGGTAGAATGTGAATTATTATTAACAGATAAAGCAAAAGGGAATTATATTAAAAATTAAACTCTCATTCAAATATTGCTCAAATTAAATATAAATTAGTTTTTATTACTTTTTTTTAACATTATTTAGTTTTTATTATCATCAATCACTTGTCTTTAGTATTTTAAATCCATACTACAACATCGACAGTTTGTCTTGGATAATAATATAAGAATATAAGATTATCTTTGTCTAAATTTTTTTCTTACATTCCCCGCACGGAAATATATAAAACAAAAAAAATATCATATTTTATTTTTGTCTATAAAAGAATAAGTATTAGCTTCTGCATGTATAAAAATTCAAATTTAATTTCATAATTTATTTAAATATTTAAATATTAATAACAAGTTTTTGAGTCTCTAAAATTATTATTTTTATAAATATTAATAACAAGTTTAAGTCTTGGATTGAACTCTATTGTCTATCAATGTCTTTAGGGATGTGCAAAATCCGACTCTATCCAAATAAATCGAATAATTCGATCTGAATTAGATATTCAGATAGAGTTATTATGATTATTTGGGTCGGATAGGACATAAAAACTAATCTTAACCGTTCAAAATTAACAACAAGAAGTTTTTAATGTACTCACCAAAAATCAGGCTAATCTAACGGCAAATGATTTTCCAATCGTCTTCGCATACAAAACTGGTCATTACGTAAAAAATCCAAAAAATAACCTCTTTTTTTGCAACAAAAATCGAACTCACAGACCTTAAAATCTAATCTCCACCATTCAAAATGAACAACAAAGAGTTTCTAACATACTCACCAAAAATTAGGCCAATCTAACGGCAAATGATTTTTCGCTCGTCTTCACATACAAAATTGGTCATTATGTAAAAAACAAAGAAAACAGCCTCTTTTTTACAATAAAAACTAAACTTACAGACCTTAAAAACTAATCTTCACTGTTCAACATTAACAACAAGGAGTTTTGAACGTACTCACCAAAAATTAGGCCGATCTAAAGGCAAATGATTTTTCGATCGTCTTCACATACAAAATTGGTCATTATGTAAAAAATCCAGAAAATAGTGTCTTTTTTGCAACAAAAATTGAACTTACAGATCTTAAAAACTAATATGTACCGTCCAAAATTAATAACAAGGAGTTTCCAACGTACTCACCAAAAATCAAGCCGATCTAACGGCAAATGATTTTTCGAACCTCTTCACATACAAAATTGGTCATTATCTACAAAATCCAAAAAATATTCTCTTTTTTACAATAAAAACTGAACTTACAGATCTTAGAAACTAATCTTTACCGTCCAAAATTAACAACAAGGAGTTTCGAACGTACTCACCAAAACTCAGGCCAATCTAACGGCAAATGATTTTTCGATCGTTTTCGTATACAAAACTGGTCATTACGTAAAAAATCCATAAAATAGCCTCTTTTATGCAACAAAAACTAAACTTACAGAACTTAAAAACTAATCTTCACCGTTCAAAATTAACAACAAGGAGTTTTGAACTTACTCACCAAAAATCAGGCCAATCTAACGGCAAATGATTTTCCGATCGTCTTCGTATACAAAACTGGTCATTATGTAAAAAATCTAGAAATAACCTCTTTTTTGCAACAAAAACCAAACTCACAGACCTTAAAAACTAATATTCATCATTCAAAATTAACAACAAGGAGTTTCGAACGTACTCAACAAAAATTAGGCCGATCTAACGGCAAATGATTTTTCGATCGTCTTCACATGCAAAATTGGTCATTATGTAAAAAATCTAGAAAATAGCCTCTTTTTTGCAACAAAAATTGAACTTACAGACCTTAAAAACTAATCTTTACCGTTCAAAATTAACAACAAGAAGTTTCGAACGTACTCATCAAAAATCAGGCCGATCTAACGGCAAATACTTAGCCGTTGAATCTTTACTTACACTATTCCGTATAAAAGCTGTTTAATTTGTATTTGACGATCCAACCAAACCGTAAACATGCAGATTCAAATTGACTATATATTTGGATTTATCAGATAATATCTTAACTTATTTATTAAGTTTTCATCCATTGAATCATTTGTACAAACGTTTACTGTGTTCTGCTTCATTTGTGGCCTCTTAGGCCATTCGGAGAGCTTTTGTAAATTGAGGCTATCATTGAATCCGGAGGAGATTAAAATAAATTGGGATATCTCCCTTAGGGCCGTTCCTCAACGGAATACTGCTCCGGTGAGTTGGTGGTTGAGGACAGTTCAAGGGAGTAGTTTCAATGGTTATAGAGGCGAGATTTTAAGCGGGGATAAGGAAGTGAGAACACTTACTGAAGGTGAGGGACTATATATTTAGTAAGTTTTCTCAGTCTTTCATACCACTCAATTAAGTAACCGCGGTAGTGAAGTTAAATGGTAAGGATGAGTTTAGATGGAGCTTTGAATATTTAAAAAAATAATAGAAATATAATTGAAAAGTGTGTGTGTGTGTGTGTGTGTATGTGTGTGTGTGTATATATATATATATATATATATATATATATATATATATATATATATATATATATATATATATATATATATATATATATTAGAAAATTTATTCATTTTGACTTGTATGAGTTTAAGTCTTGGATTGATAAAAATAGAAATTAAATATATATATATATATATTAGAAAATTTATTCATTTAGAAAATTTTATATTACTTTTTATAAATATTTATTTTTTCATCTTGAACACGCAAATATATAATAATCGTAACAATAAGTTTATTATTATTATTAAAAATATAAATTTTCTAAATAAATAACTTTAGATTTTGGTATAATTGATAAAAAATTATTATCAACTTATATTTTCTGTTACAAAATAAAATATTCATTTCATATGGTCTATATTAAAATTACTTAAAATTATACATAAATCATGTGAGTGAAATTAAAAAAAATATATTTCTTAATTTATTTGCGACGGATTAGCGACTAAATACTTCCGTCGCTAATTGCATTAGTATTATAATTTCCTCTAATTAGCTAGTTTTCCGGTATCGGGTTACTAGCTAAAACTGAGTTTTTTTGTTTTGTTAGAATATATTAGCGACAGAAAATTTCCGTCGCTAAACCGTCGGAAAAAAGGGGCCAAATTTTCCCTCCAAAATTAGCGACTAAAATTTTCGTCGCTAAATATTCTGGAACTAAATTCATGAATAAAAAATTATAAAATTTTAGCGACGGAAATTTTTGTCGCTAATTCCGTCGCAAAACATGGCCCGTATACTTCCCGCCAATAATTAACGACTGTTTATTAATTTCGTCGCTATTCCGTCGCAAAAAATTAGAAAATATCATTCTCACGACGGAATTGTAAAACAGTCGCGAATCCGTCGCTAAATTAGCGACGCAAAAATGACCGTCGCTAATTTTAGTCGCTAATTCACAGTTTTTTTGTAGTGTGACCTCTGATTTGCATGTTCGTAGTCTAACTTACTTATGTTAATGTATGATTGTGTTTATGAATTAAGGCAATAATGTGTTATTTAAGAGTAAAATTAGAACTAATAAATTTGAATTAAGAATAGGCTGGAATTAGGTTTCTTGAAAGAGGATTTAATGATAGTTATGGAGTTCATAAACCGAATTGATATGCTAAGTATTTGATTATTCATAATCTAAGAGTTTAATGCTTAGAAGGACATTTTGAAATAGATATCTGAGTTTAAATTGATTTTTCATAACCACTTGTGTTACTTTTGATTGAGTCATTATAATTGAAGTTGGGGTGGATAGTCCCTTAGCAGAAGTGTTTTAATATTGAATTTTATCATCCTTTACATCTTGTTCTATTTTTAGTTTTGCAATCACTTAATTTAGTTCCATTATTTAATTTGTTTAGTTACTACTTTTAATTTAGTTAATATATAATCACATCAAACTCAAGAATTCTTTCACAAATTGTTCACTCTAAAACTTTGAATACACAATTCTAGGGTACGATATTTACGGGTCTTAATCTTATTTTCTTATATTACTTAACTGATTTAGTACATTTGCTAGACTCCAATCAAGTTTTTGGTACTGTTGTTGGAGATTGGCATTTATTTTAGATTTTAATGTGAATTTTGTGTGTCATTCTTCTTCTCTTTCTATTCTTTATTCTTTTTATTCATTTTATTCTTTACATGTGACGATAGTGCATGGTAAGAGACCACCAAATTTTACCTATTGACCCTGAGATTGAGAGAAAATTACGTAGAATAAGGCGACAACAGAGCAACAATATGAACCCATTAGAGGAGCCATATGATGAACCTCTCTTAAATGATCCACCACCCACACTTAGAGGGCAAGTTATCCAAAATCAAGCCCAAGGGAATGGAATGAAATCGAGAACCATAAGGGACTATGCTACCCTTAGGTGGAATGAGGAGCACAGGACTATCATGCTACCTTAAAATAACCACTTTGAGATGAAATTTGCCACTATTACCATGGTTCAGAAGAACCAGTTCTTAGGATCAGAGATTGATGACCCAACTCAACATTTGGACATTTTCCTAGAGATGAGTGATATAATGCAAATCCTAAATGTGTCGATGGATGCTATTAGACTAAAATTGCTTCCATTCACTCTCATTGGTAAGGTAAGGGATTGGTTGCAAATGTTGCCAAGCCAATCTATAAGATCATGAGAGCAAATGCAAGAGAAGTTCCTAATTCGATTCTTTTCACCAACCAAAATAGCCACCATTAAAAATAACATTTATAATTTCCAGCAGCTTTATGAGGGATCATTTCATGAGGCTTGAGAGAAATTTAAGAGACTTTTAAAAAGTTATCCATATGATAAATTTGCTATGCACTAACTAATGTCTACCTTTTATGTAGGTGTGAATCAAGCAACCAGGTCTCTCCTAGATGTCGCTTCAGGAGGAAGTTTTATGAAGAAGATATTGGAGGAAGCTTTTCTACTCCTCGATGAGATGGCCACAAATAAAGCTCAATGGACAAATACAAGGACCACACAAAAGAAAAAAGGAGTGTATAGTATGGATGAAGTTGCAATGCTTAAGGCTCAGATGGAGTTATTAAAGAAGGAGTTGAGTGTTTTGAAGGTATAAAATGTGTCAGCTTTATCTCAAGGATGTGATACCTATGGGGGAACACAAGTGACATCTGAAAATAAGATTAGAGAGGGTATAGGTACAATAGTGGAGGATGTGAATGTTGTAAATCCCTATAGTAACACTTACAGCTCTTAGTGGAGAAATCACCCTAACTTTTCTTGAAGAGAAAGGAATCATGCTTCCACATCCAACCCTTAACCTAGGGTACCATTCCATCAAAGCACAGCTTCCCATGTCAATAATCATCAACCTTATTAAGCACAAGCTCTAGCACACTAGCCATTCACCTATCAAGCTCTACCTTACCAACCACAAGGATTCCAACCAAAACCTTAACCCCCTTAAGATAGGAAACCAAACCTAGAGGAAATGTTTGCTAACTTTATGACTACACAATCCACATTTATGACAAGTCGGGATGCTAGATAGAAGTCTCAAGATGTTTGGATGAGAAATCAGGATGCCTCTATTAGAAACCTAAAAACTCAAGTTGAGCAACTTGTAAATTCTTTCTCCAATAGGACTTATGGTATATTTCCATCTAATGTGGACTGCAACCCTAAGGAGGAAGCAAAAGCAATAACTTTTAAAAGTAAAAAAGAGGTAAAAGAGGCTAAAAAATGTAAGATGTCTTCAAAAATGGTAAAATCGACAATAGAGATAAGTATTTCTAACCCAAATGTTATTGATGAAATGCCTAATCTTGTTGATCAAGGTATAGGTATGAAAAAGTTGGGTGTTTCTAATGTTGATGAATCTAAATTACCTTATCCTTCTTTAGCTAGGAAAGAAAAGCAAAATGAACAGTTAGCTAGATTTTCTGATATGTTTGAGAAGTTACATGTGAATTTACCTTTTGATGAATCTTTATTACACATGCCTAAATATGTTAAGTTTATGAAAGAGCTATGTTTTAATAAGAAAAGGCTAGAAGGCATAGGTACGGTATAATTATCTGAAAATTTTAGTACTATTTTGACGAAAAAAATTCTTAAAAAATTAGAAGATTCAGGGAGTTTTACTTTGCCATGTGAATTAGGAGGAAATTTTGTTAGGCATACTTTATATGATTTGGGTACAAGTATAAATTTGATGTCTTACTCTATTTGTAAGAAATTAAATTTAGGAGACATCAAAGAGACTCGAATGACACTACAATTGGTGGATAGGTCCATGAAAAGCTAAAGGGCATAATTGAGGACTTATTAGTGAAAGTTGAAAACTTTATATTTTCGATGGATTTAATGGTAATAGACATGGAAGAAGATAGGAAAGTTCCTTTGATTATAGGAAGACCAATTTTAAACATAGCAAATGCTTTGATAGATGTGCATGGGCAAATGATGACCTTGAGTTTCAATAATGAGGAGATGGTGTTCAATGTCGACAAAGTGATACAACACCCTTATGATTTTTAAGAATCCATTTATTTCATTGATGGTGTTCAAGAGTGTGTAAATGAAAAAAAAAGAAGAAATGCTATTAAGAAATGAGCTTCAAAGTTATTTAATATATCCAAAGAGCAAAGAGTAAGTAAGAGAGAAAGAAGATGAGCTATTAAGGGAGTTAGAGAAAGAGTATGATGAGGAAGACACAAAAGAGGAGGATTTGGTCCCTTTTAAGGAAGAAAACATTTTTGAACTTAAAACCCTTCCTTCACATTTAAAATATATGTTTTTAGAGGAAAATACAAAACCAATAATCATTTCTTCTCTTTTGACAGGTTTAGAGGAAGATATGCTCATCGAAGTATTAAGGAAGCATAAAGAAGCCATTGAATGGGAGACATCTGGCCTCAAAGGAATCAATCCTAACTTTTGTACACATTGAATTCTTATGAAAAATGACTTTAAACTAGTGGTGCAACCTCAAAGATGACTCAACCTAGCAATGTAAGAAGTTGTAAAAAAAGAAGTGCTTAAATTGTTCGATGCAGGTATTATCTATCCTATTTCTGATAGTAGTTACATTAGTCCAATTCAATATGTGCCTAAAAAGGAAGGTATGACTGTAGTGACAAATGAGAAAAATGAACTCATTTCCACATGCACAGTGATAGGGTGGAGAGTGTGTGTACACTATAGGAGATTAAATAAAGCCACTAGGAATGATCATTTTCCTTTACCCTTTATTGACCAAATGCTAAAAAGGTTGGCAGGAAATGGATTTTAATTTTTTGGATGGTTATTTAGGATATATGCAAATACCCATAGCCACGGAAGACCAAAAAAAGACCACATTTACATGCTCTTATATCACCTTTGCATATAGGCGATTGCCTTTTGGTCTTTGCAATGTGTCTGTCACCTTTTAAAGGTGTATGATGGCCATTTTTCATGATTTCATTGAAAAATTCATGGAGGTTTTCATGGATGACTTTGCATTATATGGGTGTAATTTTGAGAGTTGTTTATCTAACTTTGCTTTGGTTTTGAAAAGGTGTGAGGGGACTAAACTTGTCCTCATTTGGGAAAAACATCATTTCATGGTGAGGGAAGGTATAGTTCTAGGGCATAAAATCTCTGAAAGAGGAATTGAGGTTGATAGAGCAAAAATAGATGTTATAGATAAATTACCTTCTCCTACAAGTGTTAAAGGCATTAGAAATTTTCTTGGTCATGTCGGTTTTTACCACCGGTTCATTATGGATTTTTTAAAATTGCTAAGCCCCTTTCAAATTTATTGCTTAAAAATGCTGCAGGTAACTTTGATGATGAGTGTTTGCAGGCTTTTAATTTGTTGAAGAAAAAGTTAATCTTAGTACCCATCATCTCATCACTGCATTGGAGTTTACCATTTGAAATTATGCGTGATGATAGTGACTATATAGTAAGAGCGATTTTAGGCCAAAGGAATGAGAGAGTTTTTTATACCATCTATTACACAAGTGACACACTCACTGGTGCACAAGTTAATTACACCAAAATGGAGCAAGAGTTATTGGCAATAGTATTTTCATTTAAAAATTTTGGGCCATATTTTCTTAGTACCAAAGTCACAGTGTGGTCGGATCATGCGACTCTTAGGCATCTTTTTGCTAAGAAGGATTCCAAATTGAGGCTAATACGATAGGTTTTGCTACTACAAAAATTTGATGTAGAGATAAAGGATAAAAAGGGAGCAAAAATTTTTATCCCTAATCATCTATCCAAATTGGATCATGTTCATGTGGAAAAGGGGAAATTTCTTATTTATTTCCTAGTAAGCATATTTTTATTGTTTATTCTTGTGAAATTTTGACCCTTTGGTTTGTTGATATTGCTAATTTTCTTGCAAGGGGTTGCCTTCCAAAGGACCTTACTTAGCAATAAAAGAAGAAGTTAAAGGTGGATGCAGGGCATTACCTATGGGATGATCCATACTTGTTCAAGATATGTCTTGATTAGGTAATTTGAAGATGCATTTCAAAGGAGGAACAAGTGGACATAATGAGATTGTATCATGGAGGAGGTTGGAGGTCACCATGGAACAAATCATAAGTGACAAATTTTATAGTCAGATTTCTTTTGGCCTTCTCTTTTTGCTGATGTTAAGTCTTTTTGTGGCTACATATGATAAATGTCAATTTGTAGGAAATATATCAAAGTGAGATAAGATGCCCATGAATAATGTCTCAGAAATAGAAAATTTTGAGCACATTAGACCAGTTTCTGAACTTAAAAAAAAACCAATGCATTGAAATAGTAGAGTAAGGAATTTTAGAACACTAGAACCTTCCTCATCACCCTCTGAAACATGGAAACAACTCATTGTAACTTAGAAAATGATCTAGGCAATTTTTCTTGCTAAGCCTAATATATAGATTGTTTTCCTACCCTAATATATATTTTTAACCTTTGTTAACCCACTTTGAGCTTAAAAAACATGCTTAATGTGTGTCACATTAATTTTTCTTTGTTACATCATTAAATACCATATAACCTAAAAGCTTTTATCTTCCCTTAATAGAGTTGTCACTCTAGCTTTGGATGGATTAATGGAAATTTAACTGGTTCTTTTTATGGGAATAGCATATAGGTGGTATTAGTAAAAGAAGTTATTTTTTTGAAATCAAGGTTATGTTTTCTTTCACCCTCAACATTGTTTCTCGGTTTTAATTTAAAAAAGAAAGAAAGAAAGAAAGAAAGATTGAAAATAATACAGTCTATGACAAGTTCTTAAGTGTGGGGTGATTGTTACAAATATTAGTTTTCTTCTTCTATTAAATAATTGCAATCTTATTCTTAACTATTCTTAGCAAGTAAAGATTGTGGGGAAAGAGCTATAATTATGAAGTATTGATCTATTGAAGGCATTGAGTGGCTAACTCTTTTTGAATATTTTTATTCTCTCTTTGTTAACCACTATTTTAGCCCCATTACAACCATTAAAAGACCTATGTGATTTTAAGTTGCTTTTGAGTTGTTTTAGCGGAGAGGACCTTTGAGTTTCGGTGCTAAAGGGGAGGCTTGTGGTGTTTCTAGAGTCTCAAGTGCGATACCATTTGTACATTTAAGTGTACATTCATTCTAAAGCTCGGCTATGTAATTGCATTGGCATTTTGGTTTTGAAAAAACTTAAAATATTTTGGTCTTGCACACACACAAGAAAACTAGATCATATTATCTTGTTTAAAGCTATTCTGATTGAAATTTTGTTAAGTGCTCTTGTTAATTGCTAAAATAAATTTTGAATTGCATTTTTCTTAGTTAAAGTTTGATAAATTTGAGAATGTGGTTGGTTCAAGTTTGCTTGAGGGTAAGCAAAGGCTAAGCAAAGGATAAGTGTGCATTTGATTATATTTTTAAGTATTTTTAGTTAGTTTATTGGGTTTGTTTTGTAGTATTTTAGTTAATTTAGAGTTTAATTTGGTTAATTTGTGATTTAAGGGCTTAATTGTGTTTATTTGTATTTTTAGGTGTAAAATTAAAAGAAAAAGGAAAAGTTGAAGGACTGGAAGGTCAATTTTGCAAAAATAAGAGCTAAGCATTGAAGAATTGCATCGACTGGAGTCCAGTAAAGGACCATTCGGTGGAATCACTTTGTGATTCTACTGAATGGCTCTCTTAGAAGGGAGAAGAAAGCCCATTAGGTGGAATCACAAAGTGATTCTACCGAATGCACTTAGTTGAAGACCAAAACAGGGCTATTCGGTGGAATTTGATTCTTGACCCTCCCGAATGAATTTTTACTAAGAATTTAGAAGAAGTGATTCGGTGGTTTCAAAATGTATTCGACCGGTTCAAGGAAGTTTACTGAATTAGGAAGTCTTCTGTCAATTAAATCAGGAAGTTTGTTGATGCTTGGATTAGGAAGTCAAGGTGGATTAAACTTTTTGTTTTGCTGCCTTTGCTTGGCCTAGAAATAGAAGACTCAAGACAGAAGTCCAGGGGAGATTAGAGAGTCTTTAGTTATTGCTTTTACATTAGAATTCAAAATTAATTTATGTTTTCTATAATTTTCTTTTAAACTCAGTTTTTATCTTTGAATTATGAAGTGTGAGTAGTTTTTCTTAACTTTTGCTAAGGATACTTGAATCCTTGATCTTTTATTGTGTTGACTTAATTGAGCTTTAATGTTAACCCAAGTTAATTATTTCTCGGTTTTAAGAATATTCTTATCTTTGATTGTGTTTGGATTAATTGTTGGTATATTGGTTTAAATAACTAATAGTTGATTTAAGCATCATTAAGGATTTACATGTTCTTGGATTACTCTTTTGAATCAATGCATGATTGTTTTCTATTTTGAGATGATTATGTTTTGGTAATTTTGATTAAGACTAAGAGAGGAGGATCCGAGAATATACTTGAGTTGAATTTTCTTGAAAAAGAGTTTAATGAAAGTATAGGAAGTTAAACCAGATTTTTATGCGGAATGTTAAATTGTTCTTAACAGGGAGTTTAATATTCAAGAAAGATATTATTGATTCAAGGTATCCAGTCTTATTCATCTAGTTTTGCATAATTACTTGTGTTTTTAAGAATTTAAGTCATTGCAATAAAATATTAAGGTGGATAGTTCCTTAGTGAAAGTTATTTTTAAATATTGATTGTTACCATATTTTAATTACTTGTTATTTGCTTCAAGTCATTCATACTTTGTTTTGGTTTATTATTTTAGTTTTAAATCTTCATCATAACTTTTGATCTCTTCTCTCTCTCTACACATATTTTTCATTCTAAAACTCAAATTCTTTTTATACACACACAAGTTTCCCTTGGGTTTGATATTTGGGGTCTTAATATTTATTTTCCTATATTACTAACCGATCTATTACATTTGCTAGACACCGGTCAATCACCATATATAATCATCTCATAATTATTAATCAAACTCATACTAGTCTTAATTTATCATTATTCTTTTAATGATGAATGATTGTGGATATTTAGAATAATATTAAATAGTTATTCACAAACATCATTATAATTTAACATGCCAATAGTATATTAATGTGAAAAAAAAATCATTTTTATAAAATAAAATATGACATTATATAAAGGTCCAAATAGTTGTCATAAGGCATAACCACTAATAGGAACAACTTTAAGCAAAGGCGTCTTTATTATTACCTCAGCTTGTGATGACTCACATACCCAAGCCTTGCATCCCACAAATTAGGTGTCTTATTTTTCCTTGCCTTGTTTACATATGCCATTTATGCACTCATAACATAGATAAATTTCAAGCGTCGCCCTTCAGTAATAGGTGTACTTATTGGCTTCAAGTTTCAGTACACCTTTACATCTTTTGGACCGAACACTATTTAATTTCCTGAAGATATGAGCTATAAAATAGAAAGTAATACCTAGCACATGTTAGACATTGCTCAACTCCACCTTGTGAGGATTGTATCGAGGCATAATCACAGTCTGGCAGATGTGAGTGATTGGCAGTTTAGAATGATTTGTTGTGACCATGACTTGTCCTCCATTATACTCTATTGGATTGGTTAATTTGTCGTTGTCTTCTATCATGTGGTTAAAGCACATGGAATCAACAATTTAGTTAATAGTGTAGTTAATTAGCTCATCCTTCATCTTTATGAACGCAAAGTCTTTTATTAGCTCATTGATGCAAGATGTTGCATTCTCTTCTACTGCTATAGATGCTTGAAGATCCCATTCTTTTTTCAGTATCTTTATCATTTTGGGTGCAAATTGCAGCAGTGCCTTCAACTCTTTTGAATCGGCAATTCCTAGCAAAATGTCATTTCATGCCATAGTTGTAACAATGGTTATTATGCCACCGGTACTTTTTGTCTTTATTATTTCGAATGTGCTGGGCTCCCTGTTGTTGAGAAAACCTTCTTTCTTTATTTTCCCATCGACCATCTTGAGACTTTCTTATATTATCATCACCGTACCCTACAACAATTTTGTTTTTCCTTTATATAACCTTTGCTTACTGAGTAGGGTTTTATCCTCATTTTTCAACGAGACTTTAGACATTTGGTTGTCTAAGTTTTCTTGATTGACATGAATATTTTCTAACTCTGTAAATGTTGGTTATTTAGCCCAATCACAAGTTGTAGTGACATTGGCATTATATTTTGGCCGTAAGCTATGACTAATGATTTGCCTTATTCTGGTCTCCGTAATTGGAGATCGAATTTTTAAATTTCTTCATAAAGAGATTTAACTTTTGTGAAATATTTGCTTAATGACTATTTTATTGTGAGTATAATAAAATCTCATTTTCTAACCATTGAAACTTTGCGTCTTTCGCCCGATGAATAGTGTTCTAGACTATCCCAAATCTCTTTAGGTGTTTTTGCATCCTTTGCAGTGTAACAGACCATCCTTAATTGTCACCAATAGTACATACTTAGCTTTGCAAGCTTTAATCTTTCATTTATTTAATTCTTCTATGTCCGTGGGTGGTGTAGTATTGTCGTGGCCAACAATACTCCATAAATCCTTTTCGAGCAAGTAATATTGTATTTGCAAGCTTCAATCATTATAATTAGAGTTATTAAACTTTTCAATAGTACTTACTAAACTCGCAATATCTACCATTATAACTTGGTGATGCCCAACACTTAACCAAGTTAATTTAGTCCCAAACCAACTAGATTTAGAGTCATTGACTGTAAACTGGCAGAATTTTTACAATGTCAATCTTTAGCAAAGGCTTCTCACACTACGATTTTACAATGTCAATCTTTTTGTATTAATTTAAAATTTTTACAACTCACAAATACACTCCAACTTCACTCACAGCACTCACACTTAGCACAAACTTTACTTTTCTCTTTTTTAATTATTTTCCCGCTCACACTTTTTCTTCCACACACACACCACTTTTGGAGCTTGGCTTCTTTTATAGATTTCCTAAGTCGGTTGTTAACTGGCTTTAATATTTCTAAAACATTCTAATCATATTTCTATAATAATCTAGATTAATGGAATGTTTCTCTAAAGAAGTCGGTGATGACTTCAACAAATTGGGATCCATTTATGGCAACTAATGGTTTTCTAGAGGAATATGTAATGTTGTTAACTTAGTAATACCATGCAAAGATTAAGAATAAATAAAATGAGATGAAAGGCTTGTTGTATCACTTCATTTATAGAGATATAAATAGGTAAAGAGAATATTTGTTACAATAGAATCCCATGAATAGGTGATTTAAATTTAGACAACTATATCGATTCAATTGGGAATATCTTGTTGATCCAGTTGTACTCAATTTAGAATAAGGATAGATTTATCCTTAAAGTAAGAATAAACCTCCTGATATTTTTGAAATTATTAAAAAAAAAAGGTAAATGGTGTAATTTGATTTAATACCTAAAATTCCACCTTAACTTGTATTTAATTTCAAAGTTAATTCCTGAACTTTCAACGTTTTTAATTCACAGCATAAACTTTAAATAACCATACTAATTTAAAACCTAAAAGACTAATGTTGATGATGTGGGCTAGAGGGTAAATTGCACCCAAGGGAAGAGTGTGATAACCCCAAAATTTAGACTCTCAAGGGTAAAAAAAAATCATCTCCTTTGCTCACAACATCCACACCGCCCCACCTATCCAATCCGGTGACGATGCACATCTACTACACCAACTAAGGACGGCATAACAGCCAGCGCCTCACCGTGCAGCACCAGCCACGGCGACAACCAGCTCCATCACAACGACGATCCATTAGCAGCACTCCGCCAGTTCCGTATTTGGAGATCGTGATAGACAGAAGTTCAATACAGATAAGCACAATTCAATCATAAAATAGAACAAACACCAGATATGAACATAAAGAGTAAGATTGCTGGCAGGAGCACATCTATGACTTACATGTTAACCCAATATTCACCATCAATTTTTTCCTTAAAGTTCTTAGCAGATTCAGCATCAAGTGTTGCTTTATATGCTACTTTGAATTCATTCAAGCTTTCCTTGCTACTTTGAGTTCTTGGTAGATTCAACCTCTCCTTAAAGCCCACTCAAAATAACGACATGGGAACTCGAGGAAACAATTGAATTCATTCAATGGAGTATTCTCTAAATTCAATAAATAAATAAGAAAACCCAATTTTTTTTATAAGTAAAATGGAATTATCAAAGGTAATACAAAAACTGGGCTCCTTGAACATGAGGAGGATACTAGTACCAACAGAAGATCAGCAAGGTTTAATAACAATTCAACCCAAAAAACAACCCAAACAAAAAATTAAAACTTCAGGACAAGAAGAACTCTATAACCCTAAGCCAGTTGAATAAACCAGTGGCTAGAAAAACTTCAAAAAACAACCCCTGACAAACCAGAGCAGATCATTATAAAGGAAAACCCAATTGAATTCTCTCTAATGGGGATCAATTGAATCAGCCTCCTCTCTGAAGCCATGGCCTTTAATCTTCCTTGGAACGGAGAGAGACGAAGAAGCACCTCGTCAACCACTGGGCAAAGCAGAAGCAAAGCACGGGGCGAAGCATCAACATCTACGGCTCCATCCTTATCAACCACTTGCCAAAAACGGCGACTTAGACGGAGGAGTTGCCTTCCCAGTCGCACAAAATCAACTTGCTCCGTTGAGAAAATTGCACGAAAGAGCAAAGGATCAAAATTGGGAAAATCTTGAATCGGGTTAGGGCAAAAATAGAAAATAGGAGAAAGAGAACAAGGGAGAAGGGACTAGGGTAATATTTTATTGTGCCACATGTCAAATATACATTGGCTCTTTTCCACATAAGCAGCACGTGTTTATCACGCAGTCAAACATTTGTTTGCTTCATTTTTCAGGTGGTAAATTATGACTGTTATTTGAAGTTAAAATGGTGATCTAAACACAGTTAAAGTTTAAATATGAATTATGAAATAAAATAATAGTTAAATGGGTTTTTAAGATATTAAGCTGTGTAATTTTATAATTTAAAAATATTTACTTCGATTTGAATCACTTTTCATTAAAGATATTTCCAAACTTTAATGGTTATTATTGTTGGAACATCCATTCCAAACACTTAAAAAGCCCACCCCAACCAAAAGAAATAAAAGAATCTGAACAATTCAAAATTTAGAAACAATCCCAATGCCCAAAAATAGATCGACTATAAAAAAGACTTATCTTGACTATAAAAAAGACTTATCTTGCAATTCAATTGTCTTTTTCATTTGTTGGCCGACCACTACAAGAATCTCCCCACTCACCTCAATGGAAAATGAGGCCATTATTCCTTATTTCTAATTGGAAGATTTATTTGTTCACTTTTTTTTTATTGATTTATCAATCCAAGTTAAAGTACCATTTTATTATAAAACTAAAATTTTTCAAAATGAATTTTTGTCATTTATAAAATTTGAACTCGAAATTTTATTTAAAAAAACAAATGATAAATTATTCGAAACAACCAATATTAATATATAACACTTTTAACTGTTTGATTAGTTTTATTCAATGGATTTTATCTTTTAACATTTATTTTTATTGTCAAAGTAATTTTCAATTTCATATACAAAACTCAATTCTAATTTTTTCCAATTCAGAGAAAGCAAATCATTTATATATATCGACTGAAAATAAAGAAAAGAATGCAAAAGAGAAAAATATAAATCTAATCAACCTTAAAATTGTAGTTTTGAGATACTCATACTTTTTACAATCTAAAATTAAAACTAAAACCATATACGACCAAAATAAATGTCCAATTTATCAAATTTCATAATGTTTTATCTTAATAAAAACTTGAAATGATAGATAGGACAGAAGGAATTTTTCCACTAGGGAACATTTGATTCTCCTTCCTTCCTATATAAAAAATCCCCATTAATTAAGGTCTCACAAATCATAGCATTCTTAATATTTGTTTTTGGTTCTTTATCAACTAAGCCTAATATGGCTCAAATCGCAAAGATGGAAGTTCAGGCCACCATTAGATCCTCTGCTGACAAGTTTTATGAAATTTTAAGGAACAAGTCATATCTCATTCCTAAGATCTGCCCTGATTATGTAAAAGATATCAAAGTTCTTCATGGTGATTGGGAATCTGTCGGCTCAGTCAGGCTCTGGACATATATTTCTGGTAAAATTATTTCATTTGAATTAATTGAGTAATATATTTATATGCATAAAGTTTTATTATTATTATTATTATTATTATTATTATTATTATTATTATTATTATTATTATTATTATTATTATTATTATTATTATTACGTATGTTATGTATATATTGTAATAGGAAGTTCTGAGACGGTTAAGGAGACATTGGAGGGCATAGATGACAAAACAAGAACAATCACTTACAATATGTTAGAAGGAGAGGTAATGAAATACTACAAAACTTATAAGCCAAGAATTCAGGTCTTCACAATGGCACAATCCACTTTTGCCAAATGGACGGTAGAATATGAGAAGCAAAACGACAGCGTTCCACCTCCTAATAAGTACTTGGAGTTCTTGGCTAATTTCAGCAAGGCTGTTAATGCTTACCTTCTTAGTAATTAACTAGCTATGAAATTAACGATTTGCCTTTTTTAAAACACCAGAACTAGCTTATAATAAAAGCTCTGAAGTTGTTCTTATTTGTGTGTATGCAATAAACACATTAATTATATATTTATGTATGGAGTATAATAAGATAGTTTGCTCAAGTGTGAAATTTTTAGAATTTGCAAAATATGTATTAATTTTAGGCCCAAGATACAATTTGTCAATTTTGTAAATGTTTACACAAAAACTTTCACTACAAGCGAATTGACAATTAGCGACAGCATATTTCAAAAAGTATTTTTTTAAAAAAATATAATTGGTGTTACTTTTGTGATACTTTTCTGTTCACCCTCTCAACAAATCCAGCAATTATTATTCAAAATCATTTTTAAATTTTAAAATAATATATACAGAATTTTTAGGTATCACTTAACAGCTATATTGAGAAAAAATAGGACCATAACATTTAGTGGAGAAAATAATCTGCAACGAAAAATCAAATATGAAAAAATTGATTCATAAAATAGTTGACAGATTGAAAAAATTGATTCATAAAATAGTTGACAGATTTTTAGGAGACCAGGTCAAGGAGGACTATTTCAACAATATTTTCAACATTAAAATATTCAAAAACATGTGTTAAAAATTTAAATGGCTTTTAAAAATATTTATTGCCTTTTGAAATATCATTAATAATAAAATATTTACAATAATTCCCCACATATTTCAAAAGAACAATAAAATTCTATAGCTGGATTTCTCTCTTTTAGATATAATGCATCGATTCTAGTGCCTTTTAGACTATGAACCGGAACTACAAAGAATGAGATATAACTTATGGAATAATTGGTGAAGCTTTAAGCTTCTATGAACCAATAATCCTTATTGTAAGTTAGAGGTCTAACTAATCACATTATACTCGCACATTTATGTTATTTAACGCGGTTATGCACTGGCCATGTTCATGCTTGGCTATTCATGAATGCTTTAGAGACTTTACCATAAGTCTTATAGGAGCGGCCCCACTACACACTCATTTAGGTCATTCCATCAAGTGTATACTACAGATTATACACTACCTTTGAAGAATATGCAATTTAATTAAGATTTTTAACTCATCTTCACTTTCATTGCATTCTTAGCACTATTTAAACCATAGGAGGGACATAAATTTATAGTGCTCAACAAATCAACTAATGACTTGTTATTGCCTATATAAACCTATTTCATGGGATCACCAATCACATAGGTTGGGTTACCATCATTGTTGATATCTTATATTGGTTGCAATCCCATTCCCTTCGATGTTTCATTTACTAATTTTCTTCCTAAAGGTTTAGTCAGATGATTGGCCAAATTCACTTTTGACTTCACATAATCAATTAATATTACTCCATCTTTTTACAGCTGCTTTATCACATCATGTCTTAAATGAATATGTCTATTTTTACCATTGAAGACTTTATTCTTTGCAATAGCTATTGTTGATTGGCAATCATAATGCATAGACACTAGAAGTGTTGGTTTTATTCCCAATGGAATATTTGGTAAAAAGATTTTCAATCACTCAGCCTCATTACCAACCAATTCTAATGCAATAAATTATGACTCCATAGTAGTTTAGCAATTAAAGTTTGTTTGGCTAACTTTCAATTAATTGCACCACTACAAAGGGTGAACACATAACCACTAGTGGATATTGTCTCATTTGAATCAAAAATCCAGTTAGCGTCACTGTATCCTTCTAATACAACAGGAAATCCACTATATAGAATACCATAATTCATGGTACCTCTCAAATATTTCATTAGTTTAACTAATGTAACCCAATGATCATGATTTGGATTATGTGTATATCTGCTCAATCTACATATAACATATGCAATATCTAGTCTAGAAAAATTCATTAAATGCATCAGACTTTTAATAATATATGCATACTTAGATTGAGAAATTGATTCACCAGTATGTTTCTTTAATTGAGTGTTAGCGTCATAAGGAGTACTCACCGATTTGACATCAAAGTGTTCAAACTTCTTTAAAGTTTCTAAACATAATGTTCTTGTGATAGCATTATACTATTACCTTCCATTATGATTTTAACACCCAATATCACATTTGTTTCAGCTGTGTCTTTCATATCAAATTTAAAAGCAAGGAAACATATTATTTTATTTATTAATTCAAGGCTAGTACTAAAAATATGCATATCTTCCACATATAAGCATATAATCACACAATCAGTACTCTCAACAAGTTTTTTATACACACATTTATCTACTTCAACAATAGAGAAACCACCATATAACAAAACTTCATCAAATTTTTCATGCCACTGTTTAGGTGCCTGTTTTAAGCCATATAAAGATTTAAGAAGTTTACAAACTTTATTTTTTTCACCAGAAATCACAACCTTCAGGTTGATGCATATAAATTTCTTCTTTTAAATCACCATTAAGAAAAGCTATTGTAACATCCATTTGGTGAATAAAAATTTTGTGAATAGAAGCCAAAGCAATAAGAATTCTAATAGAATAAATTCTAGTCACAGGAGCAAAAGTATCAAAATAATAAAAATTTTTCTTTTAAGTAAATCCCTTTGCAATAAATCTAGCTTTATACTTTTCAATTGAACCATCAGGATTAAATTTTCTTTTAAGAATCCATTTGCAACTAATAGGTTTGGCTCCAGGTGGTGAATCAACTAATTTCAAATTATTATTTCTCGAAAGAGAATCAATTTCTAATTTAATGGCCTCCTTCTAAAATTTAGAATCAGATCCAAAAATTGCATCAGAAAAAGTCAAAGGATTGGCCCTAGAAATCTCATTAGAAAAGCTTTTAGAGATTTCATTAGAAAAGTTATTAGAAATTGTGTTAGAAAACATTCTAGAATCATTTTCTACAAGATAAGTATAAAAGTCATTTCCAAACAAGATTTCTTTTTTTGGGCCTTTTAAATCTTCTTAAATCTCCATTTTCACAACTATTTTTAGTAATAGATGCATGAGGAACATTATCAAATTTCAACAAAAACACAAGCTCAAAAAATTCAACTTTTTTTTTTGTCTCAAGAATAGTATTATAATCAAGCACATCCCTTTTCAATACAAGAAATCTATAGGTAGCACTATGTTCGGCATAACCAATGAACATGTAATCAGAAGTTTTAGAACCTATTTTCCTTTTCTTAGGTTCATGTCGCATAACTTTCGCTAAACACCCCCACACTTTCAAATATTTTAAATTGGGAGGATAGCCTTTCCACAATTCATAGTGTTTTTTCATATTTCTTATAAGGTATTCTATTTTATAAGTGACATGCAGATAATACAGCTTCTCCCCATAGATTTTCTAGTGCATTAGAACTAACTAGCATACAATTCATCATTTTCTTTAAAATTCTATTTTATTCTTTCAGCTATACCGTTAGATTCAAGTGAATAAGGTGGAGTCATTTCATGTATTATTCCTTCTTTTTCACAAAATTCATTCAGCATAATATATTCACCTCCTCTATCTATTATGACTCTTTTTAACTTTTCTGTTTAATTGATTTTCTACTTCTACTTTATATTTAAGAAAAATATCAAAAGCTTCATCTTTATTTCTAAGCAAATATACCTTAGCATATCTCAAAAATCATTAATAAAGGTCACATAATACTTTTTACCCCCTCTGGTCATACATTGTTTTAAGTCTCCAAGTTCATAATGAATTAAACTTAACAATTATAATTCTCTAGAAATTGATGCATGGATTTTCTTTGTTTGTTTTGATTCAGCACTTATCTCATATTTTTGCATATTTTTATTATTGATCCCAGAAATTTCATTTTCAGAATATAAGAAATACTCACATGTCTTAATCTAGCATTCCATAAATTAATAGGATCAATCAAATAAGCAGAAGAACTAGCATTCTCATTGATTATTTCAGAAACATTAAGTACAAATAAACCATGGTTACCATAGCCCTTGCTAATACAATTATTAGTTTTTGGTTAATATGACCTTATCACATTCAAAAGCAATTTTCACCCTAACAATGCCACATAAATCAAATTGTTTCAAATGTTAGGAACATGAAGCACCTCATTTAAAGCTAGTGTCTTGCCAGATGTGAGCTTAAGAAGGACTTTGCCTTTTCCAAGAACTTTTACAGTTCATAAATCACTAAGATAACCTATTTCTTCTCCTTCCTCAATTTGAGTATAGGAAAAAAATTATTTTTGTTAGCACAAATGTGCCTGGTGGCACCAGAGTCTATCACCCATTCATTCACATCAGCCACAATTTTCACTTGAGAAATGACCGCAACGATTATATCATCTGCTTTAACCAAATTTACATTTGGCTTAACAAGATTGTCAGTTCTCCCCATTCCATTTCTAAATTGAGATACATAGTGGCCTAATGTGCCATACATAAAATAATTGCCTTTCACCTTAAAATTAAAATTAAAATTATTTGCTTTGGGCTTGTAACTATGATTCCACAAGATAATAAACAAAACATTAGAAAGTATATTGATAGTTTTATGCATACATACCTTGTTTGCATGATCACATACCTCCACTTGCTTAGTGGAGGACTCTATTTGAATATAATCATTTAGAGTAGAAGCCACTCCATGAATATCCAAATTTGAGAAAACCCGTTCTTGCCACGGTTTGAGAATTTCTCCATTATGCTTGAGAAAGCCATTAGTAGCAGCAACATTAAAGCCATTAATAGCAGCAACATTAAAGCCAGGAGGAACACCATTGACAAAACCAACATCACAGGGATAGAAATAGTTTCAGCATCCATAGAATTATCCTTAAAATTGTTAGGCATAATTCTAATAACACAAAGCTTGAGGTGTGTGTAGACACTATCCTTAAGGATAATTCACCTACACTAGTAGTAAAATTAATATAAAGGCATATCATCCAAAATTCAACAAGTTCTTCTAATAAAATAGGTAGCAGAAAATGAGCAAAAATTCAAAATCTAGAGAGTACATATTTCTGATGTGACAAAAAATAAATCTGATACTTTTTTGTTCACTCTCTCACACAAATTTAGCAGTTATTATTCAAAATCATTTTTAAATTTTAAAAGTAATATATATACAGAATTTTTAGGTAACACATAACATCTATATTCAGAAAAAATAGGATCATAACATTTAGTGGAGAGAAGAATCTGCATCAAAAAATCAAATATGAAGAAATTGATTCATCAAATAGTTGACAGATTTTTAGGAGAAAGACCAAGTCAAGGAGGACTATTTCAATAATATTTTTAACAGTAAAATATTAAAAAACATTTGTTAAATATTTAAATGCCTTTTAAAAATATTTATTGCCTTTTGAAATATCATTAATAGTAAAATATTTACAACAGTCATTGCATCTGTAATCTTGCATGGATTATATTGTAATTAAGGACTTCATTTAGCAAGGCGTCCATAATCTTCTAATGTGACATGACCTTGCTAAATAGCGATGGCTTTTTGCTCGCCTAATCTCTAATACCCTTTCTAAATAGCGACATGTGTTTCCTTTCCAGTTGTTTGCCAAATCCATAATTTTCCTTAAACATCTAAAATTTAATTATTTTAAATATTTAGCAATGAATTATACTATCGGTAAATCCTCGCTAGTTTGAAATTGTACAACCTGCCACTGTATCATGCATGATAAAAAAATATGTATATATTCTCAAACGTAGGAAGATACAAGTTTGAGGTATATAAATTAATGTAGCAAAAAAGATGGGAGAAATTAATGTTTAAGTAACATATATATAACCTTAATTTAGTGAAAGAGATGCAATAGTGTCCAAGAGCATGATTCATCTAAAACACTAGTAACAGGGATCATATGTTAAGAAATAGCGGAAGAGCCAACGGGCTAATCATGATTTGCTTTGCCATATGCCATTGTGTTGAGATTTATCTAGCGTTAAATTCTCCTTTAATAAAAAGCCTTTTTTTTTTCTTTTTAGTGGGAGTTGTGGATTACGATTTGAAAATGATGGATATATATAGCAGGTATGATGGCTATAATTGGAGGACGATATGTGAATTTCACCCCATTTCATCAAAAAAACTAGGGTTTGCCGATCCAAAGATTTTTGGTTAAACATTTATAGATTAAAAGATTTTTGGGTTACGATTTGAAAATGAGCAATTTATAGCAGATATAATGATCATAATTGCAAGATGAGATGTAAAATTCATCCGTGAAAGCAAATTTACGCCCTTAATTCTAAAGCCTTTGTTTGCCAAGTGGAAGAAATTAATGAACGGAAATAAGTAAAAAAAATATTATAGATTTAAATAGGGGTAAATTTTGATCTAATATTGCAATTTGTAGCAAATATTCATTCATTAAAAAGTAAAGATGTAACATTTCTATTTCAAGTAGATAATGCGTCAGGTTGGATAGATTCAGATTTAAATTTGGGTCATTTTGGATTAGTTTTTGGGTTTGGATTTTTGAGTCATCAATTTTTCGGGTTGGTTCACATATGTTTTGAGAGAATTTAAGGGGATCTCGGGTTGCAGTTAGGCCTGAAAAGTGGGACCGAAACTAAAAATATAAGTCGCTCCTGTCAAAAGAATATGGGCTTTAAGAGGTAAACAAGTTTACCCATATATATTATATTTATGCTATTTTTGGTGCATAAATTGCGAACATTGGTATTAGAGCCACTTTTTTTTTTTTTTTTGCATTCTGGCATGTTGTATTTTTAGATCTAAATTTACATGAAATTTGATAGATCTAAATAGGTAGCGTGAACACCTAATTTTTAATTTTTGTGTGTTTTTCATGCTATTTTTGGAATTTTTTTTGTGTATGTGTACACCGAAAATTGTGTAACCATAAATTAAAAATTGATATTTTTGAATTTTAACCTCACCATCGTATTTCTGGACCCCAAAAACCTACCATCGGCCGAAGTTTGATTGTCGAAATCGGCCTTTAGGCCGTGTGCAGCATGCATGTGCAACCTACACAGGATGCTTGAGGGCCATTTAACAAAGTGATAAGCCACTCTAACATGTGGCCCAATTGAGGCACGACATGTGGACCACTATGATGGCACCAAGTGTCAGGATTATTTGTCATTCTAACACGTGGGTTGACAGGTTGATGACACATGGGCCATGTGTCACCACGTGTCAAAGAGTCATGACACGTGGACCACTTGGGGCTGACACATGGCACATTGTGGTGCTATCACGTGTTATTCTTACATGTCATAGTTGACACGTGGTCTAGTACCTGTCTGCTACGTGGCTATCTATGGTCATAACATGTGGCATATATAGGTCTACATAGTTGCCATGTGGATCGATGGTTGACTACCACATGACAGACTATGGTCATGCCACATGGCATCCATGTGGACTAATGAGTGGCCACCATGTGTTAGACAAGGGAGGGGGTTTGACGTGGCGACACGTGGCCCAGTAGGGTCACGCCATGTGGCTCTATAATCCAGCTGGCACATGGTGTGCCTGTCGTGCATGGGGCACGTGAGGCCCACTCTCACCGCCATCTAAAGGCTCGTGAGGCCTTTTCCAGCCACCAAATCAGCTCAATTTTTTTAATATGATTTTCTCAATTTTTTTAATTTTTTAGTCATTTTTTGAAGACTAGAAAATATTTTTTGGATTTTTTCAAACAAAATTATTATTAAAAATTGATGAAATTATTTTATTTATTTATTCTACCTTCTTAAATTTTTAAATTTGTTTGAAAATTTGAAAATTATATTTTGTGAATTTTTTTCTTTTTTTATTGAAATGAGTTTCAATCATATATGTTTATACATGCGTGTACTTATTGTTTATTTTTTTATGTATAATAGAAAGGGTGATGATAAGCACTTCCTGTTGTCCACAAACTCCTCAAGGAATTGCTCGAGCTAATGATATGGATGCAATAGTGCATCACATAATATACATGCATGAACAAATGCAATAATGCATTTGGACTGGTCGTTTAGATAGAAGACATGATGACAAGACCTTAATTAAGGTGATGATCAACTCTTTTAGTCACCATCTAGATCTGAGGAACTTGATGGTGGATGCATGGACTGTGAAAAATGGAAATTATAGAAGATTAATTATCCATTTTTTGCTTAAGGCATCCAAGCGAGGACTGTTAAAGAGCAACACTGAATCTAAGATGGTGCTTGGGAGTGGACACATTGTGTATCATCCATGGCTATATGATCGAGTTTATGGCATTCCTTATCAGTTATATAGGATGGTTAAAGATTCATTTCCAATTACAAGGCTAGTTCTAAGACATACTAGTCTCCTTGAGTAGTTGACATGAGTATCACATTTATTGGTTAGCGAATTTTTTTAGATAGGATTTATGTTTCCTATTATTATTATTTTAAGATAAGTGTGTCTTATCTTAATTAATTTCCTTTCACTACAAGAAAATAGCAAAATAGCAATAGAATTCATTCTGTTGCTAATTTAGCAACGGAATACCAATTTTGTAGCTATTTAGTAACGAAAAATCAATTATGTTGCTAAAATTGGTTGAAATTTTAAGGATTTAACAATGGAATACAAAATGGTTGTATTCCATTGCTAAAATGGGGGGAGATTTTAGCACCAAAATATAGCAACGGAAAATAATTTCCATTGCTAACTATGACGGCATTTGATAGCGGGAAAAATTCAGGATGAAAATTAGCAACGGAATTAATTTTCGTTGCTAAAATAGCAACGAAATTTCAATTTCATTGCTATTTTATATTGAATTTAGTAAAGGTATAATTTTTTGCAACGGAATTAATTTTCGTTGCTATTTTTGCAACGAAATTTTTTTGCAATGAAATTTAAATTTCGTTGCTAAAAATAATATATATAAGAAAAAACCCTATTTCTTTCATTTGTGTTATTCTCTTCACGATCTGGCATTGTTCTTTTTCTCTCCGCACTCAGCCATTTTCTATAGCCGTCCGTTTTTCCTCAGATCTACCACTTTTCGATGACAGGTAATTATTTTTATGCCTGATCTTTTGTGTTTCTTCATTTCGTTGTTATTTTTCTTATTCTTTTCATGATCTGCCATGTTTCTTCTTCTCTTCATGTTCTGCATTTTATCTCGTCGTTTGTTCTTCCTCAGATCTGCCATTTTTCAGTGACCGATAAGTCTTTCTTGCTTGATCTTTTGTGTTTCTTCCATTTTAATTTTTCTTCTACTCTTTTACTCTCTGCCGTTTTCTATTATTTGGTTAGTGCTTTGTGGTCAATTCTTGCCATTCGATCTTCCCCAGATCTGCCCCTTCTCGATGACCAGTAAATCTTTCTTTTTTCCTCTTTCATTTTTTGTCTCTTCATGCGAATAATATTTTGAAATAAAAATTCTTATTTTGTTGTTATTATTGTTGGTAGTTTCGTTTTAGATTCGATATTTTTGTTGTTTTCTTTTTGGCTGTTCAATTTTTACCCTTTAGGGACTTCTCGATTTCAGAATCTTTAGAAGATCTGTAATTTTCTATGTTAGGGTTTGCATTAATTTGGTTAGTTTGTGGGTGAGCATCCTTGTACCTTTGGAACTTACTGGGAATATTCGTGGTAGGATATTTTGTTTTAAAGTTTGGTGCTTTTTGAATTTTGCTTATGTAGTTTATCTGTAAGCTCGATTTGGATTTTTATATTTGTTTGCTATATTCATTGTAAAAGATACCAGATGAGGGGTAAACCTTTGAATTAGTTTGCTTGTCGAAAACAAAATAGCTATACAAGGACTTGGTCTATTGCTTGCATTTCATTAGTATCTTAGTGCTCTCTTCTCTAGAACAGTTGGATGTTTGAACAAGGAGAATTTTTCCATTGCATTTGGGCTTTTGTTTTTTTCGGTATTTTTTAGTGGAGGGACTCCAAAAATAGAGCTATTTCTGATGTTTAAATCTGCATTTGTGTATTACTCTGTGGACTACATTTACCCATTTGATAATTTATGTTCACTTTCTATAAAGATTGTTCCCTTGTACTCTAAAAGATCAGCTTAGGATGTTAGACATGGATTTCCAAATATTATTTTGAGATGTTTAGATTAGTTTTATTTAATTTGCTGATCTGAATCTCTATAAATGTTGTAGGAGTGTTGGAGTGATTTAGTAATGTTTGGGTATGGTGCAAGAAAGAGTGATAACACCAAGTACTATGAGATTATTGTCTATAGTTTTGTGATATGGAATTGTCCATAGTTGTGGTATATAAAAGATAGTGGTTAGGATTTTTCATAGATTTAATAAAAAATAATAAATAATTATATTTAAATTTATTATTAAATTATGTGATTAAGATATGGATTCCTTTCACTTGAACTAGGGAAAAAAATAATTTATATGAGTGAAAACAAGAAAAGACCAAATATCCCTGAAAAATCCTAAAAACTTTAAACTGAAAAATGACAATCTAAATGCTATTTTTTGGGCCCAAAAATGCCGTTACAAGAGCTTTGCTTAATAACAAATGACCGTCATGAAACGAGCTTTCCAAAAGCATGTTATAATAAGAAATCTGACACTTGTTGCAGAAGTTATGACCAAAATAGTTTGTACTATAAAAATAATCCATTTAGGGTTTATGTTAGATTTCTTCATTTCTTCTCAAATTCTAATTTAATTTAGGGTTTTTATTATCTATATTTCTAATGATAAATTGTTGGTAATTGTTGATTTTATCCATAATCTGTTGAATTATATGTGTTTGTTGCTTATTTACATATGTTTGGTTACCTTTTTTTGTGCTTTAATTTGTATGAACTAGTGTATGTCATATGTTATTTTCATACGTTGATCTAATTAAATCAAAGAAGCTATATGTATTTCCTGCTGCACATTCACCTAATTTAATGTGAGATATGGCTTTTCTTTTCCAATTAAATATAGACTTAATTTTAATGACTTGCTCTCATAGTGAACAATAGAGTGGTTTATTATTTCATTTCTTAGGTAGAGATTTTGTTTCTGCACTTTGTTCTTGGGTTTGTCAGTATGTATCTATTCTTTGACTTGTTGTTTGAAATAAAATTATGCAGCTTATAAAAAAAATAAAATTGACTTTTAGTTGCTAAAATTAGCAACAAAATTTACTTTTCCGTTGCTAAAATTAGCAACTGAATTTTTTTTTCCGTTGCTAAAATTTAGCAACGAAAAAATCAATTCCATTGCTAAAAATTACCAATTCACCGGAAATGAGTTGGTTGAATTTAGCAACGAAATTTATTTTTCGTTGCTAAAACATAGCAACCGCCGGATTAGCAACAAAAATTTCCGTTGCTAAATTGCATTTTTCTTATAGTGTTTGCTAAATCTATAATTGTTTAGTGAAATTAATAACAAGTAACAATTAGTATAACTTCATTCACAAGGGTTGTTATATTAAGTAAGTGTATGATTTGGTCTAAATCAGTCTCACTTGTAGGTTGGTTGGCTTAGGTCAGATCTTTCTAAATCGTAATGTTGTCAATAAATTAAATATTTTTTCTTGTTAAATGTTGTTTATTGGTTAGGGATTAATTATAGACTTACTCGGTTAATCCATTAATACGAAAAGATTGGTCGGAAGCATGAAGCCGACAACTATAACCATTCCATTGTATGATTTAAAAATTATTTATTCATTTTTTATAAGTTAATTGAATAATGTGCTACGAATGACTTTAGTTGGAATTTACCATTCATTGAATTTAATTAATTTTCTGTATTTTTATTTATTTGATTTAGTTTATTATTTTTTAGTTCTTAGTTTATAAACCCCCCCCCCTTTTAATTTTATTTCATGAAATTCTGATTGTTAGAATTAAATTGGTGTTAGTCTTTGTGGATTTTGACACCCATCAAATTTTGGCACCATTGCAGAAAACTAGTCTAACTTGATTTAATTTATTAATGATCAAGTCTGAAATTATGGGAGAAATTCTATTTGATTCTAAAATTGAGAAAATAGCCCAGAGATTAAGGAAAGAAATAAGGTTACGAAAATAGAATGCTGAAACTTCTTCCAAATAGCAGGAAGATGAAGTTGTGATTGATTTTATTAAACTTTCAGCTAAAATATAAGTAAAAAAGATGGCATAAAGGACATTGAGAGAGTTATATGTACCACCATTAGACTAACAGCCCCTGTGCATCACTTATCCAGCCTTAAACACTTTTTTTAAGGTGAAATCGGGACTGATTCAATTACTACCCACTTTTCGTGGTTTAGAAAATGAGGATCCTCACAAATATTTAAAGGAATTCCATGTAGTTTGCTCTGGAATAAAGCCACATGGAGTTATAGATAAATAAATGAAGTTGAGGGCCTTTCTATTTTTGCTAGTCGACTCAGTAAAGGACTTTTTGAAACTACCATTCAAAACTATTACCACGTGGACTAATATGACAAGATTATTCCAAGATAAATTTTTTCCAACCTCCAGAGCTTCTATAATTTGAAGAGAAACAAGTAGAATTAGACAAAGAGATGTAGAATCACTTCATGATTATTGGAAGAGGTTCAAAAAGTTGTGTGCAAGCTATCTCCAACATGGTATTATAAATCAATCCTTTATTCAGTATTTTTATGAGGGAATGTTAAGAATGGAAAGGAAAATGATTGATGTAGCAAGTGGGGGAAGCCTTAACAACAAAACTCTAACACAAGCTTGAGAATTGATTCAACACATGACATCTACCTCCCAACAATTTGAGAGATATCAAGACCCCCCAAGAAGAGTAAATGAGGTACAATCTTCTTCCATTAAAGAAAAACTTAATAATCTAACTCTTCTTATTCAAAATATAGTCGCAGGTAAAACTCTCGAAATGCAAGTGTGTGAAATTTATGTTTATGCTGGACATGCAACTGATATGTGCCCTACACTACAAGATGATTCACAAGAACAAATGAATGCACTAGGTAGATTTGCTGGGCAACCCTATAGAAAGTATAATCCATATTTAAATACCTACAATTCGAGGTAGTGCGATCATACAAACTTCAGTTATATTGTAAGGCAGCAAAATCCACAGCAACAATTGCATTTAAGGCCATAACAACAACCCCCTCACTAGCCCCTAAATGAGGCTTGTCTATTAATGAAATTGTTTAGTCATTAACAACTAATATGCAATAATTTCAATAGAAAACAAGGAACAACATTTAAGAAACAAAGGCCAACATTCAAAACTTAGAGAGGTAAGTGAGTCAATTGATAATTTTAATAGGCAGATTTAAGTCCCAAGGAAGATTACCCTCTCAAACAATTGAAAATTCAAGATAAAATGCGAGTGTAATTGTTTTAAGAAGTGAAAAAGAGCTAGAACAGCCCCTGCCTAAGAAAGATAATCAGAAAATAACAAAAAAGGCTGAAAAAAGGTAGAAATTGAAGAAAAAAAAAACCCAAAGACAAAAATTGAGAACAACCCCCCATTTTAATTATATAGCCCCCATTTGCTGAAAGATTATCCAATCAAAGAACGAGGAGGAGAAAGATATTTTTGAGATTTTTACACAGTTGAGGTAAATATTCTTTTGCTTGATGCTATTAAACAAATATATCGATATGCTAAATTTCTTAAAGAGATATGCAATAACAAGAAAAAAACTAGTTGGGTATGAAAAGATAACTGTGGGTGAGAATGTTTTAGCTGCACTTTAAAGAAAAATGACTAAAAAATATAGGGATGAATGTATGTTTGCTATTTCTTGTAAAATTGGTAACTTAAGCATTAAGACAGCTATGTGTGATTTAGGTGCATCTATAAATTTTATGCCTAAGTTTATTTATTCTTCTTTATATGCTGGACCTTTATAAGAGACAGGAATAGTAACTCAACTTGCTAACCATTCAATCGTTTATCCTGAGGGATTATTGGATGATGTTTTAGTTTAGGTTAATGGCTTAATTTTTCCAGCCGATTTTTATGTTATTGACATGGAAGAGGATGACAAGTCTTTGGAATCATATGATATTTTATTAAAAAGACCTTTCCTTCAAACAACTAGGATAGAAATTGATGTGCATAAAGGTACTCTTACTATAAATTTGATGGTGAAGTAGTGCAATTTAATGTTTATGATGTCATAAAATATCTATGTGAAGTGTCTTCTGTGTGTGGGATTGATATCATTGAGCCTTTAACCCAAAAAGTGTTTGAAATGAGTAAGGAAGATAAGCTGTAGGTTGCATTGGATGAAATATTCACAAGGACAAAATTCATGCACTTAAGGAGAAGCTAAATTTAGAAGAAGAATTGCAAGAAGTAGTGTTAGAGTCGATAGCCTTGAAGCTAGTGATGGGTGAACACAATCCTTTGGAGATGCCTAATACTAATAAAAAGCTTTTTCCATCTATTTTATAGGCACATAAATTAAAGTTGAAGGTACTGCCCAACCACTTAAAATATGCCTACTTGCGTGAGGAGAAAACACTTCCAAGAATTATCTCTAATAAGCTAAATTTAATGGAATAAAAGCTATTTGTTTGAGATTTAAGGGAGTATAAAGAGGCAATTGGATGGACCATTACTGATATTAAAGTAATAAGTCCATCCACATGCATGCATAGAATCCACTTGGAGGAAAACATCAAGCCAAGTAGACAAGCTCAAAGGCATTTAAATCTGCTAATGATGGAAGTTGTGAAAAAGGAAATTCAAAAGATGTTGGATGTTGGAGTCATCTATCCCATCTCGAACAATAAATGTGTGATACCAGTCCAAGTTATACCAAAAAAGATGGGTATCACAGTGGTGGAGAATGAACATGGTGAATTAGTACCCATCTGAGTTTAAAATGGGTGGAAGGTTTATATAGACTATAGGAAGTTGAATGCTTCAACTAGAAAATATCATTTTCTGCTTTCTTTTATTGATTAAATAATGTTGGAAAAACTTACTGAAAAATCTTACTATTGTTATCTTTATGACTGATAAGTGTGCGTTTGATTATATTTTTAAGTGTTTTTAGTTAGTTTATTGGGTTTGTTTTATAGTATTTTAGTTAATTTAGAGTTTAATTTGTGATTTAAGGGCTTGGTTGTGTTTTTAAGTGTAAAATTGAAAGAAAAAGGAAAAGTTGAAGGACTGAAACGTTAATTTTGCAAAAACAAGAGCCAAAGATTGAAGAATTACATCATCTGAAGTCCAGTAAAGGACCATTCGGTGGAATCACTTTGTGATTCTACCGAATGGCTCTTTTAAAAGAGGAGAAGAAAGCCTATTCGATGGAATCACAAAGCGATTCTATCGAATGTACTTATTTGAAGACCAAAATAGGGTTATTCGGTGGTTTCAAGTCCTATTCCACTAGTTTAAGGAAGTTCACTAAAAAATGAAGTCTTCTGTCAATTAAATCAGGAAGTTTGTTGATGCTCGGTTTAGGAAGTCAAGGTGGATTAAACTTTTTGTTTTGCTGCCTCTGTTTGGCCTATAAATAAAAGACTCAAGACACAAGTTAGAGGAGATTAGAGAGTCTTTAGTTATTGTTTTTACGTTAAAATTCAAACTTAATTTACATTTCTGTAATTTTCTTTTAACCTTAGTTTTTAGCTTTGAATTATGAATTGTGAGTAGTTTTTTTAAACTTTTTCTAAGGACACTTGAATCCTTAATCTTTTATTGTGATGACTTAATTAAGCTTTAATGTTAACCCAATTTAATTATTTATCGATTTTAAGCATATATTTATCTTTAATTTTGTTTGGATCAATTGTTGGTTTATTGGTTTAAATAACTAAGAGTTGATTTAAGTATCATTAAGGATTTGCATGTTCTTATATTAATCTTTTGAATCAATGCATAATTGTTTTCTGTTTTGAGATGATTATGTTTTGGTTATTTTGATTAAGATTAAGAGAGGAGGAACCGAGAATATACTGGAGTTGAATTTTCTTGGAAAAGAATTTAATGAAGGTAGAGGAAGTTAAACGAGATTTTAATGCTAAATGTTAAATTATTCTTAATAGGGAGTTTAATATTCAAGAAAGATATTCTTGATTCAAGGTATCAAGTCTTATTCATCTAGTTTTCCATAATTACTTGGATTTTTAAGAATTTAAGTCATTGTAATAAAAGGTTAAGGTGGATAGTTCCTTAGTGAAAGTTATTTTTAAATATTGATTGTTACTGTGTTTTAATTACTTGTTATTTGTTTCAAGTCATTCATGCTTTGTTTTGGCTTATTATTTCAGTTTTAAATCTTCATCATAACTTTTGAGATCTCTTCTCTCTCTACACATATTTTTCATTCTAAAACTCAAAATCTTTTCATACACTCACAAGTTTCCCTTGGGTTCGATATTTAGGATCTTAATCTTTATTTTTCTATATTACTAGCCAATCTAGTACACTTACTAGACATTGGTCAATGACTATACAGGTTTTTATCAAATACTAGTTGCACTAAAAGACCAAGAGAAGACTACCATCACTTGCCCTTTTGGCACATTTGCGTATAGGAGGATGCCATTTGGACTTTGCAATGTTCTAGCAACATTCCAACGGTGTATGATTAGCATCTTTTCATATTATGTGGAGAAAATTATAGAGGTATTTATGGATGATTTTACAGTTTATGGTAACTCTTTCCATGAATATCTATCTAACTTAGTCAAAATATTGAAGAGATGTCTAGAGTCCAACTTGGTTTTAAACTATGAAAAAATGTCACTTTAAGGTAGATAAAGGGTTGATTTTGGGATAAATTGTTTCTTCAAAAGGAATTGAGGTAGACAAAGCTAAAATAGATGCTATTTGATCTCTACCTTACCTTGTTAGTGTGTGAAAAGTTCATTCTTTTCTTGGACATACAGATTTCTACAGGCGCTTTATAAAAAATTTTTCCAAAATCACCTAACCATTGTGCAAGTTGTTGCAAAAGGATGTAGCATTTAAGTTTGATCAAGCTTGCAAAGATGCATTTGATGAATTAAAGGACAACCTGATATTTGCACCTGTGATCTAGCCTTTCAATTGGGATTTCCCATTTGAAATTATATGTGATGCCAACAACCACACTGTAGGGGTCGTTCTCAATCAAAGAATTGGAAAAAAAAAATTCACATGTGATTTATTATGCTTCAAGAATGTTGGATAGTGCCCAAATAAATTATTTCACAATGAAAAAAGAACTTTTAGCAGTTGTTTTTGCTTTAGAAAAATTCCATCAATATTTGTTAGGCATTAAAGTAACTATTTTTTTATAATGTAGCTTTACAGCACCTGTTGAAGAAAAAGGAAGCCAAACCCCTTCAATTCAATGGATTCTCTTATTGTAAGAATTTAATCTTGAGATTAAAGATAATAAAGGGTCTGAAAATTTAGTGGCGGATTACCTCAGTCATTCATTGTTAAATGAGAAAGCATTGCCTTTAAATGATGAATTTTCAGATGAACATTTATTTACTGTAAATACCATCAGCCCTTGGTATGCTGACATAGTGAATTTCTTTATTACAGGTGCTGTCCCTGATGAATTATGTAGATTTTATAAAGATAAATTGGAGATGCCAAATAATTTGCATGGGATAAACTGTATTTATGAAAGTATTGCTCCAACCAAATTATTTGATGTTGCATTTCAGAAGATGAAGTGCAATCCATATTGCAATTCTGTCACTCAGAGGCACGTGGAGGTCATTTTGGACCAAAGAAAATAGTCCACAAAGTATTAGATTGTGGTTTGTTTTGGCCTAACTTATTGCGTGATACTTATTTGTTTTGTAAGTGTTGTGATAGTTGTTAAAGAATAGGTAATTTAGGACATAAAGATTAAATATCACTTACGTCTATATTAGCTTGCCAAATATTTGATGTGTCGGGTATTGATTTCATGGGTTTTATAGGTCCCTTTCCGCCTTTCTTGGGCAATTCTTACATTTACTTGCAATTGATTACATTTCTAAATAGGTTAAGGCAAAAGCCACAAGGATTGATGACACTAAAATTGTTGTGAATTTTTTCAAGAATAACACCTTTTGCAGGTTTGGTACTCCAAGAGTGCTTATAAGTGACAAGGGAACATATTTTTGTAATAAGATTATAGAGACTCTGCTGAAGAAGTATGGTGTAACCCACCACTTATCTATTGCCTATCACCCCCAGGCTAGTGGCCAAGCTGAAATTTTCAATAGAGAGGTCAAGTCTATTTTGGAGAAGACAGTTAATCCCAACCAAAATGACTGGAGTTCAAAATTGAAGGATGCTCTCTGAGCTTATAGCATAGCCTACAAAACACCTATTGGTATGTCCCCATACTGACTAATGTATGGAAAGCCATGCCACTTGCTAGTGGAGTTAGAACATAAAATATTTTAGGCCATTAAACAGTGCAATATGGCATTAGATGCAACAGGTGACAACTTTAAATTAGAGTCATAGAAGCTGAAAGAATTAAGGAATGAAGCGTATGAAAGCTTGAAAATTTATAAAGATAAAATAAAATAAAATTCCATGACAAAATGAATTCTAAGAAAGAATTTCAAATTTAATAGAAAGTTTTACTTTTTCATTTATGTTTAAAATTATTTCTCAAAAAATTAAGGTCCAGATGGATAGGACCTTTTGTGATTAATGATATTTTTGTTCATGATGCAGAAGAGATTAAGAGTCTAGAGAATGGTAAAATTTTTAAAATTAATGGGCATAAATTAAAACCATTTTATGAAGGATTTTTAGCTCATGGAAATATAGAACCCCAGTTAGCAATGCTTGGAGAACAAAATTAACTTTAGGAACATCTGGCCAAATATATTAAAGAGAGGTGATATTAGGAGGTAGCCTATTGTTTAGCCTTGCCCATGGCCGAACTGTCACTATTTAGATTTGAATTCTAGTATTTTTATTTTTTTATTCACTACCTTCTCCTACATTAATAAACTCCTTAACATATTTTTTTTATTTTGCCAATGGAAGTGGGTAGCTTGCTTGTTTTATGGTGGGAAGTGACAAGACTTTTTAATTTTTCCTTTAAAAAAAAGAAAAAGAAGACCATGTGCTGGTTAATTTATGGGCTTTTTAAAAAAATATACATAAAAAAATAAAAATAACAAAAAATACCACCTTTCCATAATTTTTTCATTAATATAATTTTTAAAATATTTAATATCAAAAATACAACTTACCCTTTCAAAAATACAATTTTTTTCCATCTATTCTCATCTTCCTAATTTTTTCACTCTCCTCTCTCCAAACCTCTTTGATCATCGGCGACGAATTCGAGACCAAACATCACTCTCCGTCTGTGAAGATTTTGAGACCATAGGCGTTATTCTTCTCCTTCGAACTCGTCTGTGAAGAGTTTGAGACCAACGACATTACTTTTCTCATCCAAAATTTGCTAAACAATTCTTCAAATGGCTTCGATTTCGTCAGAACGATGTCGACGGCGACGACGAGCAGGAGGAAGAAGAAGAAGAATAAGAGGAGGATGAGAAGGAAGAAGAAGTTGAAGAAGAACCCAGGCTTAAGTATCAGAGAATGAGAGGTAGCATACCTACTCTGCTATCCAATGATGCGGTGTCGTGTATTTCTGTTGCTGAGCATATGATTACAATTGGAACACTTGATGGAATTTTCCACATCCTTGATTTCCTCGTCAACCAGGTGATCAATGGTTAATTGAGCCCGAAATTGTTGAAGTGAAGTTTGTTTGGTTGAATTTAGATTCCAATGTCATCTTCTATCAATTTTGTATTCCAGCAATTATTCTTATTTTGGTTTTCTCTTTGATATTTTCTCAGTTATTGAATCTGCATGTACAAATTAACAATTTAGCCAAATTTAACTACGTTTTGTTTCTTTAAATTGAATTCATAAGCACCTTTTATTTGCATGGAAAAAAATGTAGGCAATAAATAAGAATCACTCTGCAGTAGTTCAACCAGACTAAAGGAACAGTTACCATTTAAGTGATAGGCAGCAAAAGAGAAAAAGAACATAAATTTATTAAAAAAGGAAAAAAAGAAATGAAGTAAACAAAATTACCTAGAGTTATTATTGTTAATTCTAGGGGATGACCTAGGAGCAGAAGACTTGAAAGCTTGACCACCAACTCTATCACCAGATTTAGCAGCAGAAGAAAAATACAAAAAAAATACCGTTTCTTGTTTGTCCTTTAAGTGTAATCTCGCTCTCATATTTAAAGAAGGCGGAGAAGGAAAGAAATCTAAAGAAGCAGAGGGAAGAGTGGCTGGAAATCAACAGTTTTGTGGATCAAAAGTTTGAATAATTAAATTATATAAGGACAGAGAGGGTGAGGTCTCTGTTAAGGAAGTTCAAGCTGCTATTGCTGATATTGGCGTTGCTCTTGGCTTGCCTGCCTGCTCAGGATCCCTCTTCCGATTCTGATTTTAACCTACGCATTATCTGCAATTACACCAGGCTGTATAAAGTCTTCTAATTCACTAGGTATGATTCTATCGCCATTATTGATGAAGACAAGAAGTTTCAGAGGTTTTATAATTCATAGGAAACATCAAATTTCACATTAATCTAAAACCAAAAAAAATCGAAAAACACAATTTTTCATAAGGCCTTTTTAATTGACTTTGAAATCTTGAATTTAATACCTAAAACAAGAAAATATATTCAGTGGAAAGGTGCATTACTATTATTTTTAACATAATATATAGGGAATCATTTACTTTTAAATGTTTTTCAGAGTTTAGTTATTTTTTAAATTTAAATTTCACAATTTTCGTCTAAAATTATAATTATATAAAAAATATATAATATGTGGAATTCCAATATGAAAATGAGAAAGCAATCAATATTGATGGACGGTTGTCTTTTGGGCAAGGAAGGTTATTATTGTATACATATAGCATGAACATATTATGTACTAGCTGTACACACAGTGTGTACATCTAGTACATAGTGTGTACTAGTTGTACACACAATGTGTACATCTAGTACACATAGTGTGTACATACTGTACACAATATCTACATCTAGTACGCACCGTACACACCGTGTGTACATGTTGTACACAGTGTGTGCATCTAGTACACATAATATGTACATCATATACATAGTGTGTATATCATGTACACACAATGTGTACATCTAGTACACATAGTGTGTACATGTTGTACACAATGTCTACATCTAGTACGCACCGTACACACCGTGTGTACATCTAGTACACATAATATGTACATGTCATACATAGTGTGTATATCATGTACACACCGTGTGTACGTGCTATACACAGCGTGTACATGCTGTACACAGTGTGTGCATCTAGTACACATAATATGTACATGATATACACAGTGTGTATATCATGTACACACCATGTGTACGTGCTATACACAGCGTGTACTCTAGTATACACCGTGTGTACATGCTGTACACAGTGTGTGCATCAATTCCCATACATTTATTGTTTAGAGTTCATGTAATATTTTAAAAAATAAAGATTAAATAAAATTATTAATTATGTATAAGGATATGATCTAATTTAAGGTTGAGGCAAAGAGAATAATAATTTACGGTTAATGATGGTCTCTCAATGTATAGGTTCTTTTTGAGGCATGCTGTAAAAGTACTCAATTCTAAACTGACATCGTTAAAGGCAGATGACATAAGTTTAAGCTCCATACAGGCTACTCCTTTATGTTTATACTTATATGTTAATTATGAGGTTTATAATATGTACATGCTATACACAGTGTGTATATAATTTTTAACTTTAGAGAAGCATTATGATGCAAGCCTATGGGTAGGGGTGGCAATAAGGTTTACTAAACAGAAACCTAAACATTAAAATTGATTAATTAATAGCTGCTTAATGGGTCCTAACTCCTAAAACGTCAGCAATTTTTCAAATAAAAATGACAAAAATTGTACGCAACACAAGAAATGCACAGAAAAATGCCTAGTGGTAAACTATGTAACAAATCACAAGCAATCAGGTACCATTGAAATTTTCTTCTCCAAAAAAAATGAAAAAAAAAAGAAAGAACCATTCAAAATAAAAAAAGCAAAAGCTAGCGCAACAAAACTTTATCCAAGTGTTTAAAATCAACGATACTACATATAATTAGTAAAATATTCAGTGTTTAAAAGAATTTTACTATAAGTTCTTAATATTAAAACCACAGAAGAAAAGAAGAAGAAGAAGAAGAAGAAATCAAAGCATTTCATTTCATTTCCTTAACTAAACTTTTCAGTTTGTTATCAGCACAAGGTTCTAAGATAGGCTATCAGTTTTGTTTACATTGCAGTTTTGTTCCCCAAGAGCATCTTTGATGGCCTGGCTTATAGTTCAGTTCCCCTGGCCCGAGCCCTCACTCAGAACTGAACTATAAGCACAAGAAACACATAACTTGGTAGAACTATGATTCACAGAGCCCCCTAAAACTTTCAGAAAACCATACTTTAGAAATGGAAAACAGAGTCCAACAGAATTGGAACTATTGAATCGAATTCAACACTATTTTGGTATAAATTAATTTTAAAATCAACCTTTGCTTCAAAATTAACTGCAGATTTAGAAAAATTTCTACCCAAACAAGCAATTAACTTGCGGTCAACAAAACTACAGAAATAAAATAAAAAAAGGTACATCTAATAAAGTTATCTACATTTTCTTGAAGTTTCTCGGCAACAAACAAATCTTGAGAACTATAAATCTAACCTAAAAGAAAGATGAAGCAAAATTAACGGAAACATACAAGTTATGAGATAAAACAGTAGATACAAATGGTGCATAGCCATTCACCGACAAGAAATCGGAGGAAATTTGTGATAAAAATAGAAACAGATCAATAAACTTGAAATTCATAAAGAAATTAAAGAAAAATGAGAATGGAGAGAAGGAGAGGAGAATGAAGAATATACAAAATGGCAATTTTATATTAGAATTTGAAAAAAAATGACCGTTTTGTTTTGTAATTAAATGACCGTTTTTTTTCTTTTGAACTGTTCTCCAATACAGGATGAGAAAGTTGGGGTAGGAAGAACATGTGGCAACCAAGATTTGTTATAACCAATAAAAGAAGGAAAAAGGGGAAAACACGTGAGGACTTCCTTGCTTAATGGTTTAATATGAAAAAAATTTGTATTTATGAAAACAAAAATTTAAAAAGTGAGATTTATAAAAAAAAAGAAAATAGGGTTGTATTTTTTGAAAGAGGGGAAAACAAGTTGGCAACTGGGGTAATTTCCTCTTAATTTATAGCACTTAATTTGAAAATGTCTATTTGTAGCATGGGTTTTACTAAGAATTGAAGGGTTGTGCTTGAATTCAATGGTGAAAGCCTATAAATTTTTTATGGGTTATTTTTATGAATTTAGTTTTGGGGTTTTTACAAAAATATACACAAAAAAAATAAGAATAACAAAAAATACACCCTTTTCCCCTTTTTTTCAATAATACAACATTTTAAATTTTTAATTTCATTTATACAACTTTTTATTTACAAATATACAATTTTTATATCTAATCAAACAAAAAATCTTTTACATTCTTCACTTATATTTTCCTATTTTCACACAATTTTTATATCTAATCAAACAAAAAATCTTTTACATTCTTCACTTACAATTTAAATTTCTTCTCTTCCGGTGCAAATGTCTTGGCTTCCTATTTCCCTATTTTCATCTTCTCTTCCGGTGAAAATGTTTTTGCTTAAGGATGCCAATCCATCTTTGGGTTAGTTGATCCGAAAAGACACCAAGGTGAAAAACACAAAAAACACCGGCACCCGTTCAAATTACCAGGAGCAGATTCTTCGCAAGGTAAGGGAATGGAAGGAAGCTAAAAATCAAAGCACCAAAGCAAAAAATTACAGATTCAAACTGAGCTCGTTGACTATTGCCCGTGCAAAAGAAAGGATTTCGAAGACCTAATCAGAAGAGTTCGATGGAATTTTTAAAGACCTAACAAGATCCAGCTCTCTGCACTTGGAAATGGGTATATGATTGCTAGCCCATATATTCCTTTTATTTTAATTTTATAAGTTTTGCTTCTGCTTTAATGTTATTGTTATCAACATTTCACTACTTTAGTTCATCTACTTTGAACAAGCTAGCTTTATTTCGTTAGTTTGTAGTGAACTCACAAGGAAAATGGACCAATAAGATACTAGAACTATCTATGGGATTCATATGCCATCTCCCTGTCCCTATCTCTCTACCTTTTGTATTAGAATGGAACTTTACATAGAGTGCTCTATCACTAGAAAATAGGTTAGAAAGAATCTGAATTGTGTTTTTTGTTTTTTTTTCTAGCATGTTGTGCTTGCTATGTATGTAATTTTGCTATAGTTCAGCCTTTTTGTCCTCTAGTTTTGATTTGCTATCATTAGATTGGGAACCCGCTCCTTAGACTTGATCGAGATATTTCAGCAACATAAACAGATCAAAAAACAACTTTTACACTATCAATGTTAGTTTTTTATTTTTTTATTCCTTTAATTTTGATTAGGATCCTTTTAAAAAGAAGTTTAGATTTGGACTTTCTATCTCTAAATTCTAATCCTTATATAAAATTTTGTGTCTATGATTATTTTCAATAAAAACTAATAATATAAGTTTGTGGATGGAATTTAATTTTTCAGTGCCGAAGTATATAATTTTCAGGAAGCATGTAGCATGCACGAGGATTTGCAATCCCAAGTTTCACAAAGCAGCGTAGAAGCCCTGCCTATCAATGTGTGCGCGTATGTATGTGTGTGCACACATTCATACTTGTATTATCCATTGATTGGTAAATATGGTTTTCCTTAAGCTTTGCAGAGGTATCCATAATTTTTCTGCATGTTACATTTGAAAACTCACTTAAATTGATGCTTTCTTTACTGTATACATTTGCTAATTGTGAATTATTATTCTAATTGTGTGTACTTCCTATATACACCGTGTGTACTAGCTATATACACAATGTGTACTAGCTGTATATACCGTGTGTACTAGCTGTATATACCGTGTGTACTAGCTATATACATAGTGTGTACTAGTTTTATACACTATGTGTATTAGTTATATACACAGTGTGTACATCATGTATATATAGTGTGTACTAGTTGTATACACCGTGTGTACTAGTTGTATACACCATGTGTACTAGCTGTATATACCATATGTACATGTTGCATACACCGTGTGTACATGTTGTATACACTGTGTGTACTTGATATATACAGTGTGTTTAATTTATGTATACAGTGTGTACACTTCTTATTTATTTTGATTGTTTTTGTATACTATACTTGTTTGCTTTGAGTGTGCTAAATAATCCATAGATAATGGGTATTGATATACATAGTAGATATTGTGTATTGATATACATAGTATATAAATTTAATTGTCAATATAATGATTTTGGATCTTGGTCTTATGTTATAAAGTGACTTACTTTCTAATTTTGCATATTTCCTTTGCAAAGATAACTTTGCCATCTGATTGTCAATATAATGATTTTGGATCTTGGTCTTATGTTATTTGATTTCTTAATAACTCAGTAGTACATCAGTTATTACATGTAGAAAACGTAAATTTTGGAGTTCAATAGTCTATTTTGATTCTCGGTTCATAGGTTTCCAAAATAAAAACATCTATAATTCAAGTATGTCGGCCATTTGAAACCATTCTTTATAATGGAGGAAAAATGTAACTCTATTTTTCTCTCTCTACAGATGCTAATTTAATTGTAACTACAGAGTGTGCAAATATTGGTTAAAAGGCGAGAAAGCTGGGACTTCTGAATTATTTGCTATCTTACCAGGATTTCCTGATAATGTTAGAACAAATGAAGAGGATAACTTTTGGGTAGCAATTCACTGTCGTCGCACATATTATACATACATATGTGCATTACACCCAAAAATGAGGACATTTATGCTTAAGCTTCCAATTCCAGCAAAGATTCAGTACCTGCTTCATATTAGGGGTCGGCTTCATGCAGTAGCTGTAAAATACAGCACAAAAGGTAAGCTTTTGCAAATATTAGAGGACAGACAAAGGAAGTTTATTAAAGCAATCAGCGAAGTGGAAGAAAAAGATGGAAAACGATGGATGGGGAGTGTTCTAATGTCTTTTGTTGGAGTTTACAATTTGAACAAGAAAGAAATATTAGCAAAGAAACGTCATCACGTAGAAATAGGCAACCTCTATTAGTTGTACATTTTTTTAATGATTTTGTGGTTTCTACATACTGGAGGATACTAAAATGTGTTGAAGTTGATGAAACTTAATCTACCTGTTGAGTCCAAGCATTTCGAGCATCTCAAAATGCCATTTCTTTGCTTATGGTTTAGTGGCGGACATTAATTATATAATAGCATTCTCTTCTTATCATTATATTATCTTCCCAATCACATGCTTGGAACACCATTTGCAAAAATTCACTAGAATATACCTAGCTTAGAGCTCCACAAGTAAAAAGATACTTCTAATATTTAATAACAATATGAAAACAATTGAAATTAACAAGTTAGTTTCTTTTAAAAATTAAGTTACTAAGAATTTCAAGAAAATAAGAAATTTAACAAAAACATGATTGCATTAAATTGCCTCTTTATTTGGAGGATTAGAACTTCTGTTCTGTAAAAATTAAGTTACTCCAAAATTACGTTCTCTACATATTTGTCAACATGAGATTTCAAAGAAAAAAAATTTAACAAAAACATTAAATTCTAATCTATTTGTATTTGTTATCTATTTGTCCAAAGCTCAAATCTTTTCTTTATTCATTCAACTATCATCAAACAACCCATAATTAAGCAATTCGTATATAGGCAATCAATTAAAGTTCAAACTTAAACTTAGAAACCTAATTCCAATGTTTGACCGGCTGAGAAGATAGTTAATCCATCTTTCAATTGAAATAATAGATGGGAAAATTAGAGAAGGGAAAGACATATCCACCAGCTTGGCTTGTATATTCTTGTTGCTGGTTCTCGCCATTGATAATCGATGAAAGAAGTCACAAAGAGAGATGAAGAAAGAGATAAAGATTTGAACTTTTAAAGCATATCAGCTAAAAGTGAAACCCAAACTTAGGAACTACAATAAAGGAGACAATGAAAGTAAGAATTAAGAAAAGAAATACAATTAACAATAGAGTTGCAATTGCTACTTCCAGTCAGATTTCGAGGCTGATTGGCTTAAAGGATCTAGAGCAAGCAAAAAGTTAGTAGGAAATTAGAGAAATTGAAAAAGAAGAAGCGTATCGCCGGTGACATAGAAGGAGAAAGAGATTGCCGAAGAATGAAGAAGAGGATGAGAACACTGAAGAGGGAAACCTAAGGGAAGTTTTTGTTTCAGATAAAAAAAGTTATATTTTTGAAAATAAAAAATTAAAAAGTGATATTTATGAAAAAGTTTAAGAAGGGTTATATTTTTTGAAAAAAAGTTAAAAAAGATGGCATCTGGGGTAATTTCCTCTTTAGTTTTAAGGTTTAGTGGGTTTCACAATTTAATGGGCTTTAAATTTTCTTCCTTTATTTTGGGTTTTATTTGGATTAAAGGGTTAGTGGATTTTAATTTTTTTTTTAGACTTCCCATTTAATTGGATTTTTTTTCTTCCTTTATTTTACATTTTACCTTCTATTGTTTTTACCACGAACCCTAAACCTACCAAATTGAAAGTACAGGAACCAAAAAAAAGCCCCCACCTTCGGCAAACTACCATTCCAACATGCCCTGCTGGAATCCATGTGGCTCAACCGTGATCCAGGCGCGCTCTGCCACAGCAGCAAGCTGCAGCCTATGCGACAGTGCAGTAGCAAGCCCCAGGCCCTATCGCTATAGCCAGCATGACGCAAGGTGTCGTACCAGCCAGCGTAATAGCAAGGCATCGTAGCAACCCAACAATATGAGGCACTGCTACAACCACGTAGCAATGAGGCGCCGTTGCACCTATGCAGCAATGAGGCACCACAACACCCACTTTACAACAGGCAGCTGCGACAAATTTTTGACCTGCTGCCACTGATCCTTTAGTCCAAGCTTACCACATCAGAAGTCGAACCAAATCTAGTGATCTGACTACACAAACAGCCTTCAACAAAGGAAAAGGGCCAATAACTTATGAATCTAGGCAGATATAGGCAAATTTAGATGATGAAAATTCTTCCGATGAAGGGGACAACAGTGACAAACAACCTACTGCAAAATAGCCATAAAAGAGTGCCAGAATAGGATAGGGAAAAAGCCATTTTCTGCCAGCAGAACATGAATTGGGTGGAAATCTTGCTTTTACTGATGAGGTGCAAAAAACTAGGTATTACTTCATCGAACACTTAGAAATTATACCTACTAGGTCCTTTGATGATTCAACTTTGTGTGCTTTAGGTATTTTGGATGAAGTATATGACTTGATTAATAGCATTGGTTGGCACCCATTTGTCGTGATAAATTTTTCAGTGTATGATGCCTTGGTTAAAGAATTTTATAGCACATTTCAATTTGATTGCTCTAGTCAAAATTTTAATTTGGCAGCTCCATTTGCTATTACCTATCGAATGCTATGTGATTTTAGGGATGATCATAGGGTGAAAAATCCCCGAAAATTTCCTTCGTGGGGGACGGCGACGAGGGAAAAATATTCCTCGACCTAGATTACAAGGCGGAGGCGAGAATTGTGGTCCTCACCCCGAAATTTAGTAATTAAATTTAATTATATATATATAATTTAATTTTAAATTATATTTAATTTTAGTTTTGTCAATTGTTAAAATTTATTTTAATTTAATTTGTAATTGAATTTATATTTTTTAATTATTAAATGTTATATTTCAATTACAATTAATTGTTAAATATTATATTTTAATTCTAATTAGATTTTTTTAAAAAATATATATTTGTTTTGCTGGGACAGGGATCCCCGTGGGGACGAGGACGAGGGAAATTTTTCTTCCGAAATGCTACTGGAGACGGGGATGGGGAATCCCCACTCCTGCGCGGGGCAGTAGGTGAGGAGCCACTCCCCGCCCCCGCCCCGCCCCGTGATCATCCCTAGGTGATTTCCAATATTTTTCTATCACTTCATTTAATATTGCCATGGGTTTTAATTAAACTAAGGATGAGTCTAAAACTAGTACATACCTAGATATTTTATGTGATTATCAAGGAGACTTTGATGCCTTAGCAGTTTATAGAGAATTAACTAGTATACCTGAGATTGATTTCTTGCCTAGTAAATCAAATGCATTTTACATTGCTGCTTTAAGAATCATTCATCGATTTTTTTCCATTAATTATTCTACACGAAATAAAGATACAACTGTTGTCACAAAGACTGAATTGTTTTTTATATGATGTATACTGTATGGAAAGAAAGTAAACTTGGGTTATTGGCTTGTAATTAAGTTGGATAAGCTGTGTATGTGACCAAAAAATTATATTTAAGCTCCTTTAGTACTTGTTTGGTTGTGAATTTGGGTTCGGTTGATGTTGTTAGGGCAAATATGCATATTGCTTGCCTTATACCATTCATAGACTTGATTTTTCTAGATAGACTGCAGTTACTGCGCTGTGGCAAGGAAAGGCGTAATTTTTTCTTATGGATGCAAGTAATGTGTCCAAAGATTGCATTTTTAAAAAGGATGCTAAGAAGTTAGGTAGAGCATCTCCTTCCCATGCTGCCCACACATCAGTATCCGCAAATGTTCTAACGTGCATTAATCGCATCGAATCCTCTTTAGCCATAGTGTCCGCAAACTTTCATTAACTACATTATGATATCCTAGCTTATTTTCAGCATGTGGGGTTCACACCACCCCACCCTTCACTTGAGCGACTAGCTAGCTCCCTCCTCCACTAAGGCAGTATCTTTCTCTTTTAACTTTTATTTATTTTTGTTGTCTTTTTTCCCACGATTATGTGTTGATTTTATATTGAGGATAATGTGCGGAGAAAGTGTGGAGGACGGGTTTGAAATAGAAGTGTTGTACTGATTTTTGAGGTGTTGTGCTGGGATTTCTGGATTATATTTGTTGATTTTATATTGATATTGGAAAACTTATTCTGTTGATTTTTGTTAACCAATTTTTACCAAGATTTTAAGATGATTTTTGCTTGATGTATTTATATTTGATGTGCATATTGTGTTGGTAAAATTTGGTCCTATGCTGATTTCACTACAAGAAAATCTGGAAATAGCAACCGAAAAATAGCAACGGAATTGATTCCGTTGCTATTTAGCAACGAAAAATATATTCCGTTGCTATTTAGCAACGGAAAATAAATTCCGTTGCTAAATTTGGTTAAACATTGTAGATTTAGCAACGAAAATATATTTGGTTATTTTTCATTGCTAAAAGTGGAGGGAATTATTAGCGCCAAAATTTAGCAACGGAACCATTAAACCGTTGCTAAAAAGGCGCCAACGTTTGGCGGATAAATTTTAGAACCAAAAATAGCAACAGAAAAATTTTTCCGTTGCTAAAATTGCAACCGAATTTAAATTTCGTTGCTATTTTTGCAACGGAAACTGAATACGGTTGGTATTTTTGGTGTCAAGGAGGTGGAATAACTTTAGGTCTAAAAATAGCAACGGAATTATTTTTTCGTTGCTAAAATAGCAACGGAATTTAAATTCGGTTGCAATTTTAGCAACGAAATTAATTTTCCGTTGCTAAATAGCAACGGAATTTAAATTCGATTGCAATTTTAGCAATGAAAAATTAATTCCGTTGGTATTTTACAGCGCACGTGGAAAATAGCAATCTTTCACATATGCCACTTATTTTTGCCATCCCTTTCTTTAACCTAAACCCTAAAAAAATTGCTCCCCTTGTCCCTCTTCTTCGTTCTCTCCATTTTGTTCATTCTCACCATCTTTCTCTCTCTCTCGATCTATCAATCTTTGACATTCGCCACTTATATTTTGCATCTGCCAACATCTTCTACCTCAACAACCAAAAATTTCTCTTATTTTATTCGATTGAAACCCAATTGGATGTTTTAAGGCAGTGAAGGAAAGAATCGATAATTTTCTATTCAAATCTTCATTTTTGGTAAGAGGCTAAATTTCATCTCTTTATGTTTTGGGTTTTTGTTCTTTGAAATAATTTAGGTCAATTTATTGATCTTAATTTGTTATTTATTGACTTTCTTGAAATAATTTCATGTCGTATGGTTACGAAATGGTGAAATTGATTATGAGCTGCTCAAGAGGTTTGCTCTTTCTAGGTTTCAAGATGTTCATATTATGAGTCTTCCTTCCTCTCTTTAATTTTTGATTTCAAATACTCAGTGATTGCACATGTATTCGATCCATCAGAAGTGATACACGTTACTTTCACCCAAATCTTGGCCAAGTTTGGAACTTTAGCGTATATTTTGGGAATTTTTTGAACACCCAGGTTAAGGAGTGGTTTTGGGTTTCTTATTATGTTGTCTTTTTTATGGATTAGGAAGTAAAGGAGAGTGTGGAAGTCCTTAAGAATGCTGCAAAGACAAGAAAAGTTGCAGTGGAGGAGGTTTTGTTAGCTCTCTCTGTGATTGAGAAGGCCAAAGTTGATCCCACTGAGTTGCTTGACACTCTCGACGGCACAAAATTCCCTGCCAGAACATAGATGCTTATTTTCACTGCTCAGGTTCATATAATTCTTGTTCTTTGCTTTGAAATTTATGCGTTTGCTGTCCATTTTATGTTATCTTTTTGGTTATCGATTTGCTTTCCCTGATTTGTAGAAGCAATTAAAGAGTGGAAGGTACTTCCCTCTTACGGTTGTTCAGAGATTTGATGCTGCTGTAAGCTAATTTTTCCCTCTAATTTTATGCATTTGTTTATGTTTATGTGATTAAAGTTTCTGTTGATTGAATTTAGATTCGCTAATAGTGCTCGTGTTTATTTGGATTATTTTTTAAGAAGTAAAAATAAGATACTGATCCTGTTTTCGACCTTCAAGTAGCCCATTTTCACTTTTTTGGTCTCTCTCTTTTAATGAATCTGTTAATAAATATTGTAGCATTTATTTGGTCCACAATCATTTATTCTTTGATGTGGATGCAAGTCAAGTAATTAATCTTAACGATATCTATGTCAATTGAAATGGTTTAATCGCTGTCATATTAGATTTGTAATTAGCTGAACTTCATAGTAAATAAGTTTCTGCAAAACAACGTGAATTGCTCATCTTAATATTGGCAAAATATGATTTATGAATTTGTTAGATAAAGAGTGAGATACACACGTGGTTCCATGGATGCAAACTAAGTTACACATGGTTATAATTTAAGAAATTCATAAATCATATTTTGATTATGTTTCTAGTTTTTTTTATTGTTCCTTTTCTTGTATTTATTATTTGTTTGGTATATTATGTCTTAGGTTTAAATACCTGACTTTTTATGGTGAACTTTTACTATGAATCCATGCACATGCATGTTGTTGAAACTGTTACTGTTCTCAATATTTTTAGGTATAGAAGGCCTCTGACTAGGTCATTTATAGTGCAACATGTCCTTAAGATGTTAATTTTGAATTGAAATTATATGTACGTACTTTTTTGCATGCTTACTTTAAGCTATTTTTTGCTTGTAAGGCATCAACCATTCCAGCATTCTTTATTTTCGAAATTACTGGTTTGCTCAAATTTACTAGCTAAAGTGGATATATTTGTCCTGAATTGCTTGCATTTATGGTATATATTCAATCCTTTTTCTTAGTGTAGAGAATTAATTCCTAATTGTTGACTTTAATTTGATCATGAATTGCTAGATCTCCTCCTGGATTACTTATTTGTTCACTCCTTAGACAATCCTCATTTTGATTTTTTGGTGCTCCTTTTTAGTCGATATGATGCAGAAGAAGATTGCTTGGTGATAGATTTCTTTTTGCTGCTACTAATAATTTGCTCTCTATCTCTGTTTTTTGATGAAGCTTTCTGGCAGTGTTTTGTGGTATTCCATAATGTCCCTTCAACCTTTCGTGAAAATCAACAATAATTTAGTGACGGAATAGCGATAAAAATTCCGTCGCCATTTTTTTATAATTTTGGCTGAATTTAGCAACCGAAACTTCAATTCGGTTGCTAGAAATAGCAACGAAAATTGATTTCAGTTGCTAAATATAGCAACAAAAATTTTAATTCTGTTGGTAAAAATAGCAACAGAAAATAATTTTCGTTGCTAAAAATACCAACCGCCAAATTTGCAACCGAATGTTCTGTTGCTATTTTCCGTTGTTAATTTTTATTAGCAACGAAAATTCAATAAATAAGGTTGCTAATTTTCGTTGTTATTTGCTGATTTTCTTGTAGTGTTTTTTGTTAAACTTTTTGTTTTTAATGAAGTTTTAAGTGTTGTTGGCATAACAACTTATCCCATGTTTTTTATTATTCAAAAATTTACTTTTTGATATTTTGTCCTTGGCATTTTGTTGAAACTTCACTCTCTCCCTAAAAGAAAATTTTCTGTCCAAAATCAATTCCTTGAATAATTAGTTTTGACTTGTTAAAGTGTTAGGCAGAAAATAAGTCATCTTCTTGATGGTTTATTCTTTTCCATACATTTCATGGTGGCCTTAGCATTATTTTGAATTAGAAACTTCAAAGCTTAACTTAATAGAGGAAATAAAATTTTTTATGAATTTAATTTGGAATCTTTGCACCTTAGATATTTGTTAAAATCAGTTTGGACATCAAGTATTTTTATGTGTTTATGGTTTGGGAAATTAGATATCAAGATCCTTTTACTATGGAAAAAAGGGAGGTTAGGCAATAAATCTTACTCTGCTGTCCGCTTAACATGGGACACGAGTAAAGCTAGTAGTTGCTTGAATTTGTATGATATGAGTAATCGGATGTATATGGATCAGAATTGGGTGCTTTCGCATAAAAAAGACCTTTACATTCTTTGTAAGAAATCCTAGTCTTTCATATATAAACAAAAAGATAGGAAAAAAATAGTAGCAACAATAGCATCAAACGTAAAATTATGCCAATAAAAATTATGTTGGCTTTTTTCCTTTACCTATTGAAATGTGTGTTGTGATGTTTGTTCTGGTTTGGCATTTTATCTCTATACAGGGATTTAGTTTTGAATTAAGATATAAAAATTCTTGCATGCTTAAAATACTAAAGTCTTATTTTTTTCTGGTTTCAAAATGTGTTAAGGAATCTATGTTTTGATATAAAATTATAGGAAGTCATCTTGAATTTTATTATCTAATTTGCCTTACATTTTAATCTCGTTGAAGCTTTTAGAATTGGAATTTGTTTAAGGGTGAAAATTTTTTTGATGGGAATGATCGTGTTGTTTGATTTATGCTTGAGGATAAGAATGTGATAAGTTTGGGGGAATTTGATAAGTCACCAAAATTGAATGTTTTTAACAGATTTGTATTTATTATTTTGCATTCTTTTCAACTAATTTTAGGGACGTTTCACTTGTATATTGATTTTGCAAACTGTAGGATCAAATTTTAAGGAAGTGTTTTTAAGGCTAATTAGAACTAATATGGAGAACATTGGATTTATGGAGCAATTTTGGTGCAAAGAGCTGATGAAGGTCAAAATCTAGTAGTTAACCTTGCCCAAGACAAGAAGGCAAGGTCAAGGCTTAGCCTTGTCTAAGGGATGTTAACAGTGCACATTTTTGTTTAAAGTATGACTTGTGTGCGAATTGCCCTAGCCATAACCTTTGCTCTAAATGATATTTAGAGATGTTTAATTTAGGAGATAAAAGGCAGCATTTTAGGAACTTAAAATTACATTAGGTATTTTCATTTTAATTTCCTAGTTCGAGTAGGATTATTTGAATTTTCCTATTTTGGAAAAGTATTAATATGTAAAGAGATTATATTTACTCTATCTTCCTCTTCCCTACATTTTGCTTCAGATCTATAATAAGGTTTTAGTTTTAGTTTTCAATTTTATTTGTGAATTTTCTCCATAGCCATATGTGTGGCTAAACTATTTTATTTCAGTTAAAGATTAATTCAAAGTCAGGATTCCTCTTACTATAAGATTGTTTTGCTTTATTTTATTTTAATTTCTTGCAATGTTTATGTTATTTACTGTAATTTAGGAAAACTATATCCCGATTATTGTTTGTTAGGCGTGCAAAAAGAGCTCATTGTGCATTTAATTAAATAATGTATAGCTACTTGAATTTGTTAAATCCGTAATTATTTAGTGAAATCAATAACAAGTAGAAATTAGTATAGCTTCACTCACAAGAGCTACTATATTAAATAAATGTATGATTTGGTCTGAATCAAGAATTATAATTTATAAGATTAAACGGTAAGTAGATTTAATTTATAAACTTTGAATTATTTTAATTTTCATGAGTTAATGGGATTGATTAAGGATTGAGTAATTGTACCCTATAATAAATTTTAAAAAATTCAATATATGAAATTATTAAGAAAAAAATGAGAATAGCATTTTTCATTGTCATAGACATTAACATGATTTCAGTTATTGTTTTGCATAATTATAAATTAATCCTTGCTTAATTATATTTTAATTCTTATATTATATATATGATGAATATACTTTATGTAAAGCCATATTTTGGTTTTCAATTTACTATATGCATCTTTTTTTTATGTGCAATATAATTATTTGAAGGCTCCTTAAGAGTTATAATGCAATTACTCGCATACAATTTATTATAAAATATATTATTTCTTCAATATGTCCCGCAAAAATTTATTTTTAAAAAATATTAGCCAAAATAGATATTATTTTGAAACTGAAAGAGAAATACTCGAGATGCACTTTGTATAAGATAAGTAATATATTTTTAAAAGATAATTTGATTTTATTTTGATACAAGTATAGTAAACTCAAAGTTTACTAATATATACAAATATTAGTAACCTGAAGTTTACTAACTGTTGTATAAATATTAGTAACCTATTGTTTACCAATTATATAAATATCAGTAAACATAAAGTTTATTGATTAAGTGATACTAATATCATTAAACCCAAAGTTTATTTATTATAGTAAAATTGAAAATTGAAATAAATACTAATAAACATGAAGTTTATTAACTGTCACAAATATTAGTAAACATGAAGTTTACTAACTATTTGATATAAATATTAAGAAACTTGATGTTTATCAATTGATATAAATATTGATATAATAAAAATAGTAAACCTAAAGTTTACTAATTAATAATTGATTATTTGGCATAACCGGTTTGACCAATCCGAATCAATTATAATACATAAATTATTGAAAATTCATATTTATTAAAGAATCAGAAGTTTCTTTTAGTTAAATTTAAGGAATTCTTATAACTCATTTGTTTCCAAGAAATATTACTAAAGTATCACTAACTAATAAAGGGATTGAATTTCCTTCATTCTGGAATGAATAAAGATAACATATGTGGGCCCATTATCCACCATATGAACCACTCAAATATTTTATAATTTTTGAAAAATGCATCGATAAAATGGTCATATGTGTATTTATTATCAACTCACAACCTACATTTTGTGACATTATTCAAATTAAGTGCACAAATTTCAAAATATGCAATCAAGATATTTTCTTGATAATACTAGTGATCATATGTTATAGGTAAATGATTGTTATAAGCTTGTTGTACATTTCACACTCAAAGGTCTAGCAAAAATATTTATTTAATGACTCCAAATAATTGCTAGATATTTTTATGAGAAAAATAGTGCTATTTTTATATATTGATATTTAATATTACATGCATTATGCCAATAAATATCATAAAAATTTTCAATTGCAATTTTAGTTAAGAATTGCATTTTGATTAATAACTTTCCTAATATGAGGGAAAGAAAACAGTTAAAATAAATAAATAAATACATTATGTATATTTTAGATCCTCATATCGTGAACTTGAAGTTCAAAAGATCAGTTAATTATGATACTAATGTATTTGTTAGTGTGTAGAGATTTATTAAATTTCATTTGTATTAGCTGCAAATGCTCTAATTCAAACAATGTCCCAGTAGTACAATTTGCCTTGTAGGGTAAATTATTCGGTTATAAATAAGAATAAAATTTTTGAATGGTAATGAGCAAATAAATTCATATGGTCATATTATGGAGGCGGGTACTTCTGAAAAGATGTATGACATAACTAATTTTTAAACTCCAAAAGTGGTTCAGGTACCTAAAATTAAATAAAAGATCTCAATATGTCATTTCTCATTAAAAAGAACCGAAAAGGATAAAGTTGTTGACAATAATTGATCTGTATAAAAATATTGATATTGATATTTTCAATATGGTAAGGATTTTAAAATTAAATATGTTGAAAAATACAATTGTATTCACTATGAGTTTTTGGACTTGCAATTCAAAATATTAAAAAAATATGATGCCAAAAGAGTACAATTGATATTCATGCAATAAACAATAAAAGTCGTAAAATATGATTTATTTTATAACATTTATTGCAATGGATTGATATCGATTGTAAAAATACACATTTTCTTATAATGAATGCAATAAGTATTTACTGTTTGTCAAATTAATAACATATTAGTATGTAATTAATTGATATTATTTGCTTATTTGATAATAAAATTACATATCATTCTTGAAAGATTTATCATTCCTGAATCATATAAATACTTTTGAAAAATTTTATTTAATACAATTATATGCATTGAATTTTATGTATATGATTTTAAAGTATTATAGTTTATCTATTGTCATTATTTATTTATGATTTTAATTATTGAAACTATTGAAGAGTTCAAAATGCTTTAACGAATTTTGTAAACTAAATTTTGTTTTGAATTAAATATCAAGTATTATTTGATTGAAAGATTTTTTTTTTATAATCGGATTATATGTTTATAAATTATCTTCCATTGAGTACTTCAATGGTTGTAAAGTTAGTAGATACAACATATTTTGTAATCATATATTATTGCTATTGATGTATTATTTAATCATGCATTACATGGTGATTGTCAAATAGTATCTTAAAATTACATATTGTTTTAAAGATTTTAGTTCTCTAAATAATAATATATATTTTATTTGCATAATTTTATTATCCTTAAGTAATTTTTTAGAAATACTTGGATTAAGTTATTAAATGAATTCATTTTTATAGCTATTATATGATTTTGTTGTATATATGTCATGAAATTATTTTATTACATTTGTTTCATTCCTTGAAACGAATGGAGTAATATAGAATTATGACCATGAAAATGGTATGTTCAAGAAATGATAATTATTATTATTTGTATGATTAATTTTCACCACTAGAAAAGGTTGATAATTAAGAGAAAAAATAAGAATGGTTAAGAAAACTATTCATAAATGGATAATTTATTTATGATATGGTATAAAAATACATTGGTCATGTATCCGTTGTACGTATGACTATATTATTAGATTTTATAAAATTTCTTATATTAAAAAAATGAAATATGTATAGATGAATTTGTACATGCTTATGTACAATATGTAATTTTATAAAATAACTTTTAGTTGTTATTTTTTACTTCATGCATAATATATCTAGAAGATATATGGTAAACATATGCAGAAAATATGTGGCTTATTTTTAGAAAAAGATATAATATTATATATTGGAACTCTGCATGCACAAATTTAAAATGGTGTACCAATATTTTTATAAAGGAAAGATAAATACACGTTGTACTCTTTCTTTTTCTTAACTAAGATTTTTCCCACTAAGTTTTCCTATTAAGGTTTTTAATGAGACAATTTATAATGTGTATTAAAAATATTATGTACTTTTTTTTCTTTATTGGATTTTTATCTCATAGGGTTTTTTCTAATAGGATTTTAATAAGGCACAGTACGTGTTAATAGACATTCAAGGAAAAGTGTTTACTATAAATTTCATGATTATGAATGTCCATAACTCTTTAAAATTGATAGCATGACTTATCAAATGAAAAAGGCAAACAATTATTGTCTATGCAGGATATTTTGTAATATTATTAATGAATTTAAAGTCCGCCAGAAGCGTGACGATTTTTTAATGGAAAAAATATAATTTTTTTTGAAAGAAAATCTTGAAACAATTTTATATGGATAAGTCTTATCCATTGAGCATTCCAATAGCTATTCACTCTCTTGATGTCATGAAAGATCTTTTCATCTATAAGAAAATAACAAAGAGATTCTTAATCCTGAAGTACCATATCATAGTATAATAGGTACACTTTTATATCTTGCAAATAACACTAGATCAGATATAGCTTTTGCAGTTAATTTGTTACCAAGATTTAGTTTTATACCAACTCGAAAGCACTGGAATGGAGTAAAATATGTTCTACGTTATTTTCGCGGCACTTCTGACATAGGTTTGTTTTTTACAAAAGGAGTAAATTCAGAATTAACATGGTATGCTGATGTTGGATACCTATCAGATCCTCATAAAGCTGGGTCACAAATATGTTATATCTTCACATATGGTGACACTGCTATTCTTGGCAATCTATTAAGCAAACACTCACTGCTATTTTCTCAAATCATTCAAAAATATTAGCCATCCATGAAGCAAGTTGTGAATGTGTGTGGTTGAGAACCATGCCTCAACATATTAAGGGAACAAATGGGTTGGTGGTGGAAAAAAGTCAACAAAATTATATGAGAATAATGCAACATATATTTCACAACTCAAAGGTGGTTATATCAAAGGAGATAGAACCAAACACGTCTCACCAAAATTTTTCTATACTCATAAACTTATAAAAGGAGGATATATCGATATTTGCAAAGTTTGCTCAAATGATAGTCCAGTAGATTTGTTCACAAAGGTCCTACCAAGTTCAATTTTCAAGAAGTATGTGCATAAGATTGGAACACACCAATTAAATAATTTAGCGTGATTCATTCTATTGTTAATGGGAAGTACATATGAATATTGTACTCTTTTTCTTTCGCTATATTTTTATCTCACTGGGTTTTTTTAGCAAGGTTTTAACGAATATATTCATAATGTATAGTCATCCAAGGGGAAGTATTGTAAAGTATTCCTATTTGGATGACGTCTCATATTGGTTATTTTCTTTATTAATTGATTTATTTTCTAAATTCATTTATTTATTGAATTTATTTGTTTCCTATATGGATCAAGTTTTTGTGTCTATAAATACTTACAGTGTTATTGTTTTAGATATATAATAATGTAACAGAGAAATCATATTTCTCATTTTTTTTTATATTTTGTTTTGATTTTACTTTCACTTATAACAAAAAGTGATATTTTTTAACTAAAAATTTTTAAAAATATCTATTTCAAAAAAAATAAAAAATTGTATTTTTAAAAAGGTAAGAGAAAAGTCGTATTTTATGTAATTTTTTCTTTTCAATTTTATGATAGATTAAATTTAAACCTGACAATTTTTTATCCCATTCAAATATGCCAAATAAAAGTGATTCAAACTTGAAATTGAAAGAAATTTATATAATCCAAAAAATTTATAATTGAATCTAGTCGGGATTCAAAATCCAAAAAGTCCGTCCCATATTTTTAATTGGTTTCCACTTGATGATATCTGTTAGTGTTGGATTAGAATTAACTATAGTTATAGTTTTTTTTTTATTAAATAGAAAAATATAATTATGAGATGAAAAAATAAAAACAAAAAATCATGCTCCACATGTTGTTTAGGTGGCAATTTTAATTGAAATGACAAGTTTTGATTGGATTTATCTATAGCTCTAATCCAGACCAGGTATAGTTAAGAACTATGCTCGAAATTATTGTACATTGGAAGGAAAATTACCAATTTCAGCAACAATATAGTGGTGCAATTAAATTATCATTCACTATTTGTAAAAGAATCTATCCAAATTTATATGTGTTGATATTTTAAATACAATTTCTAATTGCGATTTTCACAAAAATATCAGAGAAAACTACAAGTGGTTTCAAATAAATTACCAAAAAGATTTTATTATAAAATACCATTTTTTCTAAATTTATATTTTTTAAAAGAACCACTTTTCAATTAAAAACCTATTTTCAATCAACTTTACATTAACTCTCTTTTTTAAAGTTTTCTGTTTAAAATGAACTTTTCATCTTCTCAAATATATATATCTTTTTCATAAATCACGCCACAATTTTATTTTTTTTTCTTTTATTTAAGCTAGTTTATATTTAAAAAATTTCATAACATTTAATTTCATATATCTATGTATACCAAGATATAACTACCTATATATTAACTGTAAAAAACGTAGTTAATATGCCAATAGGTCATAACAAATTATATAATTAGAAATTCATATCCTCTACTTTATTATATATATGTATACCAAGCTGTATTATTTCAATTTATAACTTGAAACCGGTATAAGTAGGTATATATTGTTAGATATTTTACTGTTAAGTTGTTATGTGTTGTCCTAGTCTTTAGGAAAGTGATCACGTTATGAATAAATGGGATAGCTCCGGAGTTAAAATAGGAGTTTGTTAGTCATGGAAACGTGTGAGTTCTTTGTCATGTATTTGTTGACGTAATTGCCTATATAAGGCTTTGATCGCTAAATAAATTAGTGTGAGTTTTTAAGTCAATAAAGTTATTCTTTTCTTCTCTAGTTATTATCTTTATCCAATGGTTATTGGTTTGTAACATTGGTATCAGGGCTTGGTTGGAGAGAAAGCCACAAAAGGAGTGTTTTGTTTTTGAGTGGTCAAAAAGTGAGATAGAGTGTTAAACACGAAAAAAAAGTGAGAGATTGAGTGTTGAGGGATAAATCTTGCAGCAAAAGAAGCATTTTTTTTCGTGTGTAGCAGCAGCAGTAATGGCCTCAGAAACGTTCGTACAACCTACCATCGCACGCTTTGATGGCCACTATGACCATTGGAGCATGCTGATGGAGAACTTTCTCAGATCTAAAGAATATTGGGACGTTGTCATGACTGGTATTGTTGAACCAGAAGATGGAGCTCAGTTGACCGTAGCTCAACGAACGACCCAAGAAGTAGCAAAGTTGAAAGATCTTAAAGCAAAGAATTACCTATTTCAAGCAATAGACAGGTCAATTTTGGAAACCATTCTAAACAAAGACACCTCCAAGAGTATTTGGGACTCCATGAAAAAGAAGTACTAAGGCTCAGAACGCGCACAACGACAACAGCTTCAACAACTTCGTGGAGAATTCGAACTGCTATGAATGAAGACAGGAGAAACAATAATAGAGTTTTTCTCCAGGACAATGGCAATTGTCAATAAGATGCGCATTCATGGTGACAAGACTGAAGATGTCTTAATCGTTGAGAAAATTCTTCGATCTCTAACGCCAAAGTTTAACTTTGTTGTTTGCTCAATTCAAGAAGCCAAAGATGTTGAAGATCTTTCAATCGATGAGCTGCAATGATCATTGCTAGTTCATGAACAACAACTCTTGCAACAAGAACCTGAAGAGAAGGCATTGAAGACTTCTACTGATTTTCATCATTCTTTAGTAAAAAGGATGAACCATGGTAGAGGAAGAGGAAAAGGATTTCATCAACGCAGCATCACCTTCAATCCAAGATTTGAGGGTTCTTTCTCTAATGATACACAAAGTAGAGGCCAAGGGCATGGAAGACAATGCTCAACTGGTTCTAAAAAAAAGCAGACAAATCTAAAGTTGAATGTTTTAGATGCCATAGATATGGGCACTACAAGTCAGAATGTAGAACCAATCTTAATCGACATGTGGAAGCAACCAACTTTGCAGCAGCAAAGGAAGAAGAAGGAGAGACGCTTCTAATGGCATGTCAAGAGAAAGAGATGTCTTCACCAAATTTATGGTATCTCGACACAGGCTGCATCAATCATATGTGTGGAGATAAGAAGGCATTTTCTTCAATCAATGAATCCCACCGCACCATAGTGAAGTTTGGACACGATTTTATAGTTTTGGTTATGGGAAAAGAAACTGTTCAAATAGAAGGGACAAGGCAGATCATTAATGATGTATTCTATGTACCTGAATTGAAGACTAATCTCCTGAGTGCTGGTCAGCTACTTGAAAAGGGGTATGAGATCACATTTAAAAGTGGAGCTTGCAAGATTTATGACCAAAAGCTGAAATTGATTGTTCAGGTTCCAATGACAGCAAATAGGATGTTTCCTCTTCACCTTGAAGGGACAACTCATGCTTGTCTCTCTGTCAAACTAAAGAAGGATGTACGGACGTGGCATTACATATATGGGCATCTCAGTTTTGGTGGCTTGAGGACTCTACAGCAAAAGCAGATGGTGGATGGACTTCTTCTAATCACAATTCCACCAGAAGTCTGTGAAGACTGTGTTGTTAGCAAACAACACCAAGCCAAATTCACAAAAGGTAAGGCTTGGAGGGCAAAGAAGCAGCTAGAGTTAGTTCACTCTGATATTTATTGACCGATTACACCAATCTCAAATGGAGGTAAAAGATATTTGATTACTTTCATTGATGATTTCAGTCGAAAGTTGTGGGTGTATTTTTTGCAAGATAAATCTGAAGCCTTTGAAGCTTTCAAGAGCTTTAAAAGTTTTGTTGAAAAAGAAAGTGGCTACCTAATCAAAGTCCTTCGTACTGATCGTGTGGGGAGTACAATTCTTTTGAGTTTGAGGATTTTTGTGCGAAGCATGGGATTCAAAGACAACTTACAGCAGCCTACACACCATAACAAAATGGTGTGTGTAAGAGGAAGAACCGTGCCATTTTGAATATGGTACGAAGTCTCTTGAAAAGAAGTAGAATACCAAAGAGTTTCTGGCCTGAAGTAGTCAATTGGAGTGTTCATCTCTTGAATAAAAGCCCCATACTTGCTGTTTTGAATATGTCCCTTGAAGAAGCTTGGAGCGGATGGAGGCCTACAATAGATTATTTCATAATTTTTGGATGTATTGCATATGCCCATGTTCCAAACCAGAAGAGGAAGAAGCTCGATGACAAGGGTGTGAAGTGTGTCTTTCTGGGCACTAGTAATCACTCAAAGGCTTATAAGCTCTATGATCCTATTTCCAAGAAAATAATCATAAGCCGAGATGTTGTTTTTGATGAGGAACGAACTTGGCCATGGGATGAACAAGTTGTTGCTGAGACAATTTCAACAAGTTTTGATGAAGATGATGCGTTGGAACAAGAACCCCATATTAAAGATAATGGTGAGCATGTGCATCAACCCAATATTAAAGTTAATGATGAGAATGTGCAGCAATCAATTTCAAGCCAAGATATGGCAGAAGGTGGTCAAAATTCTGAAGCTGCTGCAACACTAGGTAGACGCACCCAACGTCATCGACAAAGGCCTGCGTGGATGAGGGATTATGACGTGTCAGGAGTTGATCAAAGTGAAGATCCTCTTATTCATTTTGCTTTGTTTGCAGATAGTGATCCAAATACTTTTGATGAAGCTATACAACATCAAAAGTGGAGAAATGCAATGGATGCTGAGATTGAAGCAATTGAGAAAAATAACACTTGGGAATTGGTGAATCTTCCCAAAGGCCACAAAACTATTGGTGTCAAGTGGGTCTTCAAGACAAAGCTGAATAAGGATGGTGATAATGACAAATTCAAGGCGCGTTTGGTGGCCAAAGGCTACAAGCAAGAATTTGGAGCGGATTACAAAGAAGTGTTCGCACCCGTTGCAAGACTTGACACAATCCAGTTGGTGATTGCATTAGCAGCACAGAAGTCGTGGCCAATCTATCAGTTGGATGTGAAGTCTGCTTTCTTACATGGTGATCTCCAAGAACAGGTATTTATTAACCAACCTCCTAGTTATATAAAGCTTGGTTGTGAGCATAAAGTATATAAATTGAAGAAAGCCTTATATGGATTAAAGCAAGCTTCCTGAGCTTGGTATAGTAGAATTGAAGCTTATTTCTTGAAGGAAGGTTTTGCAAAGTGTCCTTATGAACATACTTTGTGTATTAAGGTTGATCATGGTGGCAAATTACTCTTGGTATGTTTGTATGTAGATGATCTCATTTTCACAGGGAATGATGGTTCTATGATGGAAATATTTAAGAAGTCCATGATGCATGAATTTGAGATGACAGATCTCGGGTTAATGCATTATTTTTTGGGCATTGAAGTTATCCAATCTACTGCTGGAACTTTTATTTGTCAAAAGAAATATGCCCAGGAGATTTTGGCGAAGTTTCAATTGAAGGATTGCAATTCAGTTGCTACACCAATACAAGTTGGATTAAGACTCTCAAAAGACCTTGGTGGAAGGAAAGTGAACAGTACCATGTACAAGCAAATTGTGGGGAGTCTCATGTACTTAACTGCAACAAGGCCTGACATCATGTATGGTGTTAGTCTCATTAGCAGATACATGGAGAGTCCGACTGAAAATCATCTTCAGGCAGCTAAGCGTATTTTACGCTATTTGAAAGGGACTGCAACTCTTGGTTTGTTTTACAAGAAAGGAGAAAGTTCATATTTGATTGGGTTTACTGACAGTGATTATGCAGGGGATATGGAGGATAGAAAAAGCACCTCAGGATATAAATTTATGTTTGGTTCAGCAGTTGTTTCATGGTCTTCAAAGAAGCAGCCCATAGTCACTCTCTCAACAACAGAAGCCAAATTTGTGGCTGCTACATCTAGTGCTTGTCAAGCAATTTGGTTGAGAAAAATTCTTGGAGAGCTTAAATTCAAACAACATGAAGCAACAATGATCTTTTGTGACAATAATTCTGCCATTAAATTGTCAAAGAATCCAGTTCTACATGGAAGGTGCAAGCATATAGATGTAAAATATCATTTTCTGAGGGACCTTACAAAGGATGGTGTGATTGATCTTGTCTTCTGCAGAAGTGAAGATCAACTTGCTGATTTGTTCGCCAAGCCCCTCAAAATTGCTTCGTTTCAGAAGCTAAGGAGGCTCCTTGGAGTTTGTTCGATGAATGGTCAGAGTGTCTGTGCCATTTAAACTTTGAAAAAGTTATGTTGTTTTAGTCAAAGTAAATTGCTTGCTGTCTGCCGTTTGGAAAAGTCAAATTCTATTGTACCTGATAAACTAAATGTTTGAAGACATTAGTTTAAGGGAGGGAATGTTAGATATTTTACTGTTAAGTTGTTATGTGTTGTCCTAGTCTTTAGGAAAGTGATCACGTTATGAATAAATGGGATAGCTCTGGAGTTAAAATAGGAGTTTGTTAGTCATGGAAACGTGTGAGTTTTTTGTCATGTATTTGTTGATGTAATTGCCTATATAAGGTTTTGATCGCTGAATAAATTAGTGTGATTTTTTAAGTCAATAAAGTTATTATTTTCTTCTCTAGTTATTATCTTTATCCAATGGTTATTGGTTTGTAACATATATACCATATAGCGTGCTTAATTTCAATCTTGAAATTATTGTTCACAGCTCTATATACTAATGTATACAGAGGTATACCGACTGAAAAATAGAAAAATTAAAAACAAAAATAGAAATCCAAAAATACAAACTTTCAACTTGTTTTTTTTTTTTGACGGTGCAATCAGCGACAGTAACGAGTAAAAAGATAATCACCGTTATTTTTTGGGCATCAGTTACCACATAGACATCATATCATCATGTCGTTGGGATATATGTGATGATGTACATGACCTGCTATAACATCCAATCGCGCCATGTTGTAATGCTTTTGTAATTTAAATTCTTGATTTATTATGAAAAGAAGTGATTAACTGAAAGATGAAACCAAACTTCGTTTCGGTTTTGAAGATTAACTTAGAAGATTATTAATAAAAATGTAAAGTTTGAGACCTATCTTGCATAGATCTCCGTACTGGTACTGGAACAGATACGAACACTAAATGCGGTTTTCAAAAAGTAAGTACAAAGATATATCATTATTAATAAAAACATATGTAATTAATGATCATGTTATAAAATTATAAAAATTAAACTATGAATACTAAAATTATAAAAATAACTCAAAATAATGAAAGAATACATTATTAAACTGGTTGAAATTTTATATTGTTAATATCAATTAGTCGAGTAAAAGTTATGGATTTGTGTCTAAATATATATATATATTATTTTTTTAATGTCAATTCGTCAAGTAAGAGTTATGATTCTATGTTTAAATAAATATCATACTAAAATAATATATGAAAATAAACATTTCAATTTGTTGGTAACAATTATTGTCAACATTCATATTTTTATTGATCAATTTGCGTTCAACATATATATTTAAATATAATGATAATACATTATTAGTCTAAAATAAATAAAAATATAACTTTACATTCTTATTGTCATTGCAATACCTTTGCATAATTTAAAAAATATGTCAAATTATTAGTAACATATATATATATGAAATTTTTTTTAGACTTAAATAACCATTTATTATTTCAATATATGCTTAAACTAACCTTTATTAATATTAAAATAAATAAATAAATCCAAAGTAGATATAGACGTGATTGATAACTCCTCTCCTAGAATCCATTCTTTTCTAAACTCTGTTAACTAGGGTTATCGAAATTGAAACGTTGGTGTTTCGTATTTTTGCATATACAGTAAATACTGATACTAGATATGTACCCGGTACAGGTATGCCGCCGCTCGAATAGAATTATCCGTACTTCTTAGTCCGAGACCCATGAGTGGGCGATCAGTGTTGTTGAACCTAAGGATGGCCATCAACTTCAAACTTCAGCTCTTAAATTTTGAAATTTTTGTATGTCTTTCACATGTTTCACTATCTGATTTAATAAAGTAACTAAAATTGATGGATTTTCTTTTTGATGCCAATGCTTTTTTTTAATTGATTTTTGATATTATGTAATATTATATTAGTACGGTCGAATGTTATATGTTTTAATATTTTAAAAGTATAATGAATTTGTGTTTATTATTTACAAAATTGACAAGTAAATGTGTTTAATAATTTAATAAATTATTGTTAAGATATTAGTGCTATGATGAACTGTATATAAATTCAGCCTAATTTAAATGTTGACTAATAAAACACACAAAAAAAAAGAGGAACTAAATAACCAAACGGTCCATTATTTAGGGACCAAAATGTTTCTTTTGCCCAACTTAAAGTCATATCCACATGTATATAAAAAGGCCACAAAACCAAAGCAGTTCCATGAGCAACATACTACTTAGTGAAATTTGGTCCAAGTATATAGTTGATTTAGGAAAAGAAAAAAACGACATTGTTCGGGAAATTGGAGGCAGATGTAGAGATAAAATCTTCAGCAGAAAAGTTCCATGATGTTTTCAGCTGCAGACCACACCATATTTCTATAATGAGTCCTGAAAAGATTCAAGGTTGTGCTCTTCATGATGGAGATTGGGGTAAGGAAGGCAGTGCTATCTTCTGGAATTATTCTCATGGTAAGCTTCTTCCCAATCATTTAGTACCAATTTTTTTCACTTTATTACTTCTTTTATTAGACATGTACGAAAATCAAGTTAAAAAATGATACTTTTTTCCTACTTTGTTAATACTAGCTTGGTGTGCTTCACTAGATTTAGGAAAGAAAATTTCATAACATGGGCTAATATATTATAACACTTTTTATTTATTTATTTTTTTTTTTTTAGTCTATCACCTCTTGTTGGTCTAATTTTTTTTTTTTTTAGTTTGGGACCGACTAATTTAGAGTTGGATACTATTGGATGTGTAATTTTTTTTTCTTTAACTTTTTTCCTGAAATTTTAATTTTTTTTAATCCTTTAATAATTTTTTTGGGGGGTAGGGGAGAATTTTTCTTAAAAGTTCTGTCATTTTAAGAACTGGATGAAACCCTTAATTTGTTATTTTTGAAGGTGATGAAACCCTTAATTGAAATTCAAAGTTAGTGGCCCAATTAAGTATCTTTCGCTATTGGTATACTTATAGCTACTTTTCAATTCAGTAAATTGGTAGCCAAAAGTCTAATATTGTTATAAAAAATTTGTTAAAGAAGAATTAATGATTAGTTTGCATGAGAAATTAAACAGATGGGAAACAGAAGGTTGCAAAGAATACAATTGAGAAAATAGATGATGCAAACTTTTTGACCACCTTCAAAGTGATAGAAGGAGATCTGCTGAACGAGTACACCAATTCTTCAAAGGCCTTATTATTATTATTATTATTATTATTATTATTATTATTATTATTATTATTATTATTATTATTATTATTATTATTATTATTATTATTATTATTATTATTATTATTATTATTATTAAATATAAAATTTAATAATAAGGTGCGAAATTGATTGTCTCTAACATGATTGAAGGCGATGACGAGTCTTCTGCATCGGTAGAATATTTAAGAACTTAAAATTGCAGTTTAACAAATATTGGAATAACTTTATTCTGTTGGGGAAAGTATCTCTATGAATACATCTCCAATAGGGATTCTATTCCTATGATTTCTCCTTGTATTTATCTCGTAGTTCTTTCTCTTGTATACAAAGGCCGTAAGCATTTCATTAATAATAAGATTTGATTTTACCCAATTATTATTTTTCTGATTACAGGTGTCAATACTCAAATAATTTCAGCCAATCCGGCGACTCCAGCCAAAGTGGCTTGTTCTCCATTTTCAACATCTCACTCCTCTTCGGTAAAACTTGCACCGAAATACTATCCTCAATTATCATAAACTCAATTCCTTTGTCGATGACACTGTAAGAATAAGAGAGTCCCAAGGAGAGATTGATGGAAAACAATTACATTTCCTTTTTTTTTTTTTCTTTTTTTGGGCTTACATGCTTAGTATTTATACTACGCGTGTTAAAAACTTATACTAGCAACACCGTACAAGATAAATATAAAAAGAATTTACAGCTAATAAATATAAATAACCGAAATGTCTTCCACTAACAGGCACATCCCAGGCACCTTCTGAGACAATTGCAACATCGACAGACCGAAATCAACAGATTCCCCAACCCTAAACATGACGCATGGTTCAAAAAGAATCAGATGTTACATGCTTGGCTTCTTGCTTCATTAACAGGGGAGGTTTTTCCATATGTCATGGGGCTCAATTGTTATGAAGTGTGCCATGCTCAAGATAACTCGTTTGCATCTATTTCTCAACATCGACAATTGCAGCTTCACATAGAATTGCAATAGTTCAAGAAAGATGACTTAACTGTCTCTCAGTATCTTCAGCGTGCCAAGAGCTCGCTAGATGAACTTGGGGCTGTTGGTCGATCCTTGTCCTCTGCTGAGTTTAACGCCATAATTCATAGTAACATTGGCAGTGAATTCCATGGAATCATTACGGCGTTAAGTATGAAACCTCACCCAATTTCGTTTCACGAACTTCTTGGATAGCTTCTTATGTTGGAACAGAGCAGAGAATAGGCAAAGATAAAACTAAAAGTGTTAGAAAATTGCATACTTTATTCAATCATAAGAAGGCCTATTTATAGGCTTACAAATACGAAATATACCTGAAATAACAGAACTTAAAATAGATATTTTAGCCACTGAATCAAACTGCCAATTATCAGTAAATTAAGGAACAAGAATGCAACAACTAAAGACTAAGGCTAAGTACTAAATGAGCTGTCACTTATGTATCATATTCCTTCAGCACCTCCCTTTGATTCATAAGTGCATACACCAAGTTGATTTCTAAATCTAACATGCTTTTCACTAGAGAGTGACTTTGTGAATATCACTACAAGAAAAATCTCAATTACTGAAGGAAAAAGCCAACGGAATTAAGTGATTTACAGTATTGAAACACATTTAATGACGAAATTTACAGACGAAAAAAGTCATAGGGGAACCGGTTGTAGGGACTTTTGCTAACGGATTCCATAGGAAAATTACTTAAGGAAATTTCATTTTGTGGGTAAATTCCCTACTGAAACATCTTTCCGTAGGCAATTTTCCTATGTAAACTATTTTTCGTAGGAAAATTACCTACAGAATTTTGTTTCCATATATAGGGAAATTACCTACGGAATTATTTTCCGTAGATTATTTACCTATGAAATTCTATTTTTGTAGGGAAATTACGTAAGGTCAAACAATTCCGTTGGTAATTTAGCTATGGAAACAACATTCCGTCAGTAAACTTCACATGCAATTATTGCCGGGAAACATTGGCACCTTTTTTACAATGAATTTGTCTATTCCATCGCTTAATGCCATCGGTAAAATTTACCTCCATTTTTTACGATGAATTTATTATTCAATCGCAAAAAGCGTTTTTTTCCTACCATTTTGCCTACGGAAAGAATTTTCAGTCGGTAATTACCTACGAAATTTTTTCATAGTTAATTTTCCATCGGTAATTGTAATTTTTCTTGTAGTGCATGTCTGCCAATTGTTCATAAGTGCTACAGAAATCACTACAAGAAAATTGCATAATAGCGACAAAATTTAGCGAGTACAAAAAAGTCGTTGCTAAATCACTGATATAGCGACAAAATTGTGACGATAAATGAATTTTGTCACAAATGTTGGTGGGGATACAAATGAACATATATTTTGCAATAATTTAGCAAGAACATCGATAATTTATCGCTAATTTTGGCGCAAAATTTAGCGAGAATTTGGTGAGCACCACAATCAAGCAAACTGATTAGTTTAGCATGGAACAACAAGTCCACACTAATTAGCAAGAAATTTTATTCTCACTAATTTAGCGAGAAAAATTGTCATCGCTAATACTTAATTCATGTGGCATGTAAGGTAATTAGTGAGAAAAATATTCCTTGCTAATGCTTGGTTCGGTTGGCATGTTATATGTGAATAGATTAGCGAGAATTTTTTTTCTTGCTACTTTAGCAAGGACATTAATCCTCGCTAATTCTTGAATCATATGGCCTTTGAAGGTTTTCGCGAGGAAACAAGTTCTCGCAAATTTAGCTACAACTAAAGTTCTTGCTAATTAACAAGAAAAATATCCTCGCTGATGCTTGGTTAGGTTGGCATGTTAAATGTGAATAGATTACTGAGAACTTTTTTCCTCGCTAATTTAGTGAGGACATTAATCCTCGCTAATTCCTGAATCATATGGCATGTGAAGTAATTAGCGAGGATACAAGTTCTCGCCAATTTAGCTACGACTAAAGTTCTCACTAATTGGCGAGAAAAATGTTCTCGCTAATACTTGGTTAAGTTGGAACGTTACATGTGAATAGATTAGCGAGAATATTTTTTCTCGCTACGCTAGCGAGGACATTAATCCTCGCTAATTCCTGAATCATATGGCATGTGAAGATTTTTGTGAGGAAACAAGTTCTCGCCATTTTAGCTACAACTAAAGTTCTCGCTAATTAGCGAGAAAAATATCCTCGCTAATGCTTGGTTAGGTTGGCATATTAAATGTGAATAGATTAGTGAGAATTTTTTTCCTCGCTAATTTCTGAATCATATGGCATGTGAAGGTTTTTGCGAGGAAACAATTTCTCGCCATTTTAGCTAAAACTAAAGTTCTCGCTATGCCAACCTAACCAAGCATTAGCGAGGATATTTTTCTCGCTAAATTAGCGAGAAAAATATCCTCGCTAATGCTTGGTTAGGTTGGCATGTTAAATGTGAATAGATTAGCGAGAACTTTTTTCCTTGCTACTTTAGTGAGGACATTAATCCTCACTAATTGGTTAGGTTGGCATGTTACATTCATTCTTAATATTTAAATTTTATTTACATTTAATATCAATGACATTCAATCTCACTAATTTTTCTAAAATAGTTTTTGAAGAAAAAATTTGGACAATTAGCTAAAACTATATCCTACTTATTTTTATATGATTTTATTTCTAAATATTTAGATTTTATTTATATTTAGTTAACTTATTTAATTTAATAAATTTATCTAATATTTTTTTCTTGCAAAACTTAGATGAACTAAATTATTATTATTTAAATTAACTAAATTGAATTAAATTATTATATTTATATTTAATAATTAATATTAATTTTTATTAATTATATAATAAAGATATTAAATTATGAAAATATGGTTTTTATTAATTATATAATAAAGAAATTAAATTACAAGAATATGATTCTTACAAAATTAGTTTGGAAAAAAAATCTCACCAATTTTACGAGAACTAAACCCTAGCTAATTACAAAATTAGCTTGAAAAAAACATCTCGCCAATTTTGCGAGAACCAACCCCTAGCTAATTACAAAATTAGCTTGAAAATAAAATCTCGCCAATTTTGCGAGAATCAAGCCCTACCTAATTAGAAAATTAGCTTGGATTCAAGTTTCTCGCCAATTTTGCAAAACCCAAGCCCCCCAAAATTTTTAGCGGGAAACAAAATTCTCCTTCTTCTTCTGCTCAAACCCCCAAAATTTTGAACTTTTTGTTTTAGAGCTGAGAACGCTTTTTAAATACCTAATTCTCCATCTTCTTCTCAAACCCTAGCCTCTGCAATTTCTTCTCCTTCCTCAAAAAGATGGCACCGTTCTGATACAACCGGAGCTGGAACGCTTGTTTGCCGATACATTCACAGACTAGACCATTAACAGCGCCCTATTAAAATGATTTATCGAATCACCAAATCGAACTTCCTATAGAAATCTTTGGACTTCGAGGTAGTGAAGAAGGAAAGTTCTTCAACTTCCTCAGCTACCTGTACTTGCATCAAATAAAAGGTATGAATCCTTTGTTTTCTTTCCATTTTCTATTTGGTTCCCTAGAAATATTGAGATTTAATTAATTTCTGCCTTCATTCTTACAATCAAACAAAATCTTTTTATTTTTGTATATATTAGCTGATTTTCTTCTCCTTCCTACCTTCAGAACTTCAGAAACTCTCGGAACCTTTCATTTACTTGTTTTTTTATTGGTTTGTATATAATATAAAACAACAATTCAGTGTTGGGTTACCTAGGTTTTTTTTAACCTTTCTCGATCCAATTGGATCTCTCGAAAACAAATTTAGTTAAAGACACAGGAATTTCTTTCTAAAATTGGTGCCTTTTTGGTCAAATTTTAGTGGGTCTTTGTCATTTGAAGGAATTGAGCAGTTTTGTGGGCTTAAAAAGTTATATTTTTTATTTTTTTTTGGTTTCTTCTAGATGAGGGCAAGTGGAGATCCCTATTTGCAGCATTGTGTGGAGACTGCAGTTTTGCTGGCGATGATTGGAGCTAACTCGACTGTGGTTGCTGCAAGGCTTTTGCATGACACTCTTGATGATTCTTTTTTAAGCTATGACTACATATTCAGGACATTTGGAGCAGGAGTAGCCAATTTGGTGGAAGGGGTGAGAAACTAAGCTCGTATATGCTTTTGTTTATGCGATGAGCAGTTGTTTATTCATCTTGTTTCTTTCTTTACATTAGGTTCTGCACTAGACGAATAAAATAATTATGTTATATTTTTTTAAACTATTTCATTTGAAGTCAAACTTTGACAGAATATAGGCTTAGATGCCATGGTTAGTCAGTTCAAGCAATTTACAGTAAATGTATATAAGTTGTGTCATTTATGGGCTGTTTTGTTGAACTTCAGGACTGCGTGACAATGGATCATCAATAGCTCTTTTTCGGTCTTTCCTTCTGATAAAAAAATTTGCATAAACTAGAGTATGCTTGTAGCTTTTATGTTGGAATATGGTTCACTGGTATATATATTTTCTATGGGATTAGTTTATCTTATGTTTTTGAAGTGGTTCAATTTCTCGATTAAAAAAAATTGAAGTGTCTCTACCTTTTCAATTTTCGAGTTCTATTAGTTTCGGTTTTATCTTGTCTATCATGAAAAATGGGCAAACCTTGATCTTCCTCTAGTACAAATTAGCTACTTATTTTTTGCTTTGATGTCGATTTCTAAATCATTGCGTCATAGTCTTCCATAAAGGTGGCCTTTTTAGTTGCTTCTTATTGTATCTAAATGATAGAAACTATTGGACCAACTTGTATATTACATTCCATCAGGTCTCTAAGCTTAGCCACTTGAGTAAGCTCGCACGTGATAGCAATACAGCAAACAAGACCACTGAAGCAAATCGCTTGCATACTATGTTCCTTGCAATGGCAGATGCCAGGGCTGTTCTGATAAAATTATTTATTTTTTTAACTTTTTGCTGAATTGTCTTAAAATTATGGATATTTGACTGCTAATATTTTATCATTTTTGTAATTCTGAGTTTTTTTTTCTTGGTTGTTTGGAGATCTTTGCTGTTATTGGATTTTTGAGTGCTTATGGGTACTTTGTGCGAGCATTAGGGAATATTTCTACTGGAAGTTTACTGCAATTTGAGATTCTATTGGGATTTCAAAACTGTCATATCTCGTGCATAATGTTTTGCTATCCACTGCCTCTTTCCTCTTTATATATGACTATACATCAATCTTTGAATCTTATATTCTTTTCTATTTTTACAGGGAGCTCTTCATCACATATCATGGTTCCAGTTTCTCCCTAATGAATCGGATTTGAATTCTCTACCAGATAAGAGGTTAAATTGACAGCATATTATGATCTTTATTTTCTGTAAAAGCAAAATTGAATCTAAATATAGTTGCTTGCCATTGCATGCTTAAAGTCATTGATGTATGGTGTATGTATTTCTTTATCAATTAGTCACTTGCTGGTCTTACTTAACTGATTTATTTGCCATTTTTATAAACAATCAGGTTAAATTAATAAATGATTATTAAATATTCTCTTTCGAGAGGTCAAACTACACAAATTGGTTTTGAAAATATTTTCAAGGCATTACTGTATGATATATATGTTTCTTTTTATCATTTAGTCCGTACATGTTGTATTTAGCACCAATTTTTTGAACATTCCTTTGTTTATGTATGCGTGTATTGATTTTTTTTTTTTTTGAGCTGAGAGCTGAATTATGTTCCTATGATCTAACAATATTATATGTTTGCAGGTCGGAGTCATATGTAACAAGGTGGGAAAGTTCTCTGGTTGTGGTTATTTATCTAGTTTTTTTTGTTAAATTTTATTTGCCCATTAATTACTATTATTTGTGCAGGTGAAGGAAATGAAAGAATTGAGTGGACGTTATAACAACATAGTTGAAAGTTCTCAGGTGATTTTTTTCAATTTTATTGTTTCCACATTGCTCAGATCTCTTTTAGAGCAGAATTTCTTGCGCTGTTTATTTTATTCACTTAGTTAAAAGATGCTTCTGCTATATTATATTTTAAGATTTCAAACACATTTACTCATCCAGCCTTGTTCATGCGTAAATTTTCTACTATATATATATATATATATATATTAACACACACTTTATCTTGATAAAAGAATCGAAAATTTCTGATCTCTAAATCCTTGCCAGTAAATAACGGTTTAAGTAATGATTGTCTGGCCAATATAACTCAGTTCAAAATGTGGTTATCTCTATTTTTTGTTAATCAGTTATCAGGATATCTCTCTGCATGGATAAAGGATCTTGCTTTTCATGTTACTTTGCCCCAAGGTCCGAGAATGATAATTAGTAGCTATAGGAAAATAATTTAGTTAATACTAAATTTGGTAACGTACAAATCTAAGAATTGATTTATATAGGAAAACAATTTAGTTAATACTAAATTTACATCTGAATTATTTGAAATGTTTGATTTAGTTTTAATGTTGGATTTAGTTTTAATGTTTGATTTAGTCTATAATTATTTTGTTCTTTACTTTATTCATATATTGCATTTAACTTTCAATTTTCCTTTTAATTTAATTTTTTCTTATTGCATATGAAACTAATTTCTTGGTAATATGTTTGGTTTAGTGCTAAAGAAAGGGAATAAATCAATATGCATTGATACGTGTAAGCAAATTGATCATGTTTGAGTATTGCTGAAGGACTCATCATTTTAATTAATGACTTGCTTTTATTCTCATTTTTGACAAATTCAGGTTATAGCCACAAAAGAATTATCAAGGTTATGTTCATCCTTGAGAAAGGAAGGGGTTCCTATTAGGAGGCTTATAGTCAATCAAGTTTTACCTCTAACTTATGTACCAATAGGAAAGAATTTCTATTTGGAATTCAAGTCAGTCGTCCAACTTATGTACCAAAGTCTATTTGGAATTCATGGCTAGCTAGGAATGTAGGGTGAGCTAGATATGCATTTGTTATTTTTAATATGCAATTAACAATGATATATATTTGTAAATAACTATTTTTGATATGCAATTAAAAATGATATATATTTTTGTGGTTTATTGTTAAAATGGTATAATTTTTTTATTTATTTAAGGAAAAATAATATTAATATAGCGAGAAATTATCATGTTCAAATAGTTGATATTTAGATACAATTTAACCGTGACAAAATTCAAGCTAATTTTGCGAGGACCTAATAGCGAGTATTTAGCGACGGATATTTTGTCGCCAAACAACCATGGGATAGAGAAAAAAGAGTAATATGGCGACAAACATTGTCGTCGCAAAATGCATGCCAGCATTTAGCGAGTACAATTTACAAGCTAAATTTAACCATAGGGATATTTGTTACAAAAGTGCACACTAAAATTTAGCGAGCAACTAATAATTAGCGATGAAATTATGTCCTCGCTAAAAAGTAGCGACAAATGTTTTCCTCGTTAAATTATGCTAGGACGACTTTCGTAACAAAATTTTTTCGTCACTAAATCCTCGCTAAACATATTTAGATACGAAAACGCATCATTTAGTGAGGAATTCTTTTCTCGCTATTTTGCATTTTTTTATAGTGAATTCAAAGTTATCAATCCATCAGCAACTAAATCTCTTATGAAATGAAACCAAATATCGACGTGTTTCTTTCTTCCATGCATGGCTGGGTTCCTTGCTATTGCAATTGTTGATCTGTTATCATAGAAAATTACAATTGCGTCCTTTTGTTCTTGTTTTATATCAGTAAGTAATTAACCTCCTAAGCCATATATTGCTTGACAAACAGAAAAAGTAGCTGCAATGTATTTTACCTTTGTGGAAGAAAGAGCTATTACCCCTTACTTCTTTGAACTCCATGTGATGGCTCCTAAACCTAGACTAAATACACAACCTGAGGTGTTTCTTCTATAATCCAAGGAGCCCGCCCAATCACTGTCAGTAAAGCCAAATAGTTTAAAATCAGGAGCGTTAGAGTACCGAATCCCATAATTTGTTGTTCCAGCTATGTAACGCAAAATTCATTTAGCAGCTCCAAAATGTTGTTTTGTTGGACTATGCATGAACCTAGAAACAACACCAGCTGAAAATGCAATGTCAGGCCAAGTATGAGTTAGATAAATCAAACCACCAACTAGACTTCTGAATTTCTTTGTATCATCTTCAAGCTACAACTTTTCATTAACATTCATTGGTGTAATTGCCATCTTGCAATTAAGTATAGTAAATCCTTTGAAAAGGTCTTTTGCATATTTCCTTTGAGAAATAAATACTCAACTTCTTCTTGCTTAATTTCTAAGCCAAGAAAATAATGCAACAAGCCTAAATCTGTCATCTTAAACATTTTCATCATATTCATTTTGAATTTAGAAATAATAGAGTGAGATGAACCCATGTAAATTATATCATCGACATAAAGGCAAACAAATAAGAAATCATTAGAACATGCCTTTTTCACATACAAAGTAGGCTCATTCTCACTCCTTTCAAACCCATTTGGTAAACAAATGAAGCAATTTTACTGTACTATGCCTGTAAAGCCTGCTTTAGTCCGTATAGTGCTTTTCTCAACTTGTATACCTTAATTATCTTCATTTTCCTTGAGTAATGAATAGTTCAAGTTCATGACATAAACTTCTTCCTCCAATTCTCCGTTTAGAAATGCCGACTTGATATCAAATTGATAAACAAGCAATGTAATTGTGTAGATAAGGCTAAAAAATTTCTCATCATTTCGAAACAAGCAACGGGAGATAATGTATCTTCGAAGTCAATACCTTGTTGCTGTGAATATCCCTTAGCCACCAATCGAGCCTTGTGCTTTTGTATACTCTCATTTGCATTGTATTTTAACTTGAACGCCCATTTTAACTTGGCATTTTTATCTTTAGGTAAGTCTGCAAGCACCTAGGTTTCATTTTTTTTCAATTGTCATTATTTCCTCCTCCATTGCTTGGGACCATTCCTCTTTTCTTGTTGCTTCTTCATAATTGATTGGATCTAAAACTAATAAACCAAATGTGCAAGTCTTATAAATTTCTTTAAGAGATGTATATTTTCTTGGAGGTGTTTCATTAGATGAAGAGCTAATTGGTAATGTTGATGAGCTGGTTCTTGGTGAATTTATAGGGCTGGTATTTGGTGAATTTAGAGTGGCGGTGTTTGGTGAATTTATGGGGTTGGTGTTTGTGGAGTTCGTAGGACTAAGATCACTAATTGTTGGGTCTACTGAAAATTGAATTTGCAAATCATCATGCTTGACTTGCCAATTCCATCTTGCATTTTCATCAAAAATCACATTCCTGCTAGTGATCTCCTAGCCACTAAAAGGATTATATAACTGATATACTTTGGATTTAGAAGAATACCCAATGAAAATGCATTTTTCAAAATTTTCATCAAGTTTATAATGATTTTGAGGATTAACCAAAACATAGGCTATATGACCAAAAACTTGCAAGTGGCTCACTGTAAGTTTTGCACCTCGCCAGACTTCATATAGAGTGCAATTAAGAATGGCCTTTGTGGGTGATAAATTTAATAAGTACATAGTAGTTGCAATTGCTTCTCCCAATAAGCTATTTGACAGCTCCTTTGCTTTTAATGGACATCTTGCCATTTCAACCACTGTCCGATTCTTTTACTTTGCCACTCCATTTTGCTTAGGTGTATAGGGTGCTGTCAATACCCTGCGTATTCCATTCTGTTCACAAAAGTTGTTAAAATTATTAGAACAAAATTCTCCATCCCTATATGTACGAAGGATTTAATGTTAGCATCCATTTGCTTCTCAACCATTTCTTTAAATTTCCTGAAATTCTCAAATGTTTCTGATTTATATGTCATGCAATAGACCCAACTCATACAACTATAATCATTTGTGAACATAAAAAGTACCGATTTCCACCAAATGACTCTATTTGCATAGGCCCACATAAATCAACATGGATTAATTCAAGACATTTTGAGGCCGTCCATGACACACCAATAGGAAATGAATTCCTTTGTTGTTTACCATAGACATAGTCCTCACATAAGTCAAAAGCATTTATTTTAGGTAATCCAAGAACTATACCTTTTTGACTTAACATGTTTAAAGCTCTGTAATTCAGATGCCTAAACGCAAATGCCATAACTTTGACTCATCTATCTCATCACCAATTAGATTATGGTTCTCCACATTTGAAACCTCAAATGGAAACATTTTGTTTTCCGTCATGAGAACATTTGTGATGATTTGCCTAGATTTCTTATCTATAATAGTACAAGAGTCATCATCAAACAATACTAAATACCCAATGGCCATTAATTGCTCAACACTCAACAAATTATGAGCTAAATTATAAACAAAATAAACATCATAAATAAGTTTCATGTTACCATAGCTAGTCTTGACCGCTACAATACCTTTCCCTTCAACTTAGATTGCTTTGTTGTCACCGAGCCTGACACTAATTGGAACAACCATTGTTCACAAACCAAACATCATTTAAAACATCAATAGTATCTATATTGGTTATGAATAACTTACATCCTTCCTCATCTTCTTCTGTAAAGTTTATTTGTTTGCCCTTGAACCAATAATTTGCTTTAATGTGTCCATAGTTCTTACAATGATAGCATTGAATATGGCTCATGTTGCTATGACGTGCACCGAATCCCATAGGCATCTGGTTTGCTCTCGAAGATGCTTTTAGGGTTCGAGGTCGAATAAGGTTCATTTAACCTATGAAGGCTTATCACTTTTGCAATGGATAAGGATTTAATCCAATCAGCGATGCCTCGAGCCATAAAAAGGCATGAGACAGTATCTTAGGGTATCCCCAATCCATTATTGGCATCAACCTACGAAGGCATCTATTGGGCACCACAAGGTAGGTATCATAAAGTCGCCACCCAATAAAATATTGAAAAATTAATTCTAACCTCATGAAGTTGAAACTAGAGATAATTCGAACTTTACTTCTATTATACATTTGGTTAATGTTATATAAATGAGTTTTAGCGATTAATTTATTTTATCTATTTTCTCACACGAGCTATGTTAGAAAGATAAAGACGCACTCAAACACGTAAAAAAGTTGTAAAGCATGAAATAGAAAGCATTAAAGAATTCATGTGAAAATAAATCATGCATAAAATCGAAGAATTAATTAAGTTTATTTGAATGAGAACGTGGGTCTTTGCATGCATATTTACAAAAAGATAGCATTTTTAGTGTATTTTGGACAAAAAATGGGGCACTAGGGCCATTAGAGAAGAAGAAATGAGAGGTAGAACAGAGATAGAGATAGAATAGGAATGAAGGGAAGAAGAACAAAATTTTAGGGAAGAAGAGAGAAAGAAGATTGAAGGAAATCTCAAAGGGAGAGAGAGAAATCTATATTCATCTTTTCACATGAAGATTACATGGAATGAAATAGCATTATATAACTGCTCCTACTCCCGTAATTACAGCTCACACAACCCACACAAGATTCCTTCCTAAATCTATAACTAACTAAACGTGAAAGAGAAATTATCAAAAAGGAATACAGAAAGAAAGAACCAAATAGGCAAATGCTGGATCGACAAGCCTTCATCTCCTTATTGCTGGGCTGGATTGACAAGGCCTGCCCAATAATTATCAATCCTCTTGTCCTCCTTCTTGGCCTCCTCTGCATTTGGGCTGAGTCTCTTGGGCTCTGTCTCCTTGATCATAACATAGGCTTCGAAAAAGAATTATATTAGTCAATTTTAAGGTAATAAATCATTTGTATTAAAGAAATATATCCTTAATTTACATGTTATTTTATGAGTGAAAATCAGGATATTGGTCCCTTTTATTATAGAAAAATCCCACTCAAACTTGTATAAAAATCATTTTAATGAATTTTTAGTTAAACGCTCGAAAAATAGACATTTGTAATAAATGAGAAAGGCAAAAAAGCATAATAATGCAATGAAAAAAGGAAATACATAAATCGGGCTATTTATTGAATTGGAAACATTGCTTCTCCATGTATATTTATAAATATCATTTTATGTGATTTTTAGGATAAAAGAATGGACATTGGTCCAAGTTTATTAGAAAATCCCAATTAATTAGGTAGAAAATATTTAATGTGATTTTCCTAATTATCGGTCAAAAACTTTTATTACTATGCTATTACAGACAATTAAATGAAAAGCAATAAATAATTATACAGGCCCAAAAAAATAAAATAAATAAATAAGAAAATGAACAAATCCTAAACTAACTCACTTCGGCTCTCCAACTCAACCCAAGATGGAAGCAAACATGTTTAAAATATGGCATGGAAAATAATAAAAGTTAATAATGATAAACACAGGCAATAGATAACAAAATAATACAATAATTAAGTATAAACATAAATAATTGACAATAATAAAATTAATGATAAAAAGACTAATATTAATAAAACACCAATAATAGCAATAATCATATTAATGCAATATTAATAATAATAACACAATAGTAAAAACAATAACAACAATAATAATAATGAGGATAAAAAGAATGCTAATAATAGTAACAATAATAAGAGTAATAATGACAATAATCGCAATATTACTAATAATTTTAATAATGACAATTATAAATATTATCATTAAAGATAATACCAACAATTATAATAAAATGATTGAATTAAAATAAATCAAATATATAAATAAACTATTTAACAATTAAATTACATATATTAATCAAATAGGCTAGTTAACAAATACAAATAGAAAATATAAAAAATATTAGCCATAATAAAATAATTGAATTAAAAGGGAATTAAATAATCATATGAATATATGAATGCAATAAATCACAAATATTAATTAAATAAGTTAATTAACAAATACAAATATAAACATGTTAATAGAAAATGCATTAAAAGAATATTAATAATATAATATTAGTAAATTAAACTCTATAATATAAAAAGAAATATTAATAACAATGTAAAATATAATGTTATAATATAAAAAGAAATATTAATAACAATGTAAAATATAATGTTAATAAGAAATAGATGAATAAACTTACAATAACAAATTAAAAAACGCAAAAGCAATTGAAAAATAATATGCAGACCAAAGAAAGAAAGGTAAATGAATTCAAATTGAATTCATTTGCGAAATGTTGGCTCAAACTACAGTAAAGTGAAGCACAAAAAGACAAAAAACGAAACAAATGAGAAGGACGTGAACGGCAGCGAGTGATGCGCTAAAGCGCGAGAGAGGCAACAGGGGAAAGAGCGAGTCACGCCCGGTTCAACCGGTTTGCTGACCGAGTCAGGCCGAGCGTAGGTCAAGGCTGTGTCTCTGCTCAAAAACCAAATTCACAGTATCTTACTGTGTTATTTTTTAAAAATAAAATAAAATAAATTATCATATCTGTTTCGGATCACTAAAATTTTAATTATAGTATATTTAGTGCACAATAATATTGGTTTCAAGTCAGGTTTGGTTCTTTTAATTTTAGACTTCTAAGAACGAAACTTTACTGAATAAATCAAATTTTATATTTAGAACTGAAATAAATTAATCAAGAACAAAAAAATGAACTAAATAGACTAAATTGCTCATAGTCCATTTGATTTTTGACTCGAGTTCGGTTTTGCATAACACCATATACATAAATATATAATAATAATAATAATAATAATAATAATAATAATAATAATAATAATAATATTATTATTATTATTATTATTATTATTATTATTATTATTATTATTATTATTATTATTATTACAATAAAAAAAAGAGACATTCAAGTTGATCTCGAGTCAATCCTTACACAACCCTTAAAATTTCAAATCAGGTTCATATTTTGGGTACATTTTTTCGTGCAAGTTCAAGGTGAATTTGGAATTAAAGTTTAAAAATTGACAAGTCCAACCAGTTTCTATCGTATTATACAAATCCAATGGTGAATTGCATATTATATCTAATGTACATGGGATAGTGAGCTCGAGGCACCATATGGATTAATCAATTAATTTCGAATGATTTTAATTAGTTTAAGTTTGGACTAAAGTACTTAACTAAAATTAATTAATTAAAGATACATATATGTCTGAAACAATTATCTCTGCCTCTCTAATGGTAATTAACTTCCTTTCAAACTCCTTGTACAGCAAAAATAAATAACAGTTTGAATTTATTGTATCCTGAAAAAGTATTTTTCATATCAATTATCATCCACTGTTTGTAAAAGTATTTGCGCAAACTTCCACATTTTGGCTAATTGCTCCTCGCTAATTTTGTTGTATGCTGTGTTAGGCATATTTCAACCTTCCGCTTGAGATCATTGATAATTGTGAATTATAACTAGGTTATTAGTGTGTTTTTAGGTGATTTAATTGTTAATTTAGTGTTAATTTGGTTAATTTGGTTTTTAATATCATTAATTGTAATTTTTGTGGACTTAATTGTAATTTGGTGCTTTTAAGGATTAAATTGAAGAAAAGAGGAAGTTAGTTGAAAAAAGGAAGAAAATTGGAGCAATTATATAATTTTGAAGCAAAGATTCACATAGAGAGCAGAGTAAAAGCCCTCTTCAAAGGGATCAAGCCCTATCTTGAGGGGAAGACTCCTTTTTACGATAAAATTCTTCTTTCTTCTAGAATAGAAAGTTATAAGGCACCAAAATTTCTTCTTTTCAGAGTATTTAAACAAACTTTAGACATCATAATGAGGAGGATAGTGAGAATTACAAATTTTTCACTTAAGTTCTTAACCTAATTTTTGAAGACAAAAGATCAGAGGGTTGGATGCTAAAGCTTGGTGTTCTAAGAAGAGATCAAGAGAAGCTTCTTAACTCTATGTGTTTGTATCTTTATTTCAATTTTTCTTTTGTATTTAAGATAATGAGTGAGTAGTTTTCTTTACTTTTATTGAGGAAACTTGAACCCTCATACTTCTATCTGTAATGACTTTAATTTGAGCTTTAATTTAATGCAAGTTTATTATTTCTTAATTCTTGAGCAAATTATTATCTTGAGTTGTGATTGAGTTGATTGTTAATGTATTGAATAAATGGTTAATGATCACTTTCAAGTATGACTTATGATATGTATGTTTTTAGTTTAATTCACTTGTATTGATGTATGATTATGTTTTGAAAATGGAGATAATTTTGTGTTGGTAAAGAGTGAAATCAAGGCTAAGAAAGTCGAATTAAGAATAGGCTGAAATTAGATCTTTGAGAAAGGGTCTAATGAATGTTTAGGAGTTAATAAACAAGATTTTTATGTTAAGTATTTAATTGTTTCTAATAAGAGGATTTAATGCTTAAAATGATATACTGAACAAGATATCTAAATTGACACGGGTTTTCCATAAACACTTGTGTTATCTTTAATTGAGTAATTGTAATAGAAGTTGAGGTGAATAATCCTTTAGCATAAGTGCCTTTTATTATTGAATTTTATCATCTTTTATATCTTGCTTTGTTTAAGTTTATGTTTATTTTCTTAAGTCTATAATCAATTGTCTTAGCTTCATTACTCTAGTTAATGAAGTTTCTGTTTTGATTTAGTTAGTTTTCATCATTCTAAAACTTGAAAATTCTTTGCACACATCAATCATTACAAAGTTTGAGATACATAACTCTTACACAATTTTCTTGGGTTCGATATTTGGGGTCTTAATTATATTTTTCTATATTACTAGCTAATCTAGTACACTTGGTAGACACCAGTCAAGTTTTTAACGCCGTTGTCGGAGACTTGGCATTTGTTTGTTTGTTTTAGATTTTAAAGTGAATTTTGTGTGCTATTATTCTTTTCTTTCTATTCTTTATTCTTTTATTGATTTTATTCTTCTATTCTTTGCATGTGTCAATAGTTTATGGTAAGAAGTGACCCAATTTTGCCTATTAACCCTGAAATCGAGAGAACATTCTGTAGGATCAAGAGATTACAAAGAGAAAACATGAATTTGAATCCATTAGAAAAGCCATGTAATGAACTTCCTCTCAAAGATCCACCTTTACTCGGAGGGCAAGTTAACCAAAATTAGGCCCAAGGAAATGGGATGAGACCAAGAACCATTAAGGACTATACCACTCCTAGGTAAAATGAGGAGCACAGTATAGTTATGCTACCTCAGAATCATCACTTTGAGCTAAAAATGGCCACTATCACTATGGTCCAGAAGAACCAGTTTTTAAGATCGAAGATTGAAGATCCATCTCAACATTTGGATATTTTTCTAGAGATTAGTGACACAGTTCAAATTCCAAATGTATTTATAGATGCTATTAGCCTTAAGTTGTTTCCTTTTACTCTTATTGGTAAGGAAAGAGATTGGTTGCAAATACTACCAAACCAGTCTATTAGATTATGGGAGCAAATATAGGAGAAATTTATAGTCTAGTTCTTCCCACCAACCAAAACAACCATTATTAGGAATAATATTTATAATTTTCAATAGTTTTATGAGGAACCATTTTATGAGGCTTGAAAAATATTTAGGAGACTTTTAAAGAGTTGTCAACACCATGAAATAGCTATGCATCAACTAATATCTACTTTTTATGCAGGTGTGAATCAAACTACTAGGTCTCTCCTAGATGCAGCTTTTGGAGGAAGTTTTATGAACAAGGTCCTAGAGGAAGCTTTCCTACATAGTAAAAGCAAGGAGTACACGGTGTAGATAAAGTAGTGATGCTTTGGGCGCAAATAGAGTTGTTAAGGAAGGAGTTAAATGGGTTGAAGGTGCAAAATGTGTCAGCTTTAGGGAATGATACCTATAGAGGGATACAAGGGACACCTGAAACTAAAATTGGATAAGGTATAGGTTCAGTAGTTAAGAATGTGAATATAGTGAACCCTTATATCAATACTTATAATCCGGGATGGAGAAATCATTCTAACTTTTCATGGAGAGAAAAAAACCATGCATCAACATCAAACTCGCAACCTAGGGCCCCCTTTAGTCAAAATTTAGCTCCCCACACCAACAACCATCAACATTACCCATCTACATACTAAGCTAAACCTTATCAACCACCAAGATTTCAACCAAAGGCATAACCTGTTAGTATAAGCCCTAGCCCCAATGCATTGTAATAAAATACTTTAATTAATAAAATAAGGCATTTGTTTTATCCATTGTATTCCTGTGCATATCAATTGATAGAACTGTCCAAGAATGTTGTTTCGGTTTAAGTTATCATGTGTGAGGCACATGGTTGTAAGACCTTGAAACAAATGAGACTTCATTCTAAATATCCCTAGTCAGTCATTGTTATGGGAATAACAATGAATTAAGACTAGTATGCTTTCTCTGATATTATAAGTTCTGTCTTACGGATCATTAGGACAAGAGTGTCAATCAGAGATCATAGATACATGTTAAAAAACATGGTATCTGGATTCGATCCGCTCATGAGAACACTACATGGTACAAGTCATAAGTGTTTCTCATATGCAAGTTTTGTATCGGAGTTCTTAGACCTAAAATCTCTATGAAACTCTTTATGAATTAATGTGTGCTTTGACATACACCTAACATGCTCGTAACAGAGTGACAAGTACGGGTATGATTGGGTATGCATTGATTCATGTTAGAGAGCATGAGAAAAGTGAAGGGATTACCCCTCTCGATAAGAGAGAAAATATCACCGGGCCACTTGATCAGTGAACTGAGAAGTGTATGGCCATACCGAGATGAAATAATGAGTAATCATTATTTATTTGAGAGTTCAGTATCACTGGAATATCAAGAAAGAAATTAATATATATAAGGATGACTAGTTTCATGCCTTATATTAATTCTGATATTTATGGGTAAGGGACTATGCAAAATTGCATTAGGTCACTAAATGCCATATGCATTTTCATTTAATTTGGAATGCTATAATATCTTGCTAGAGAATATATATAGCCTTTGAATTAATTTATTAATTCATTGCCAACATTAAATGGACCTATAGGATTGCACACAAAGCATTGGGCTTAAAATATTTAAATTAAGTATTGGACATTAATTTGGACTTTTAATTAAAGTCAAATTAATATGTGTAATGGGTTATTAGATTGCTATTGGACCTTGGCACATGAGAGAGAGAAATTCAGCCCACAAGGTTTAATTTCAATTAATTAAATGTTATGTATTAATTTAATTAATTGAGTATTAAAGCCTAAAGATATATTTATCTAATTAAATCATTTAAATGGAATTTGATGTGGCCGAAATTCCTAGGGAAATACCAAGGAATTTCGGCACATGTATTGTTTTTATTTAAGTGGTTTATTAGATTTAAATATCTTATCTTTTATCCTAAATTAAGTGATATTATTTGATTAAATGTCTTTTGTTTTTATCTTGGATAAATTAAAAGAGTTTTTATCAATAAATATTACTTATTTTTAATTAAGTGATAAAGGCTAAAATTAATTATCTTTAAGTATTTGATTTTAATCTTATCACTTAAAATAAAAAGGATATATATTTGAATGTGGAAAAAATGTGAAACCCTAGGGTTTTCTCTATGGTTTTTGCGTGAAACTCTCTCTCTCTCTCAAGAATTTCTTTTAGCCAATTTTCACAAGGAGAAAGGATAGTTCCTCATTCTCTTGTGATCTTGGGTAGTAATAGCAACATAAGAGAAGTACAAAATCAAATTTTGTAGCTTCAAACTATAGCCATTACACAATACCTTAAAAGAGAGCTAGCAATCTCGATTTTAAGCCGTCGGTGCAATTGTGTGTGTGAGAATAGAGGGAGTGGCGTAAAAGGTTATTCCTTGGCATTGGTGATTGAGATCTAAGGCGGATAAAGTCATCTTAGTTGCTGGGCATCACCAAATTCAATTTTCAAAAGGCATCAAAAGTTGTAAGTTCTACAACCCTAAAATTGCATGTTTCGTTTCTTGCTTTGGAATTGTATGGTATGTATGATAAAAATTTTTGTTTTTCCGCTGTGCTATCATCACATTCATACCATGTCATATTCCATCAGTGGTATCAGAGCCTAAACATGCTTATTTTAGTGCTTTAGATGCATGAAAAAAATTAATTAAAATCGTCATTATGAAAACATGCAAATCTGAAATTTTCTGTTTTGAGTTTTTTGCATTGTTTTGGTGTAAAAACGATTTTAATTGATAAGATAGGTATTATAATTAATATGACATGTTAATATACTGTCCTAAGATGTTATTAGGTCTGGTAATGGTCGGATTTAATTATTTATACCTGATGGTACATGTTAATATTAAAACTAGGTGCATTTGGCATGTTAATTGTAAGTTTAACAACTAGTTTTTAAATATTAAATGTAAAAACGTTTTTGGAATGTTTGTAAGTGATTTTTAAAGATTAAATATCAGGTCTGGACATGTTTTAAATTTGATTTTAATTCTGGTCCATGACAATTTAATTGATTAATTTTAAAATCACTTAAAACTATGTCTAGTTTGTGTTTGTTACATGTTTAATCAACATTTTTTGTTTTGTTTTGATTAAAATGGTAAAAACACATTTAGATTAAAATGTTACAGAATATTAAATCAATATTTATGACCTTATTTAATTTATTAAATGACTCATAAAATTGTTTTAAGTATTTGTGTATTTTTGTGGCATCACATAAGCATTAAACAACTAGTTTTGTTGTTTGTTTGTTTTATATGCATGCCGTGTACCATGTATATATGTTATTCATGATTTTGTGTTTTAATTCATGTTGGTACATATTATATGTATTTTTAATATTTATGGGCTTGATGACATAAAATTAAAAATGGCAAAATTGAAAATTATACTAGAGTTGATTTATGGCACAAATCTAACTAGTTTGTGTTTTGGGCTTTTAAGAGAACTTATTCAATAAGAGGATTCAGTCCATTGGGCTTCGGCCCAGGCCCATCACGGGGTCATCTCTTAAAGGTTCAAGTACACAATTTCCATTAATGGGCTTGGCTAAATTAAATAAAATTGGACTTTGTTTTATCCATGAATGTTATGTATATTTATTTGCTAGTTTGGTGTGATGAATGGATATGTATGGTGCATTCATGGGCCCTGGGTTTTTGTAATTAAATATGGCCTGCGAGCCATTATATTTTATTGTAAAAGTTTCATTTATTTCTTAGAATAGAATATACTTGAAGACTTTGTAAATCAAGACGAAGCCAACCGGAGTGGAGAAGCCCAACTCGAAGATTCTTATATAATAGTATAAAATCTTAGTTGTAGGTTTTTGGGCCAATGTTTGTCACGCTTTACTTTATGCAATTATTTATATATGCATGCTATGTATGGATGACAAAGCGTATGCCATGTAAGCCGTAATAAAATGAATCCCTAAAATAGTAAGTCACACAATTGCCTTCCTAATTCGAAACATGTCAAGGCATCGATCATTGATTACGTAGACTAGGAGTTCTAGATGCGCCCGATTATCTTTGTGAGGCATGGGTTGTGAATGTAGGTTGGACTTAACATGGAAAGGGATGCCCGGACCTAGGCAACTAATAAATGGGTTGTGCTATAACATCTTAAGATGTTAGCCCATTTGATCCAAGAGTCATGTACGAGACATGATTGGAGTTTTCCTACCTGAGTAACTTAACTTGTTAGGTGTACAAACTCAGCTTGACTAATAAGTTGTTGTGAAAAGTGGATCTTGGCCCACATTAAATCACTAACGCGAATTATTTAAAGGGATATTAATTCAGTTTGTGGGATCATAAATAAGACCTCATTTAATCTTGCTAAATTTTATTGTAGATTGCAAATGGCATCTTCAAACAACAATTTCTCATTGCGATCGGTCCTTGAAAAGGACAAATTGAATGGCACCAATTTCATAGACTGGTCTCGAAACTTAAGAATAGTTCTTAAGCAAGAGAAGAAGTCGTATGTTTTGGATGCACCCTTACCTGAGGAACCTGCTAGGAATGCTTCTGTGGTTCAAAAGGAAACTTTTGAGACCAAGAAAAGTGACTATAATGATGTCACCTGTTTGATGCTAGCCACTATGGTGCCTGAATTGCAAAAGTAATTTATGGATCAAGAGGCCTATGCGATCATGGTGCACCTCAAGGAGATGTTCCAAGAGCAAACTCGTCACGAGAGGTTCGTGACAACAAAGGCCTTAATTTCTTGCAAGATGGTTGAGGGTACTCCTGTTAGTACCCATGTACTCAAGATGAAAGGGTATCTTGATACTCTTGAGAAGCTTAAGGTACTAGTGCCAAAGGAATTGGCCACTGACTTGATCTTAGGATCATTACCTACTGCTTATGATCCATTTGTGATGAATTATAACATGCATGCAATGAACAAGTCAGTCACTGAGCTTCATGGGATGCTTAAGAATGCTGAAGAGAACATTCGAAAGACCAATCCCGTACTAATGGTTTAAAAGGGAATTAAGAAGGGACCCGCTAAGGGAAAGGGAAAGGGAAAACCCAAGTCAGTTGGGAGTGCACCTCAGGCCCAATCCAAGCCCAAGGCGCCAAAACTCAAAGAGAGTGAGAGCACTTGCTTCCATTGCAACAAGATAGGGCATTGGAGGAAGAATTGCGCTCTCTTCAAGAAAGAACAAAAGAAGAATGGAGCCAAGGCGTCCAGTTCTGGTATTTTTGTTGTTGAAATTAACCTTTCTATTTCTACCACTTGGGTATTGGATACCGGTTGTGGTTCTCACATTTATTCAAATGTGCAGGGGCTAAGAAATAGGCGGTTACTTGGGAAGAATGAAGTGGACCTCCGTGTGGGGAATGGAGCACGAGTTGCTGCTATGGAGATAGGCGACTATCACCTCACTTTACCTTCCGGACTTTGTATTGTTTTGAATAATTGTTATTATGTGCCTGCTATGAGCAGAAACATTATTTCAATTTCATGTTTGGATAATGATGAATTTGATTTTGTTATTAAAAATGGCAATGCTCATATTCGTCGCCAAGGCATTTCTTATGGCAATGCCATGTTGCAAAATGGCCTTTATATCCTTGATTTACAAAACAGAGATTCCATATACAACATTAATACAAAGAGGGTTAAATCAAACGAATTGAACTCTACTTACTTCTGGCATTGTCGTTTAGGACATGCAAACGAAAAATGCATTTCAAGACTCCACAAAATTGGAGTGCTTGGGTCATTCGACTTAGAGTCTTATGACACATGCGAGCCATGTTTGCATGGAAAAATGATAAAGAGTCCTTTTAATAAAAAAGGTGAGAGGACTAAAGGCTTATTGGAACTAATACATACCGATGTATGTGGACCTTTAAGTACACATGCTAGAGGTGGTTTTAGCTACTTCGTGACATTCAGAGATGACTTCAGTAGATATGGCTATGTCTATCTAATGAAGTACAAGTTTGAAACTTTTGAGAAATTCAAAGAGTTTAAGAACGAAGTAGAAAACCAACTTGGCAAAAGTATAAAAGCCATTCGATCAGATCGAGGTGGCGAATACTTAAGCCAAGAGTTTGACAGTCATTTAAAGGAGTGTGGTATTATTTCACAGCTCACTCCTCCTGGAACACCTCAATGGAATGGTGTGTCCGAAAGGAGAAATCGAACTCTATTGGACATGATTTAATCTATGATGAGTCAAGCTAATCTTCCTATCTCTTTTTGGGGTTATGCATTAGAAACTGCTGCGTTTCTATTGAACCGTACTCCAACTAAAGCAGTTGAGAAGACACCATACGAGGTATGGACTGGGAAAGAACCCAATATGTCTTTTCTCAGGATTTGGGGCTGTGAAGCACATGTTAAGAAATTAACATCTGACAAACTAGAGTCCAAATCCAGTGTTTGCTTGTTTGTGGGTTATCCTAAAGAAATAAAGGGATACTACTTTTACTCACAAGCCGAGAACAAAGTATTTGTTGCTCGCAAAGCTGTTTTCTTGGAAAAAGAGTTCCTTCTCAAGAAAGACAATGGGAGTAAAGTAGAACTTGGAGAAATTCAAGCGCCACAAACTCCTATAGAGGATGAGTTGGTAATGGGATCAAGTTCACAACCAGTTGTGGAACAAGAACCCATTGCACAAGAAGATAAATCTTGTGTGTACAAGAAGGTTAGTGGGAGCATAGTAGTATTTCTGGTCCTATATGTGCACGACATCCTTCTCATTGGGAATGAAATTCCAACATTGCAAAAGGTTAAGCAATGGTTGGGAAAATGTTTCTCAATGAAAGACTTAGGTGAAGCTGAGACAATACTTGGTATTCGAATCTATAGAGATAGATCGAATCGGCTCTTGGGACTAAGTCAAGAAAAGTACATAGAAAAAGTACTAAAGCATTTTAGTATGGGAGACTCAAAGAAAGGGTACATACCTTTGGCTTTGGGAGTTCCTTTGACTAAAGAACAGTGCCCTAAAACCAAAGAGGAAAGGGACAACATGAGTAGAATCCCATATGCATCTGCTATTGGATCTATCATGTACGCTATATTATATACTAGGTTGGATGTTGCTCATGCACTGAGTATAACCAGTAGGTTTCAGCAAGAACCTGGTGAAAAGCACCGGTCTGCTGTAAAGGGAATTTTAAAGTACCTGCGAAGGACGAAGAATCACTTCTTGGTGTATGGTGGTCAAGAAGAGCTCGTCATACAAGGTTATGCCGATGCTGCTTTTCAGACCAGCACTCAGTATACAAGATTGCAATTTGGGTTTGTTTATGTTTTGAACGGTGGTGCTGTTAGCTAAAGAAGCTCGCAGCAAGAGACCGTTGCCGACTCAACTACATAATCTGAGTATATTGCAGCGAGTGAGGCTGCAAAGGAAGCTGTTTGGATTAGAAATTTATTTCTGGATTAGGAGTGGTCCCAAACATCCTAGATCCATTAGAAATTTTCTATGACAACAACGGGGCCATCGTACAGGCCAAGGAGCCCCGGTCACACCAGAAATCCAAACACATACTCAGGAGGTACCACGTGATCAGAGAAATTATTGATCGTGGGGACGTCAAGGTTAGCAAGATAGCAAGTGAAGACAATGTAGCAGATCCTTTGACGAAATAGTTGCGTCCAAATCTACACAAAACTCATTTGAGAGCGTTCGGTATTAGGGCTATGCCCAATTAGGTCTAGTGCTAGTGGGAGATTGTTAGTGTAAGCCCTAGCCCCAATGCATTGTAATAAAACACTTTAATTAATAAAATGAGGCATTTGTTTTATTCATTGTATTCCTGTGCATATCAATTGATAGAACTGTCCAAGAATGTTGTTTCGGTTTAAGTTATCATGTGTGAGGCACATGATTGTAAGACCTTGAAACAAATGAGACTTCATTCTAAATATCCCTAGTCAGTCATTGTTATGGGAATAACAATGAATTAAGACTAGTATGCTCTCTCTGATATTATGAGTTCTGTCTTACGGATCATTAGGACAAGAGTGTCAATCAGAGATCATAGATACATGTTAAAAAACATGGTATTTGGATTCGATATGCTCATGAGAACACTATATGGTACAAGTCATAAGTGTTTCTCATATGCAAGTTTTGTATCTGAGTTCTTAGACCTAAAATCTCTATGAAACTCTTTATGAATTAATGTGTGCTTTGACATACACCTAACGTGCTCGTAACAGAGTGACAAGTACGGGTATGATTGGGTATGCATTGATTCATGTTAGAGAGCATGAGAGAAGTGAAGGGATTACCCCTCTCGATAAGAGAGAAAATATCACCGGGCCACTTGATCAGTGAACTGAGAAGTGTATGGCCATACCGAGATGAAATAATGAGTAATCATTATTTATCTGAGAGTTTAGTGTCACTGGAATATCAAGAAAGGAATTAATATATATAAGGATGACTAGTTCCATGCCTTATATTAATTCTGATATTTATGGGTAAGGGACTATGCAAAATTGCATTAGGTCACTAAATGCCATATGCATTTTCATTTAATTTGGAATGCTATAATATCTTGCTAGAGAATATATATAGCCTTTGAATTAATTTATTAATTCATTGCCAACATTAAATGGACCTATAGGATCGCACACAAAGCATTGGGCTTAAAATATTTAAATTAAGTATTGGGCATTAATTTGAGCTTTTAATTAAAGTCAAATTAATGTGTGTAATGGGTTATTAGATTGCTATTGGACCTTGGCCCATGAGAGAGAGAAATTCATCCCACAAGGTTTAATTTCAATTAATTAAATGTCATGTATTAATTTAATTAATTGAGTATTAAAGCCTAAAGATATATTTATCTAATTAAATCATTTAAATGGAATTTGATGTGGCCGAAATTCCTAGGGAAATACCAAGGAATTTCGGCACATGTATTGTTTTATTTAAGTGGTTTATTAGATTTAAATGTCTTATCTCTTATCCTAAATTAAGTGATATTATTTGATTAAATGTTTTTTGTTTTTATCTTGGATAAATTAAAAGAGTTTTTATCAATAAATATTACTTATTTTTAATTAAGTGATAAAGGCTAAAATTAATTATCTTTAAGTATTTGATTTTTATCTTATCACTTAAAATAAAAAGGATATATATTTGAATGTTGAAAAAACGTGAAACCCTAGGGTTTTCTCTATGGTTTTTGCGTGAAACTCTCTCTCTCTCTCTCAAGAATTTCTTTTAGCCAATTTTCACAAGGAGAAAGGATAGTTCCTCATTCTCTTGTGATCTCGGGTAGTAATAGCAACTTAAGAGAAGTACAAAATCAAATTTTGTAGCTTCAAACTATAGCCATTACACAATACCTTAAAAGAGAGCTAGCAATCTCGATTTTAAGCCGTCGGTGCAATTGTGTGTGTGAGAATAGAGGGAGTGGCGTAAAAGGATGTTCCTTGGCATTGGTGATTGAGATCTAAGGTGAATAAAGTCATCTTAATTGCTGGGCATCACCAAATTCAATTTTCAAAAGGCATCAAAAGTTGTAAGTTCTACAACCCTAAAATTGCATGTTTCGTTTCTTGCTTTGGAATTGTATGGTATGTATGATAAAAATTTTTGTTTTTCCGCTGTGCTATCATCACATTCATACCATGTCATATTCCATCATAACCCCCATAAGATAGAAAACCTAACTTAGAAGAGATGTTTGCTAGCTTTATGACCACTCAATCCACATAAATCAATAAATCCATTCTATAAAAATTTAAACTTATATAACCTATGTATTGATTCATATTTTGCTAAAGTAAAGTTTAATCAGTGTTTTAATTCAATGAATAATTAACTAATTACCTTCAATTAAAAATTCTCGATTTATTTATTAAGCATGTATTATTTATTTTCTATATTTGTCCTAAGTAAAATCGAGCAAAATCGCATCAAGCTGGATAAGTAGGATTCAAATATGGGATTGAGTTCTCAGAACCATTCGGTCCATTCAAATTTTTCTCATTATTGACATTTACAAAACTACCACTAACTATATATTTATATATATGCATATATGGACCGAGCTCTCGGAGCCATTCAGTCCAAAATTCAAATTAATTACATTCACTAGAAGAGCTTTCGGAGCCATTAATTCTGGTAATCACATGCGTTTAATAATTTCGAAAGGACCAATAAACCTAGGAGCTAATTTACACTTTTTAGCAAACCAAAGTACTTTCTTCTATGGGGAAACTTTCAAGAAAACCTTATCGCCAACTGCATATTTAATGTCCCTTCTCTTTAAATTTACATATGATATTTGTTGATCAGAAGCAGCTTTTAGTCTCTCCTTGATAATATTCACTTTATCCTTGGTTTCCCTAATCAAATATGGACCTACAATCTTATTTTCTTTGAGTTTTGTCCAACATAAAGGCATTCTGCATTTCCTACCATAAAGAGCCTAATGGGGTGCCATCTATAAGCTAGCTTGATAGCTAGTGTTATATGCAAATTCAATAAATATAAGGTATTTATCCCAACTTTCATCGAAGTTAATGACACAACTCCTAAGCATATCTTTTAATACCCGAATCACTCTTTCAGACTATCCATCTGTTTGAGGATAAAAAGCTATACTAAAATTGCACATGGTATGCAAGGCCTCTTGTCATTTATTCCAAAATGTCAAAGTGAATTTTGGAGCTCGATCAAATATGATGGATGATGGAACTCCATATAGCTGCACTATCTCATTGGTGTATAATTTTACCAACTATAAGAGTTGATAGTCAATTCTGATAGGCAAAAAGAGAACTGACTTGGTCAATTTATCCACAATCACCCGTATGGCAATGTAACGCTTCCTAGTTTAAAGCAAACCAAACACAACATCCATCGTGATTTGATCTCATTTCCACTCAAGTATTGCTATTGGTTGAATTAAACATGATGGAACTTGATGGTTTGCTTTGACCTATTGACACGTTAGACATTTAGAAATATATTATGCAATGTCTCTTTTTATACCTAGCCACCAGTAGTGTGTCTTTAAGTCTTGGTACATTTTCATGCTTTTTGGGTGTATAGCATATGAACTGCTATGAGCTTCCTTCATAATATTTCTTTTCAGTTCATCAACACTAAGGATATAGATTTTATCTTTAAAGTACAAACAACCATCACCTTTGACTACATACTTACTATCATTCCCCTTTTGGACTTGTGTAATAATAATAGCTAGCTTTTCATCTAGTGTCTGTGATTCTTTGACTTGTTGCACTAAGTTGGGTCTAAGTCTCAACATAGCTATTAGTGCATAATCACTAGCTATGGATAATTTGGCATTCATAACTCTTAAAAATGACAATGATTTTCCACTAAGAGCATCAACCACCGCATTTGCTTCACCTTGGCTATAATCAATAGCACAATCATAGTCTTTAATCAACTCTATCCATCTTCTTTATCTTAGATTCAATTCTTTCTGGGTAGGTAAATATTTGAGACTCTTATGATCTATGTAGATATAATATTTTTCTCCATATAGATAATGTCTCCAAATCTTCAAGGTAAAGACTATGGCTGCTAACTTTAGATTATGAGTCGGGTAATTCCTTTTATGAGGCTTAAGTTGCCTAAAAGCATAGGTAATTACCTTTCCCTCTTGCATGAGTACATAGCCAAGCCCATTATGTGAGGCATCACTATAGATCACGAAGTCTTTACCAGGCACAATTTGTGTAAGAATAAGTGCTTCAGTCAACATGGCCTTTAATTTTTCAAAACTTTCCTGACATTTGTTACTCCACACAAATTTCACGTTCTTTTAAAGTAATTTAGTCATAGGCACTGCAATAATGGAAAATTCTTTGACAAACCTTCTATAATACCCAACCAAACCTAAGAAGCTCTTGATTTCTGTAGCATTCTTAGGTGGCTTCTATTCTAGAATTGTTTCTATCTTCTTAAGGTCAACCTCAATGCCATCAGCCGATATAACATGACCAAGAAAAGAAAATTTATCAAGCCAGAACTCACTTACCAAACTTGGCATAAAGTTGCTTCTCCCTTAATGTCTACAGGATGATCCTCAAATGCTCATCATAATCCTCCCGATTCTTAGAATAAATCAAAATATCATTAATAAAGACGATGATGAATTGATCCAAGTAAAGATGAAAAATACGATTCATAAGGTCCATAAATGCTGCTGGTGCATTTGTGAGTCTAAAAGGCATCACTAAAAATTCATAATGCAGTGCCAGGCAGCAAATCAATGGAAAATACCACTTCTCTTTCTGATAATAACCCTGGTAACTCATTAGGAAAAACACCCTGAAAATCACGTATAGTTGGTATATCTTGAATTTTAGGATTATCCTGCATAGCTTTAAGCACACAAGCCAAGTAGGCTACTCACCCCTTTCTAACAAGCCTTTTTACTATTGTGGCTGATATAACATTTGAAAGAAAGTTTGACCTTTCACCAACAATTGTGATCTCATCATTGTCAATTGTCTTAAGAGTTATTCTTTTAAGGTGACAATCTACCCTCACATGATGTCTAAATAGCCAATCCATACCAAGAATCACATTTAATTCTTGAAAAGGTAACTCAATCAAATACCAAGAAATTCATGGCCTTGTATTTTTAAGGGATAGTTCTTGTATATTTATTCACTACAACGCTATGACTCAGAGGAGTTGTAACCACAATTTCATGTTCAAGGGTGTCAACATGCAATCTCTTATCACCAAGCAAGGGAATACATATATATGAATGGGTAGACTCTACCAACCTTATCATGCCAACCTTATCTTATTACTCAAATTCCTGTCTAATTTTACTAAAGGCAAATACAATATATTTCATATTTTATATTGAAACATAATCCCATAACATATCAAAAATTTATTCTTATTCTTTGCTCTAAATAAAATTTAACTCACATTATTTTTCTTAGTCATTCCCAACTCAAAACTCTAGATCATTTGCATCATTTCTTTAAACATCATAATAATTGTTTTATATTCTTCAAATTTTAGCTCAAATAGTGAATTCACTTCTCATGATCAAAACTTAAATTTTATGATATAGAGTCACTAATCATACCTATTACAACATAAATTAATACTTAAATCAAGAAATTATTACTATGCAAAATTCAATCACCTTATGAAAAATTCCTTAGTTTTCAAGTTTTCTTCATTAAAGTATCCTAATTATATTCGTATAATATGAAAATTAATTTTTTATCTCATCATTTGCTCTTTGTAATATGCATATCCTTTTTCCAAGTTCAGAATGGATGTCGTTTATGCTAACCTCAAATTGTAAGTTCAAAATTAAAATTAATCACATCACTACAAGAAAAAAGCTTATTAAAGACCACAGTTTAGGGACCGATTTGATTTTTGGTCCTTAAAAATATATCAATAAGGACCGGTTTTTTATATGGTCATTAATTTTTAATTTAATCCATATTATTTGTGAGGGGATAAAATCTAGTCCTAAAAGTTATTAATTTCTGGTCCTAAAAACTTAAAAACTTAGGCGGGACAAACCCGCGCTACTCCAAATAAAAGAAAAACTTCCTCTGCCCTAAGATGGGTTTCACTTTATTAGACTCCACACCAGTGCTGCTTTCTATCAACGGATTCTTCTTCCTCGCTTCACTGTCCATAGCTTCGATACGACTTGCTCCGCCGTCGATAACTCTGAGAAGATTAGCAAATTTTAGTTGTTTTGCTTTGCCTGCGAGATGCTGTGGAGCTGAGGCTTCTATAGTACATCTTCAGATCTGATTATTTTCACAGCGTGTTCTTCAAATGATGATTATTGATCTTAAATAGGTGAGCATCAGATGAGGGAAGTTTTACGCTTACTCCATATTTTAACTTTACTTCTCCTTCTTTATGTGCCGTTACTGTATGGGATTCTCAGATTGGTTGCTTATGATTTGTTTGGCATTTGGTATAGCTGGGTTGGTTGCTCATGAGTTTTTCTGTTCTCTAGTGAGTTAATATTTGTAGTATCCACCAGATTTTATTCTGGTTATCTGTTTCATTGTTCTTTTGTGGTTGGTTTGGAACAAACCCTCCTCTGCAAACTGACCCCCTTTTTTGTGTTGGCTGTTTTGCTCTGTATTCACTTTGGATTGCCATACTCTGTTTTTTTCTTTTCTGAATAATACTCCCAGCTTATCAAAAAAAAAATTGGTAAAGGGAAATTATTTCGGTCTCACAGACCCTTTACCTCAAAAACCCTTCTACTAATTTATTTTTCTGTTCATTTATTTATTTTCCTGATGCGGATATTGTACTGTAAGTTATGTGAATGATAACGTCTTATTGTCTAGCTTTTTCTTACCATGGAATATTTGGCTGGTCACCTATACAGTAATTTTCCATTAACAAGCTCACTTTTATTTGAATGCTTAGGCCTTTACCATAGAAGCAGTACACTACATCTATTTATAGTGCTTTATATTTTACATTACTAACATTTATAATATGATTCAGGTTTTATTTGGTTGATTGACTCGGATGGAAATTGATTACGCGGGGTATGTTTTCTTAAATTTATTATCAGATCTAGGTTTTATTCATGGGAATTGTAGAATTTTGGTTTCTAGGATAATAATTGAGGGAAAACAAACACATGATTTTGGCTTTTTTTGTCATATCTTTTGGGAAATTAGATGGCCGTAGCTGAGATAATAAGCCTTCAATTGTTTCTTACTTGGAAAAGCATTTGGATTTCACTTTCTTTTACGCTTTTTATTTTGGTGGTGGTTATTATAAAGTCTATTTGGTGTTAAATGCACTATAGTCCGTGGCTTTAATGGTATTTTATTATATGCAATTCTTGCTGCAAAAAGAATATTCATCATAATTTCTTTCTTGTAAAGCATTTTGCTTCTGTTTTTGGTGATTAACGAAAGCTCTATTTGAACATAATGAAAAAAAGAATATTCATTATGTCTGTGTATTTGGTTGACAAAAGTTTTGCATCCGTTCTTTCTTTTTGTTTAAATGGTTACATTTTTTCATTTCTGTTTTTTGTTTTCAATATAGGCACTGTATTTGCTTACGGGCAAACAAACAGTGGGAAGACACATACTATGCGGGGCTGAGCCACTGAACCTAGGGTCATCCATCTGGCAGTACATGATTTGTTTGACATAATACAACAGGTAGCAGAACTCACACTGACTATTCTTCAGTCCAATGGTAAACTGCCATGCATGTGAAAATACAACCTCTTTTCTTTTTTTGGCATTTTATCATTGGATTGATACCTGAATTTATTTGATCATGTAAGCATTGTCCACCCATCCATAGTAGAGAAAGATATTAGGTGTTTCATTTATTCTCATCCATAGTCGAAAATGCCCTTGGGGACCGACAACAGCATTTGCTTATGTTGCATGTGGTCTTTAAGCCAAAAAGGTTAAAAAAAACAAATGCAAAATGGTAACTTCACTAGATTGACTTGGCTTCTTCTGGACACTGCAGAGAGTTCTTGAAGTCACAAATCTAACAGCCTGGCATTTTCGAGAGAGACGTTAACTCTTCTGTTCAAATTGTTCTTCCTAACTTTCCCATTTTGGTCATTTTAAAACTGTTCCATCATTTTTGCTATAATTCATTCCTCTAATTAAGTAGGATAACTTTTACTTTATTCTTGCCCTGTCGATTTAAGCTCCATTCTTTAGAATGATGCTATAAGGGTTTCTTTATGTTTAATTAGTTTCTCTGTCTTTCTTAAAAGATTAACTAAAGAAAGTGGCACCCATAAAAGAATGCTAAATGAAACTCTTATCATATTCAGTGCTAGAAACAAAAGAGATTGGGTAGCCCAGGCTCCATCATCGACAGACTTGGTCACGAGCACAATAGAATAACAACAACTGCATCCTATTCACGTGTGGGTCGCCAATCTTTTTATTATTTCAATTATAAACGTTGGAAAATTTATTTGAAAAGAGTGAGAACTCGATTGAGAACTCAATTCTCTCTCTCTCTCTCTCTTTTCTTTATACAGAATACTTGCTAGATCTTTTACTTTATTTTTTTGAACTTTGAATGTTCCTGCTTCACATCTTCTTGAGTATCCTGACTATGAATCAACATTGTTGTTATGAACCACCCTTGTTCTTCTCTCTCTCTCTCTTTTGAACTTTGAATGTTCCTGCTTCACATCTTCTTGAGTCGGGATAGAACTGAGGACGAGGATATTGGAAACTTCTGTGATGCTGTCCATGTGTCAGTGTTGGTATGTTCTTAGGGAAACTGTCATCTTTACACCATTCCTTCCTTTTGTATTGCACGGTTCTTGAATTTGCAGTTCTTTTCACATTCAACATTATTGTAAAGATAATTTCCCCTCTGCCTGTTTTGCACTTCTCTCTAAAGAGAAACTGTCTTCATTAATTTTCTTCATTTTGGTATGTTTTGTCCTTTTTCCAGAATTTGGTGGACCTTGCTGGTTCTGAACGTGCTGCAAAAACTTATGCTACCTCTGCAACTGTAGTTGTGCTTAACTTGCTTTTGATTATAATTTTCATTTAATAGTTTTCTTTTTCTTTGCAAAGGGTGTCTTGATTAATAAATTAACTTCTACCCAGGTGAGAAGGTTGCTAAATTCAAGACAAGTACAGGAACCTTGAGATATTAGAAATATAGGGGAAGGGCTCCTTAAGCTTACGATGACATCCGCGATCAAACTGACCATCCCAGTGAGCTTTATTTTTCTAGATCTCTCTTTCTTTATAATAATAATAATAATAATAATAATAATAATAATAATAATAATAATAATAATAATAATAATAATAATAATAATAATAATCAAGTTGCTTGCTTTTAACAGTCGTCTGGCTGATTTGCATATTATATTAGTAAAATAATTATATTAATTATTTTGCAATGTACATACAATTGATTCATATTAATATTAATAAAGAAAGTCTATCAACTTTTTCCATTATTACTACTATTTTGCACAGATATAGATTCATATTTACTCAGTTGGCTATATTTGCTCAAATACTGACAAGGATGTTATGATTTGAGCATTATAGTGACAAGGATCACCAGCTGTGTATTGAGATGGTGAAGAGAAATAATTTGTGCTCTCTTTAATTTTTTAGAAAAGTAAATATAAACCATAAGAAGGATCAACAATTTGGTAATTGAATTATATTGGTCGAATCAGTGGGAAAATGTCAAAATGAATATTTCTCAACTTCCTTGAAAATTCCTATTTTGTTGCAGTAAGTGCCATCCTAGTTTGTGCATTTCTTTGCTACTAACTTGATAAACAATATGCTATTAACAGCATGCTTTTCCGAGACTACTTCATATGCTTTTTCTAAGGTTTGTTCTCAAAATATTTGTAGATTTAATTAATTATTTATACTAGATTTATATATTTTCTGGCATAATCAATTTTGTTTCCTTATACATTTTGCAGTTTTTGGTATGGACAAAACATTAAAGTACAAAATTGAATATGAAGATTCGAAAGAACATTAGATTTTTGGTTAGATAAAGAAGCATTATCTTATTTTGTTATAGATTATTTTTCTTTTGCAAAGGGGCTGTATAAACAATGCATTGATTTTTTGGATGATAATTCTATATACGTATCAATTACAAATTATCTATGAATGTATTATATTATTAATTGTCTATGCTTTTGAGCAATCTTAATTTGGATGCTCTAGTTGTGATACAAAATTAAAAATACAGGGTAAAAAGAATGGTCTCTAATTAAAGTTTTATGGTCTTTAATCTATCATATGGTCCTATGATTATTACTTTTAAGGATGGTATTTCATTTCCTTATTTATATTTCAACGATTGGATTTTAGTATGGTCCTTAAAAATTTACTATCAATATTACATTTTTAAGGACCGGATTTCTGGTCCATATTTATTGTAATGACCAGATGACTTACATTATTAAGGACGGTAAAGTCGGTCCTTAATACTAACTGGGATCAGTTTTTATCCGGTCCCTAATGGTTTTACACGATCGGATTTAAGACTGGTCCTTAAAAATTTACGGTCGTTATTATATTTTTGTGGACCATATATTCGGTCCTTATTAACTCTAAAGAGCACGTGACTTACATTATTAAGGACGAAAAATTTGGTCCTTAATACTATTTAGGGACCAGTTTTTTACCCGGTCCTTAAAACTTTTAAGGACCGGTAGATGTATCTCGTCCTTAATTATCATTAGCGGCGGAGCCTATAAGGACGGGATAGTAACCGGTTTTTCCCGTCCTTATTAAATTTTAGGGACCGGATTGGCACTTTTAAGGACCGTATTTCCCGTCCTTGAAAGCCTTTTTTCTTGTAGTGCATGTACAACTATAATTAGCATTCAATTAAATATTTTTAACACTAGTTGCACAAAAATCTAACTCATGCTCAAAAATCCCAACTTGCATAATATATAATTTAGAGAAAAATAAATTTACTTGAACACATACTTATTTTTTTGTTGTCAATTTCTCAAATCTCTTTTTCTACCAACTTCAATTCATCAATTTCATTCTACTTCTTTTTTCTTCATAGCCATGTCACTTCCTTTTTCTACATAACCCATAAATTTAACATAAATCTTCAACTAAAAATATGTAAAATCAGATATTAAAGTAATTTTAATTGGTCATATACTCTAATTTGTCAATTAACCCAAAGAATAATTAAATCCCTAATTTTTTCCAAAATCCCTAGATATAAATTTCCTCCCTTCACCTTAAATTTCCACTATAAGACATTAATTAAAGAGGAAATAAAACTTTACCTCATGAATAAAGGGGAAAAATTACAGCAAAAGGAGTAAAATTTGAGAGAACCAAAGCAAGGAGGAAAGGAGTTGTTTTAAGGTGATAGAAAGGGAGGGAAAGAAAAAGAGAATGATGCCCGATGACCAGAGGCGTGACAGTTGGCGATAACAAAGGAGGCAACGGTGTGGGGAAAAGAAAGAAAAAGAAAGGAAGAAGAGGGAAGTGGAGGTCATTCTCCACTGTAAAAGGCAGCAAAAAGGAGTTAAAAATCCAGTAGCCAAAACGATGTAGTTTTGGCAAAAATCCATTTTGGTTCGGCAAATTTCCATTTGATCCCTCCAACCTTAAATTTCTTTCATTCAACTCCACTTCTTCTACTATATATATATATATATATATATATATATATATATATATATATATATATATATATATTACTTTTATTTTATTTTATCAGGGTTATGTCTAAAATTGGGTTTAATTAATAGTATTATATAGGAAAATAAAACTCAGGGCGTTACATAAATGAAATCAAGCGTCTTGTCTTATTGGTTAGAATCAGATCCTTCTATGTCTTAATTTAATTATTGGATTAAATTGTATGACAAATCTCATACGGCTGGCCTATAATAAGGCTAACAAGCGTTTCTTGGATGAATTTATAAAGTAAAAAAAGATTGGTTGCTATAAATATTTTCAATAATTAGAATTGGTTTACTAAATAATGTTTAAAATTTATTATTGAGTCTATGATCAAGTACTAAACTAGAATCCAAACTATTCCTTTTGTTGGAATTGTTCTTTATTTTATTTTATTTTATTATGCTATAGTTTATTTGTTTAATCTCAGTTTGTTTATTTTTGCAATTAAAATTTCCCATTTTATTATTTATTTGTTTCCTTTTGAAAAAACTAATTTCTTACCAATATATATGGATTTAACTCCATTTATCACTATTATCAATTTATTTGTTTTAGAAAGTAGAAATTTATTTTTAAAAATTACTGTTTTTGCCCTCATACGATTCAAAATGTAGCAATTTTATCACTCAACTTTTGTTTTCAAACTTTTTACCTCTTGATTCTATAAAATAGAGTGATTTTGCCCTTCTTACAAGTGAAAAATCAGTGTAATAGACGAATTTAACTTCAACCAATAAGATCTATTGTGAGATGGTGCATACGTGGAAAAAAATAAAAAAAAAAAGAAAAAAACACTTTTCCCTCTCCTTCTTGTCCTCTTTCTCTCTTATAACTATATATATATGTATGGTTGCGTCCCCTCTTAATCATCGGCGACCAAAAGCTCCATCTCCGCGGTCACCTCCAACAAGTGAGAGAACTATTCTCACAGTTATTTATCACTACAAGAAAATATTAAAATATCAATGAAATCAAATTTCGTTGCTAATTAGCAACATAAATCAAATTTCATTGCTAAAATTGGTTAAAGTTTTTAGATTTAGCAACGAAAAAAAATTGTTATCTTCGTCGCTAAAAATTGAGGGAAATTTACGTGCCAAAATATAGCAACGAAAATTTGCAATAATTGTTGCTAAATAAGGCATCAGAAGATGATAAAAAAATTTTGAAATTAAAATCACCAACAGAAACCAAATTTCGTTGATAAAATAGCAACAAAATAAAATTTTCGTTGCTAAAATAGCAGCAAAAAAAATTCCATTGCTAATTCAAAATTGAATTGTATTAATTAGCAATAGAATTTTATTTCTGTTGCTAAATTACCAAACTTAATGCAATTCAATTTTGAAACAGCAACAAAAATTTTTTTCGTTTCTATTTTAGCAACGGAAATTCTATCCGTTGCTATTCGTTTTTTGCCCCAGCTGTAAATACTTCATTTTTTTCCCTTGTGTTTATCCTTTTCTCCCAGCCTCACCATTTTTCTTCTTCCTCCCTATCCCTTTCACTTTCGCTTTCCCTCTCCCTCTCCCTCTCCCTCGCCCCTCGCTTTCGTTCTATTCTCCTTTCGTAATTTAGTCTGAAAATTTCCATGGCAGCATCGGATGCCATTTGCTGATCACAAGTCAAAGCAGACCAAAAGAAAAACAGTGAATGATCTTTGTCGAGCGTCATTTTCCTTCATGTGATTACTTTCAAATCCATTCATACTTCATAATCTTTGTGGCTTTCGCTCTGTTTCTCTTAAATTCCTTTCTACAATTAAAATCAGTAACCAGTAAAGGAGCTTCCGCGAGGACTGAAAAACCCTGCCAAACTCAAAACTTGAACCTTGTTTCATTCTGACGTCCCAATTTCATCGGCAATGGCACAAGTAAGCATGAGGTCATTCTTTGTTCCCTTATTTCAAAAATCCCCTCTTATCTTTTACGCTGATGATGATAATTTGATCCATTTTTTAGGTATGCAGTTATGACTGGAGCAAACAAGGGGATTGGATTTGGAATTTGTGAACAGCTAGCTTCAAATGGGATTATAGTAATTTTAACTGCCAGAGATGACAAGAGAAGCCTCGACGCTGTTTAAAACCTCAAAGAATTTGGTCTCTCTGATTTGTGATTTTCATCTACTCGATGTTGCTGAATCTTCTAGATCGCTGCTTTTGCTGATTTCATCAAAGATCAATTCGGAAAGCTTGATATCTTGGTACTTATTGAACCCTAAATTTCTAAACTTTCCTTGTTAATATGCAGATAATGTTAATTGGATAGATATGCTAAATCAATGCCTGTATGACATGATAAACTAAACTAATGAAGTAGATATTCTTCATCTCAATTACTTCATGAAATTCTCAGTAGTGGAAGAAAGCAAATTCTCTGATTCAAAACTGTTTATTGTTTAAAATTTCAAAATATCTGAAGTGAATGTATGATATCTTGCAGTAAGAGGATGGAAGTTCTTCACAATAGAAATTATGTGAGTTGACTTCTTTTTATTCTCTTATTTGTTAAATGTCAAATTGTTCTGCTTATAAAGTATTCTCCTAGGATGTTTGAATTTCTGTCATGAAAATCACGATATTGATTTTGATTTGATGAGGCAGGTCCTTATTGGTATTATTTTTAGGAAAGTTATACTGTGGATTGGCTGTCCTTGATTGCTACAAGTCATTGAAAGAAGGAGAAATACTGATAGATGATGAAGTTCTCCTTGGTTGTGTTCTTCGATGGTGCATTGAATGGGTATGATTGTTTGTAGAACTCCAGTTATGAATTGGTTCAGCTAGGTTTACTTCTTTGCTTAGTTTTCACTTTTGTGGTGTGGGAATACTAAATTATATATAATGCTTTTAGCCACTGAATGTTCCAGCTTCAAGCGTGTGCAGTGGTTCTTGATGACAGTTTAATCAACTGCCGGTGAGTGAGAATTCTTTCATATAAAGCTTTTTTAACTATTTTTTAATTGACAGTTTAATCAACTGCTTAGGTGTCAACTATTTGCAAATAACATTCTTTAGTTTTTCGTTTGTGTTTCCTTTGAAAATGTGCTGCTCACATAAGGATCTATTAAATTACCTTCCAAAGTTTCTTGGTTTTAAGTACCATAATGTATGGCAGGTTGCTTGTGCATTGATTATGGCTGGTGAGAATCTTGACAGCCATGTTGGAGTAAAGAAGATCCTTGTTGATGTTACCATCTATTTTTAAGTCCAAGTTATTCACTGAACCTAAGCAAGCATATATCTGATTTTTTAAATAAATTATTGAGGTTTTCTAATCTATTGGAGTTGATGGTATTATAATAGTTTATAGTCTTAATTGGCTTTAGTCCATATCCAGCCACTTAGAGTTTGTGGGTAGTGTATGTTTATTATAGTATTCAAAGTTAAATAAACTGGCATGCATATTAATTAATTGGGATAGTGATTTGGTGCACCGGATTACTATTATTAATTAGGTAAAAGAATTTGAGGAAAAGAAAAACCCTTTTTCTCTTAATCTTCTTATTTGATTCTCAGGACAACTAGGTTGACAAAATAGCATTTAATATTCAACTAAAACTGTTTTTTCTTTTTTTCTTTTTTAGTCATAGTAAGCAAGGCCAGTGGCTACCATAAAACATCAAAGTTTTTTATTGTACTAATCCCTCTCTAATCTCTAACATTGTCTGTCTTTCATGTTTTTTTTTTATTCACACACATATATAACTCTTATTTTTGGAGTATTACTTTCTAAAAATAACAATATAGAGATTATTTTTAACTACTCCATGTTGTGTTAATTCACAAATTTTTGTTTGTCGTTGAGCATTCATAATATTGTGTTTGTCTTTTATAGAACCTTAACTCTTACGGAGGGCATTCAGTTTTGTATTTATATTGGTTCGCAATTATGATTTAATTTGCAATTTTCAAGTTTAATATTCTAAAGGCTCTATTCCCCTGAATCTTCTTTTGTTTCTATCATATACTCTTGTGGGGCCCTTGTATATGATTAATTTATCTATATGTCCAATTTTGTTTAGTTTATGCTTTGGCAGTGAAAAGAGAATGAAATATCTCATTGGAACTTATTGTTTTTTATTTTTAATTTCATTTCATTGTAGATATGACCCTTATTTGAGCTTCGAAGAATAAATTTTTGGAAAACAGTAGGAAATTGAAATTTCTGGGTTTGAGGCGTGTGATAAATGTGGTGGAACTAGTGAAAAATCTGATAGTTGCATGCAAACCTGTGCTGATTGTGGAGGTCGTAGAGTGATGAAAACCCAAAGAACACCATTTGGAATGATGTCACAGGTAATTTGAATTGTTTATAGATACTAAATGATTACATTAAAATGATGGTTCATTTAAAGTGCTGTTCTCGTTCTCACATTTCCTTCCAAATCCTAGGATAGTGCTCTGTGGCATAATGGCTGAATCAGAGCTAGCAGCTTAGATTTTTCATTTCTCAGCCTTAGGGATGATCATGTTTTTCTAATCTTGATACAAATATAGTGTGCAATTGTATCTTGAATGTTCTAAATACAGCAATCTGATTACCAATTAGTGATATTGCATGCTTTGAAATGGGTACAGCAACCACAACTCTCCAACTCTCTTTCCCGTTTCTCTGTTCAAGATCAGGTATTTTTTTTCTGGCTCTTTCTTTATCCTCTTCTATTTTGGTGAAGTTATTTTTTTTAATCTGGGAGAGAGAGAAGCGGTGAGAGGAGGGGATTAGTTAAATTTTGATGCAGATCCAATTGATCTATATATTTGTTGTTCTAAATTTCCATTTTGTTCTTATTTGTACAGCCCCTATTCTTTAATATTCCCAGGATAAATAATTGGATTACTTGATTAATTGTTGATTTTATTCATATGGGATTCTGATTCATATGTTGATTACTTGATTAATTATTTTGATACAGATAAGAGAGGTTAGAGAGTCTCTTATAGGCCTCTTAGTGGGCGGATGGATAAAGGTGGGTCTGGTGGGGTTATACTAATTAATAGGTAACAAATTAAAATTGTAAATAAAAATGGAAAAATGAATAGTAAAAACAAATAGATACTGAAAACTTAATATAACATTAATTGCATCCTATATTAGCTTGGATGCTTTTGTCGTCCTGCACCATCTCTGATAAGAATTTTAGTCAAATATATTTATTTATATTCTTATATTATGTTATCACTTGAAATTATAAACCATGAAACATAGCACCCATGACATAATGCCATTGATTAATTTAGATAAATTTAAATGTTTTTCATATATTAGAAAATTAATATTTAAGTAGTTCACTTTTCTAATTGTGCTAAACATATTGCGCATTATTATTTTTTTCAATGTTTATAGATATGCTTTTTGTCAGTGTTGCATCCATATGGCTGTCTTATTGTTTTTGCATTATGCAATATTGGCAAGTAAATGTATTTGGAACATTACATGAATGGATATTAAGTGATATCACCTATTTTATACTCTTGTTGCATACAAACTGTCATTTCATCTATATTGACTTTTATAATCCTTTACTTGATCCAATATGATACTTCTTTTGTTTTGGGTCAATTATATATAATTCTTAGAAGTCATTGATTTTTTTTCTTTTGTGTGGTTATATCTCAATATGTTATCATTACAGGTTTGAGAAACAAGATGGAGTCGTTTTGATGAGTGATTGAGTGAATGATATGTACTATGTGCTACTGTATGTAATTTCAAGATTATGTAAAGACTCTTTACACTTATTTGGAATATAAAAATTTACAAACATAAAGATTGCAAGATTGAGCTGGCCTTAATGCTCTATGGTCTAGGATGCATAGTTATATACAATTATAGTATTCATGCTACCATGTTGAAATATATAATTATTTTATCACAGCTTTTGGAAAAGCATGTTTGTCAATTAGCTCTTACATACTGCTTCAGCGATTATTAAGTTGCTTTTTTAATAACATTGACGAGATACTCCTACTTTAGAAGTAATTGAAGGCTCATAATTGCTTTACCTTCTATGATGTCTCTCTTAGTCCCCTCTTTATGTAACTGTGCCATGTATCACTATTTGTATAATTCCTTCACGTGTTTAGGTGTTGTTATGGTGTTTGAGATATGTTGTCTAGTTTTCTCACCAATTTGTCTGCAAAATATTAGTTGTCATTTTTTATAACTTTTTTCTCTGTTCTTTATTCAGGAGAATGCATATTGGTCAATGAGCATGAATGCATATAAATATGGATATTCTGGTCCAGGGAGTACATCTTATTATGCTCCGTATAAGGTAAATAATAACTTACCAAGTATGGATGTTGGTCGGGGAACCTAGGAATATACTTCAGTGATGAATGTGGAAGAGCCAACAACTACAGTACAGATACGCAGTCTGAAGGAGATAGAGGTGTTGTTGCTCATAGTTCACTAGAAGAATGTGCATTAATTTCTTTTTCCCTTTGATTCTGTCTACATTTTTGGATCATTAATAGCACAATTTTTACAATTTCAAGTTCCGATGTTATTTGTTTATCAAAGAGCTCCCAGTTTTGAGTTTAATAATTAGCTGTTGTCCACCATTTGCAATATATTTTAGAACTTAAATAGTCATATTTTTAAACTAATTCATGCGAGAGGCATTAATATATCTTATTTGGTTAAAACATTTGAATGAAGCTTTTTCCTATCCCTCTTCTTTGCTAGCCTCTATGCACTGATAGTTTTTACAATGTCTTCTAGTTCTTCTATCTGTACTCAGATGTTTGTCATATGTTCTCCTGTTTTAGGTGTTCCAAATCATACAAGCAGTGATGGCTCTCAGGTATGAAGCTCACTTGCTTTTCCATTCTTGCATATGTACTGATACTCTTTACTGGAAAATGATGCATATTTGAATTTCTTTCATAAATTACTATTTGTAACTCCATATGTACTTACCAGAATTTAGCTACAGGGTCTGCAGTCTATTCTATAGAAAAATTATTTGAACCTTCAGGTTTTCTGTGCAAATTTTGTAAGTGGTTTGGCAAGATGATATTGATCCAGATAACACGACCTATGAGGTTTGCTTAGTGAAACTTCTTTTGTTCTTTTGGCTAAGTGTGTTTCTATCTTTGTTTTCATTTACTGCTGGATATTGTCATCATCCTACAAATCTGTAGTCGAATGCATTAGGTTATTAACCCCTTGGGCCTTATCATACAAAGCACTTTAGTGGGGTTGGTGTCACCAGCAGGTTCCTACAGCTTACTGATAACTCGTTCAGATTTCCATCAGTAGCCTTTAGAGATGCTTTCCTGATCAATAACTTATTGACTAGACCAAGCAGTCTCAACATTGTTAACATTTCTTTGCCTTTGAGTTAATTTCCAATTTGTAGTATGAACTTTGTTATCACTTTCTTTATCATTGTCTCGTTAATGGTCCTTTTTCATGTCAAGAAATGGATAATATTAGTGTAAGGCATTTACTTGACTTTAGAGCTGAATGAATATGTTAAACTTACAATTGGTTCTTTGGGAGCATGTGGAACCCTCGTAGAAGTTGTATAGATTGTTGTTTTTGTTAATCTCCAATTTGTAATATGAACTTTTTTCTGTCCCTTTCTTTGTCATTGTCTTGTTAAATAGTTTTTTTTCATGTCAAGAAATGAATAATGCTAATGCAAGGCATTCACTTGATTTTAGAGCCTAATGAATAGGTCGAACTTATAAATAATGCTTGGGGAGCATATGGAATTTTTGTAAAAGTTGTATGAATTGTTGTTTTTCTTTTGAATTGGATGTTATCTGTAATGTCGGTTGAATTTTATTTTTGGTATTTCAATAGGGATAGCTACCAGAAATACTTAATCGACACAGCATATAGGGAATTTATAAGTTGACTATTTGGTGCCACAGGAATTACTGGACTTGGGCGAAACTGTTGGAATGCAAAGCAGAGGTCTGCCTCAGGAACTCATTAATTTGCTTCCAACCTCAAAATGCAAAATTGGAAGCTTCTTCTCGAGAAAAAAAGCTAGGGAGAGGTAATACCTCTCATGAATATTTTATTAAAGATGACAGTTGTATTTATTTACATTTAATTCAATTGTATGCATATTGATGCATACTTTGACATGTCATATTCTCCTTTATCCTAATGTCCCGGTAAACTTGGAATTATATTTGCATCACACATTTGTAACTAGAATTTGCACACTGGAATTATTAGAGGCCTTTAATCATTTTAGCGACCGATAGCATCATCGTAAATTGTTTTTTAATTGGTAGGTGATTTTAGCAACGAAAATTAATGTGCATTGCTAAATTTAGCAACGGAATCAGGATTTCCGTTGCTAAAAAATAGCAACCACTCTTCCGTTACTAATTTTGATTAGCAACAGAAATTCAACAATTTTCGTTGCTATTTGGGTATTTTCTTGTAGTATATGGCACCAAAAAGGCTAGTAAAGAAAATAGCGATCAATTGTAAAGCTTTAAGCAAACAAGGGTTAACAAATTCTTGTCTTCTCTTGCTACCGCAATGGCAGCCGGAGGTGCCTCTGCCACCAACCGTTTGATTTAAAAATTTATAGCTTCATCTAAAGCCATCATTCTTAATGCGCTCTCTCGTCTCCTCTCTCACTCTAATCTTTCCTCTCATGCTTTACATGTAAAGTTAACATCTTTATATTTTTTTTTTCTTTTGTTTACTTCAATTAAAAGTGAACCCTAACACCAATTGGGCATATTTTGGTAGCTGTATCTGAAGATCATAGAAGCTAAATGGTTTGATTGGAATCCAAAACTAGTCGTAAATTGTGCTACTTTGCTTGATAAACAAGGCCACCAAAGTGAATTTTCAACTCTAATCTCTGATTCCATTTCTAAATTATAGCTTAGAGAGAGAGAGATCTTTTGTTGTTTTATCGTAATTTAGTTGAGTCTCACTCCAAATAGAAATCATTTTTTGGTTTTGATGATTTTTTTGCTCTTTTAAAGCAGTTTGTTTCCAATTCAAAGTCTGTTCATGTGAAAAGGTAAGGGTTTAAATCCATGATCAGTGGATTATGTAAATTGGGTAGGCCAAAAGAAGTGAAAGATTTGATTAGAGAGTTGATAGGGAAAAGAGTGTGAAGCCATCATTGTTTGAGTTTATGTGTTTTGTTTATGCATATGGAAGATTATGATTGTTTGAAGAAATGGAGAATAGTGTTGAATGAATGGAAAATGAAGGGTTTGAAATTGATATACAGTTTGCCCAGATATGATTCTTACATCTTATAAAGCTCAAACGGCACTTCCCGAAATGGTACTATGGCTTCAAAAGATGAAAGCTTTAGGGATTCTTTTTTCAGCGAGGACTTGGTATTCAATCTTGAATTCATGCCCTACAATCATGTCATTGATGCAAAGTTCTGATCTTTGCCAATCTGTATCATATATAATTTTTCACTTTTTAGGGAAATCGGTGAAGAAGAAAAGGACAAGCAGAGAAAAAGAGTGTTTTAACTTTTTTATTTTTTTCATTTTCATAACGTGACTGTAATCCTATATTCCACTTCTGAGTTGACTTGTATCAATCTCATTAGATGCTATTAGTTTCGTCCATCATGACAATTTTCCATCTACAAGAGGGGTAAAATAGCTCTATTTTATGGAGTTAAAGAGTAAAAAATTCAAAAATTAAAGCACAAGGGCAAAATCACTACATTTTGAATAGTAGAAGGCACTTCCTAAAATGGTACTATGGCTTCAAAAGATGAAAGCTTTGGGGATTCCTTTCTCAGTGAGGACTTGAAATTCAATCTTGAATTCATGCCCCACAATCATGTCATTAATGCAAAGTTTTGATCTTTGCCAATCTATATCATATATAATTTTTCATTTTTAAGGGAAATCGGTGAAGAAAAAGAGGATAAGGTGACAAAATAGTGTTTTTTTATTTTTTATTTTTTTCATTTTTGTCATGTGGCTGCAATCTTATGTGCCACTCTAAGTTGACTTGTATTGATCTCATCAGTTGCTATAGTTTCGTCCATTGTGACAATTTTTCGTATACAAAAGGGGTAAAATTGCTCTATTTTATAGAGTTTAGGGGTAAAAAAATTCAAAAATTAAAACACGGGCAAAATCATTGCATTTTGAACAGTAAGAAGCATTTCTTGAAATGATACTATGGCTTCGAAATATGAAAGCTTTGGGGATTCCTTTCTCATTGAGGACTACGAATTCAATCTTGAATTCATGCCCTATAATTATGTATGCAAAGTTCTGATCTTTGCCAACCTATATCATAAATGATTTTTCAGTTTTTAGGGAAATTGGTGAAGAAGAAGAGGACAAGGAGAAAAAAATAAGAGTGTTTTTTTATTATTTTTTTCATTTTTGTCACGCGGTTGAAATCTTATATGCCACTGCTGAGTTCACTTATATCAAGTGCTTTGGTTGTTATTAGCTTCATCCATCATGATGATTTTTCGTCTACAGAAGGGGCAAAATTTGAAGTTTACGGGTAAAAAATTTAAAAATTAAAGCATAAGGGCAAAAATCGCTACATTTTGGATAGTACGGGGCAAAAATAGTAATGTTTCCATGGTTTTAACACACATCAAATTTGGCAGTCACCGGCAATGGGTTTTAGTGATTTTAATTATTTCAATGGCTCAATTTTCATGTTTTATTGAATGCCAATTTTGCAACTAACTTCCATTTGCTAACCATTATTGTAAAACTACTAAGATACTAAATTGATATATATTAATTATGTGCATCTTTTCTTCCATAATTCTTGATTAAATTACCTTTAATTGCACCAATAATTTTTTTTTTTTGTCTCAGGAAGAAAATTTGGTAGAATAAAGAATTTTGGACCAAAAAGGAAAGTTAAAAGAAAATTTATTACAAGGCTTATCCATACTAACTGAAGCAGTCTTTGTGTTTTATTTGGAGAGTTTGTCTCGGATTTAGTGGATGACCTAATTTCAGCATGGAACACTAATCTGGAAGCACTTCTATTTGGGACTCTATTTCTATTTAGGAAGGAATATTATTATATAAAGGCAGGGGCTCTTAGGTTGAGAATATATTTTTTTCTTTTTTTTTTTAACTTTTTGATATTTCTAGCAATATGAACGGCTAATTCCCTTTCTAGCCAAGGGTTGTAAGGTTTTGAATCTGGCAATTGTGAGACACGATGCTTAATGTTCTCCTTGTTTGGATGTTTAATTTTCTTTGCAATAATTCTGAAGTATTTTGTTCAATAAAATGAAGTTTTATTCTTTTAAGTTAAAATTACTCTTATTAATTGATTCGTCAAATTTGTATTTGTTTGATTAATTTAATAAAGTAATAGACTAGTATATTAGATGAATTGAATCTTCTTTATATGTTAGTGGGAATAATTAATTCAATTTAAAATAACTAGCTTGAGTTTGTTTAGTTGAAATCGGTGTCTTTCTTATGCTCAAATCTATTTTCAGCTTGAATGGGATTAGTTGATGATAAGGACAATTAGAATAGTTTTTCTTCTAATTTTTATTTTTATGAGAAAACAGAACATCTGATCTTATTGATGTTCATTGCTAATTCATCTTTACGAAGAGAGTAATCTTTATGTCAAGGATCAATTATGAAGAAATCATCACCAAATACCTATGGCTAGGCTTGTTTATTATTGATTACATTCCTTAAATATCTTGTTTACTTTATTTTATTTTATTTTATAATTATCTTGTTTCATTGTTTACATCCCCATTTACATTAAGTTGAAAAGAAATAATTTGGCCAATCCTTGTGGATACGACTCTACTCCCACTAGAATTAAATTTATTATTTTTTAGAATAATTTTTTTTTTATATTTACTGGTTTGACAGCCAATAAATTTTGGCACCGTTGCTGGGATTTGTGTCATTATTTATTTCAACATTTTATGACTCGATCTTCTACAGGAAATCTTGTGTTTAACTTAGAAATTGAGAAGATAGCCCATCACTTGAGAAAAATAACCAAGTAAGAAGGTTCCTCAAAAAGTGGTCTAAATTCTCAACAAAAACTGCGTAAAGCTCCAGAAATTCATTTAGAAGTTGACTTGGCTAAATTCTTTGCTCAACCCGAATGAGAAGCAACCATGGCAGAACTTGAACCAACGTTATGGGAACTAGCTACACCCAATGTCAATCAACAGCATCTTTGCATTAAGTATCTAGACCTTGAGGTAACTCGTAAATTAAAATCAAGCTTAATTCACTTACTACCTAGTTTTATGGATTACCACGTGAGGACCCTCCCAAGCACCGTAAGGAGTTTCATGTGATTTGTTCTAGCATAAGACTACAAGGAGTAAGCAAAGACCAAATCAAATTAAGAGCCTTTCCATTCTCTTTAGCGGATAAAGCCAAAGACTGGTTATACTATTTGCCATCGAGCTCTATTACATCTCGGAATGAAATGAAGAAGCAATTTTTGGAAAATTCTTCCTTGTTTTTAGAGTTACAGCAATAAAAAAAGAGATAAGTGGAATTCGATAATATTCAGGAGAAACTCTTTATGAATATTGGGAGAGGTTTAACCAACTCTATGCTAGCTGCCCCCACCATCAAATTAATGATCAATTACTAATCCAATATTTTTATAAAGGTTTTTTACAGTGAGATAGGAATTTAATTGATGCATCTAGTGGTGGAACATTAGTAAATAAAATATTATCCGAAGCCCAACAGCTAATTTCTACATTACAGCTAATAGTCAACAATTTGGATTACGCCAGGATCCCCCCAAAAAAAAGTCAATGAGGTAAGTGTGAATTCTTGGAGCAACGACTTGACAATTTAACTTCTTTTGTGTTGGAAATCTCCTATAATTTAGGAGAAAAATCTGGAATTATTTTCTGTAAATTAGAAAGCTTGATTTGGTGATATTTTATATACCAAAGATAGAAGATTCATTCTCTTGTATAAAAAGCTGTTAATATGATGAATTAAAAAAAAAGGTTTTTGAGTCTTCTATTTGAAACATGGTATCAGAGCATGTGCGTGTTTCCTACGGGCACTAACACAACCAAATCTCTTCTACAATTGGTCAACCTATTAATATGGCTGATGAAAGTTCTCAGCCAACTGATGCTACTGATGTATCCTCTTCGGCAATTTTATCAGAACTCACTGCAAAAATGCACTACAAAAAAAATAGATTTTACCGACGAACATATATTCCGTCGGTAAAGTAATATATTACCGACGATTACCGACCAAATTTATAATTGTAGGTAAAAATATCAATTTGATAAATGACGACATTTTTACCGACGGAAATGATAATTCGTCGGTAATATTGGCGGGAAATGTTGGCGACCGATTTACCGACGGTTATTTTCGTCGGTAAATAAAATTTTCAATTAATTGATGTAGCGACGGATTTATACTCCGTCGGTAAGTAAATGGGGAAAATTTTTAGGTCCGAGGGTTTTGGTTTTAGCTACGGTTTATTTCGTCGGTAAGCCGTCGGTAATTATTAATAAATTTTTATATTTAATATTAATAAAATATATTATAAAACAATTTGGGGCAAAATAATCCCCATTTGTCTTAGTTCTTTTTTCATAAACAGCTGCTCCAACATCCATCCTCAACCCCCTCATCCACTTATCATCTCGTCCTATAATTTCTCACTCTCGCCGGTGAACGGCGGTCCGATCTTCCTCTCTCCTCGTTTGTTTCAGTCACCATCTCCATCCTCGGCCTCTATTTTGGTCTCTTTCATTCGCATATCTTTGGCATATACAAGCCATAGTTTTCCCTTTCCTAACGTTTTCCCTCTCCTGCCTTCTCCTGCTTTCTCTCTTTTTCGGTTTCCTAGCTCAGTGGCCGTCATGGAGGCTCTGCTCAGGTGGCCATCGTCGACAACAATACAGGAGCTATTGGTGCAGATCTTTGAGAGGAAGAAGAGAATAATCGAGCAAGTCAAGCATTAGCCGACCTCAAAAACAACAACTCAAAATAATAAAAGGTAATATAAAATTATTGTCTCTATCAAATCTGGCTGCATTGAGAAGATGAATTAAAAAAATATATAGAAATCTTGACTCTAGGTAGCGATGTGGGGTTCACTAAGAGATATTTGGTTGATGAAGGATTTTTTTTTTGATACGCATGTCAATTAGCAATCAGAGTAAAGAATAATAAGGAAAACCAACACATTCAAATTTATATTCTCTACACCAATATCATGCTTCAACGTGTAAGCTTAGAAGGAGCTTTGACAATCGCATAGTCTCCGATAGGACTTGAATGTTGGGGAGTTCAAAATTACACTAATTACTCCAGTCAAACTAATAGAAAATAATGATAATATGCTTTAACATCAAAATTAGCGTAATTCCTCTTTTAAGCTATGCCCACATCCGAAATCAGGCAAAAGAGTGAATATCTTGCCTGAAGCCAGCCTATGCGATTAATTGTCAGTTCCAATTTGCAGCTTACCATAAGAACTGTCCAGTTCTGTATGTGATTTAATTTAGACCCGTTTGTTGCAATGCAAATGGATATTCAAAGCAAGGTCCTACTGAGCGTGATCACAATTTGATTTTAAATATGTTCTTTAATTATTATAAATTTTTATTTTTATTTCTCAAAAGTTCACTTTCAGTACAATTTAGTGTTTAATTTCAAACAAGTTAAGTATGTTGTTTAATTATTATAAATTTTTATTTTTATTTCTCAAAAGTTCACTTTTAGTACAATTTTTCAAAGATTGTGATTAAAAATTTCTAATTTTTCACATTTTTGTGAACTTTTACAAATAAAAAAAAATGATACATTATTAGAGAAATCAATAAATAATTTGTTATGCTTTCATGTTTCAAATAAAACAAAACAAAAAAAACTTTAGATTCCATTTTGTGTTTGTATCTTTAAATACAAAATTGGCCGTATGACATTCAAAGATGCCTTATATTATGTAGCATTTTGTGGCATGGGTTTCCTTTTTTTCTGTTTGGTGCTCAATTTGTGGGATGATTATATGCAATATTGTATTACATATGCCTTCTATTCTTCTTTACAACACAACCACAAAACCCCTGGCCCACCATTTTTCCCATTAATCTTAAATTATTGATCTTTCTCATTTTTAACCTCATTATTGTTCTATTGCTTTTTTGTTCGTTTTGTTCAATATCTTAAAATAAGCATGGGGCTTTATTTTATTGTTTTCCATTAATCTTAAATTTGTTAAAAAAAGTTAGACAAATATTTTCAATTAATTATTGGTTTGAAATCAGAATTTTAATAACAATGATGAAATTATAAAGCCATCATTTTCTTAGATGACATGGCAACTAGTAGACTTGGGCTAGAAACTTGCTAAAATAAAAATTTATTTCCAATACAACTAGCATAATTGTTACAATGATAGACATAAAAAGAATTGAATCTAAAAGTAGAGAATTCCAGAGTTTTTGCTTGCTATGCAAGGGCAATAGGGTTTGTAGCATATTTTATTTATAGCATATGGTTATTAATGTTTTTCCAACTAGCTTTTTTTAAATTACTTTTTGAATTCTTTTTTTATGTCAATTATTATATAACGTTGTAGGCAATGTGATGTAATTAACAAATATATTTAATGTGATTGTATTTTTGTTACACATTGTTTAATTGGTAGGCGAGGTTATGATGAGTAAAATTTCATATGCTGCAGATGGCTCAAGAGATTGAGTCTGAAGCAAAGTTCCAGAAAGATTTCTTATATTAGCTGGTAGGATTCTGACTTTCATACATGAATATGGGGTAAGTAGTGCAAGAGAGTGAATTCCTCTCTTATCTTGTTTTCATTCAATTGTTAGCATGGAAGCGGAGGTGATTGTAGTTCTTTCAGTCCCTTCCTCGTTCAAGGTTTCACTTTAGAGTGATTTTTTTTCCCCTGCATTTCATCCCATTCTTTATTTATTTAGATTAAATTCAACAATTTTCTTGTCATTAATAGTTAAATTTTCCATCCTCTCCCACCTATTAATTGTTTTTGGTTCAGATTCATAGGAGTGTAAAAATTTCCCCACTCTCTTTATTTCCAGATGTTTCTTGAAACTTCACTCTCTCCTCCTCTTACATGATTTTGTAGCATAAGGGATAGGGGGTTGGAGAGAGATCACCATGCTGCTAACAGCCCTATGTCTGCGAGGCATATTTGTGTTTTACATTGGTTGTCAATTGTATATTTAAATTTTACCAAATAGCAGACCGATGCTCTTGAAATGATACTGCAAATTTTACCAAACAAAAGAAATCATACCAATATGTTTTCGTTTTCCAGGTGCAGAGTCAGATACATAAAGCTGGTTATTATGTTGATGTGGACTTAACAGACAGAAAGATTCAGAAAAAGGTAATTACTTTTATCTTAGCAGCAATTTAGCGTAGGAAGATCATTTTTATGCCATATCCTCTTATAGATCTTTTTCTTATATATTCATTATTGAGTTCTTTATTACTAATATCCAGCTTCAGTGAAGCAAGTGCTATACCAAAAAAAAAAAAGTTCAATATGGTGACAACATAATTTAATTCCTGTCAGAAGAGAAGATGCTTGTGAAAAAAAAATGTAGGAGCTTGATGCTTATGTCAATAGTTTATTAAAGAATCAATAGTTTTTGACTTAAAAGATTATAGGATTCATTGACAGAGGTTTTGATTGTCACATATAGCAGCTGATCATGCTCCTTTCAGTCGCAGAGCAGCTCATATTCTGGATGATACTAGTGGTTGAAATTGCTATAGCTTTGTTTATGAACGTATTTGGATGGAATACGAGTCCTATGGTAAACCATCAAAAGTTAGTAGAACTGCACAAAAAGCTTTTGGAATTTGCCGAATTAAATGAATAGAGAATCAAGATGCTGTATTATTTTTTTTTATGCTGCTACTAATCTCTTAATCTGTGAAGCATTTATAATCATAGGTCTTTCTTCTTTTATCCACATATGATTAACCTGGAATTTATGTGCCTTTAACTGGTTTTTAGGATTTCTTCTCGTCTATATTAAGTTCTAGAAGTTTACAATTGTAACTAAATTAACACAAACATGCTGTTGTTTGTGTCATGATACCTTTGGCTTCATACAGGTACGGGAAGCTCAGTTGGCACAGTACAATTTTATATTGGTGGTTGGAGAAGAGGAAGCCAAAACTGGACAGGTACATTCTAGCAGTATTTGTGTATTTCGTTGCTCACTGGAATGAATGATTGGAAAGTAAGGGTTTTCTAAAACTAGTATAAAGGCTGGTGCACCTTTTGCTGCATCGACCTAAATATATTCATCTGACAACTTACTTATTAATATGTGAAATATATTTTAGAAATTTAATTTAGTTGAGATACCTTATGATCTTGGATTAGCCTCATACTCTAATGTGAAGTTCATATATCTTGACTTGCTTCTGAGAAAACGAAAGAAAACTTGTATTCTTTTTTTCTTTTGATGTGCTTGTTTGGGTTTGCGAGAGAAGGATTATGAGAAAAATCAATTCTAATATGTTTATTTAATTTCCAGGTGAAGTGTTCGTGTGATGGGGCTGGTGATGTTGTCAAGTGATGATAAAATTTTACATTATCCAGTCATTTTTGAAATAGTTGATCATTTGAGCCCTTGTATTAGTTAAGTAATTGAAATGTTATAACATATAACAGATATTTTTTTCTTTTTGGTTTTTGTAGTTGTTTTTCATTTTAATGTATATATTGATTTTTTTATATAATAAAATTATTAATTGATATATACCTTAAATTTAAATTTTAGACTGTTTGTATTGAAGTCATTGTGTTTTGTAAAGGGGAATATATAATTGAAAAAATAAATAATAAATTATTTTTACCGACAAAATACCAACGGATATATCTGTCGCTGTATTTTAAAATAAATTAATATTTTGTATTAATTAAATTTATCGACGGATTACCGACGGATATTCTGTCGGTAAAAAGTCAAACCGACGAAATATCCGACTGATTTTTTAACAACACTACCGACGGAATATTTTTATATTTCTATCGGTAAAATTCGTCAGTAACTCTTACCGACAGATTGTTCCATCGGTAATTTGGT